>CAXAMN010013669.1:1046069-1077592 GCA_963970005.1 Durusdinium trenchii | reverse complement strand
TGGAGCCTGGTAAGGGCATCGCCCAACCACCTAACCTCCCCTTGCTGGCACACCCAATTTAGCGGGCACTCACAAGACCATTTTGAGCCTGCGCCCCTGACGAAGTTGCTTGCAAAAAACAGTGGCCTTTGCCACAAAAGTAGCTAGCTGCATGTTAACGTGAGGTGGAAAGTGCATTTGAATAAGTGCTGCTCGGCCCGAATCCAAGTATAAACGGGCGGTCTTGACGCTGTTCCACCGCCCCAATTCAACCAGAGAGTCGAAAGAAACTCCCTGGGCAAATGCGTGAGAGGCTCCTCCACGCCTGATGCTGTAAGCAGTAAAGCCAACCGAGGCTAGGTTTAGAGTATCTAAAAGCAAACGGAGGGCCTGACGGAAGGCCGGGGTCGAACCATCCCACATGAAAGCAGATTCAGAGCGCTCCCAGGCGAAGCTAAGTAAAAAAGGTAGCCAAGGGTCACGAATCAAGATACTCTGGGGGCGCTTGGGCGAAGTCTTCGAAAACGGAATTGCGATAACCACATTGGGCTCCCCTGGTTTCCAGCTGACATGATCAAACCTAAGGGAGGTCATCTCACTGGTTCGCAGGAGGGCTTTGTACCCAAGAAGCAACAAAGCGGCAAGCGCATGCTCCCGCACCTCAAGCGCTGCCCCGGCAAGGGCCAATACCACATTGGCTGGCATGGGAATTGCCTGCCTGGGCACGTGTTCAGAGGTCCAGTTTGAGAACCATTGTTTGGCAATAGGGATCTTGAACCGCGACTGGGGCACAAAGCGGCGGAAGGCACTCAACAAATGCCCTGCGTAAGAAATTGGGGTATCGTCCAAGTATAGGGACTCCAGATATTGGGCAATCAAGCGATCAAGGTGGTGAAACTTTGAGGGCATTTCAATCTCTTCATCTTCAAGATACGAAAAGAAAGCTGATAGGGCGCGACGATAGGCTGCAACTGTCTTTTTGGCTAACCCGGCATAGCGAAGTGTCTGTGGGGCCTTAGGCATCACCTCACCGTCTGGAAGGTCTGTCAGCAAAGTTCCATGCTGACAGAGTCCAAATCGGTAAAGTATACAGGTCGCCTGCCAGGGATATAGCCGCCAAACGTCGCAGGACTCGATTGAGTCTAGTGGATGGAGAGCGCCCTTTGCCGAGCGCATAGTAGAGTACCTGACTGTCCACGACCACAAACACCCTTTTGTGGCGCATGTCAGGCTCCCGCAGCACTCGGCGAATGTGGGCCAAAAAGGCCTGAAATTCCAACTCATTGATATGCCCTTCCTGTCGCCATCTGAATGACAGCACGTCACGCCACAGCCATCTATAAGCTGGGTACGGAAACAGTTGCCGTCCTCCCTGTTCCTCGACGGCCAACCTGACATCTGTGCCACGATAGTGACCCAGGCGAAGAAGTTGCTGTAGATGAGCTTTTTCGAACCCAATTTGCATGGTCCTCTTCATATGCAAGATGCCACTGACCACCTTTTCCTGCAAGCCCGGACTTTGCAGCCGGTCATATTTCATGAGGTCTTCTCTGATCTTCACCTTGCGCACTTCGGCAAGGGCTTCTTCCCTGTGCTCACTCAGGTTCATGAGATTGACGGCTGCTTTGGCGTACTCCTCACACAAACCCCAGGGGTATGTTGCTTCTTGCTCCATTGGGAACACCACCTGGCCAAGCTGCTGATCCCAGTACGGCGGGTAATCCTCCCCATCTCCGTGGGGGCAAACAGGCTTGTGAAGGGCTTGGTAGATGGTCTCGCTGTTGGTCAGTAAGCTCGTCCACTTTTTGCGCCTTCCCCCATAACAGCAATGGGAGAAGATCGCCATCCTCACTCCTGGAAGACCTGCCAGGTCTATGGCTGGCTTGGTATACCACATCCAAGAGCGCCGGGGGTGATCCAAGGTGAAGAAGCGACCTTCTTCGTGGAGGGTCCTGCACCTCGCGATGGATCTCATTGCCATCTTGTTTCCTTTCCTCACCGCTGCTGCGTCATGCGCTGCTAGGTAAGTGAACCCCATCACGTGGCTTTCATCCCTCAGTGCCACTGGCCCCTCATACCATTTTCCGGCAAACTGATAGGGCCTACCTCGCGCCCTTGAAAAGGTTTTGCTGTCCGGAGCGTGATGCTCAAGGGTTGGGTCTGATGCATCGGCATGGGCCCACCATTCTTTTCCTCTCTCCGTGAATACATCCATAGTGCTGTCCCACTTGTAATCTATGGGGTCAACCACTCTGAATCCAGCCTTAAACATGGTTCTCGACAATCTGGCCTCTGGACCACTGTACCTCTCCGAAAACAATGGAACTCCTACCGCTTGATGCGGGCAATAAGGCGCGTGCCTCAAGCAGCACTCCAAAGAGCAAAGTTTGCACCCGCACATCGCGGGGCAGGCCAAGTCTTCTCCACGGGCTGTCTCATCCGTGAGCTCTGTCCGGCACACCCCACACACCAGGTCATTTGGGCTTGTGGTCCCAAACGGGCGCTTGAAGCGCTCGGCTACGCACGACCCGGCCCCCATTGGACTGGCGTCAGTGGCATAGATTCTTCCACAGATTGAGGCCTTGAGGTTTGTGAAACTCAAGGGCAGCAAGGCCATCGCCAGCAAGACCTCATCGTAGGCATCATCTTTTGCCACTTTGGATGTAGGCTTGCTGCCGAAGTAATGGAACACCTCGCTCATCAGTGACATGGCTGGCCTTCGAAATGCACCGGCGAAAACCAATCGCCCTGTGAGCCCTGCCACCACTCTAGTTTCCCATGTCCGGGATCCCAGCAGGCACATGCAAGCTTCGATTGTAAAGGCCCCTTTGTCCGGGCGCAGCATGAACACCCCTGCTTCTCCATCAAGGAGACCCCCCTGTAGGGTTCCTCTTAGGGCCCCCGCCAAACGCTTGCTCATATTGGTAGGCAATCCGCACCGCCGGCATGCCTCTTCAAAACGCTGGTGCTCAGGGCTCGCCTGTCCTTCCACTACCTTTCTCATTGCTTGGCTGACCGGCCTCAACTGATCCACCGAGTCCAAGTAAAGTAAGAAGCGTTCTCCCTCAGGGAGCTCCTTGTTCTTTTGAATTTCAAACTGTCTGGGGAGTCCAGCTTCCTCAAATGCGAGAGTCCTGATGGCTTGTTGAACAATCCCCACTGCGGAGAGCCATCCCATAGGCACCGTCCTCAGCGACACCCATGTCATCTCATCGTGAGGCAAGCCAAGGACTCCTCCTCTCACCTGCTTGCGGTACACGAACATGCCACGCCATCCCCGTGGCATCTCAAACAAATTGAAGGCCGACTGCAAATCCTCACTGTCTATAACTATGGCTCCTTCGGCCTCCAATTCACAAAGCCCCACCTGGCCCACATAGGGCAAGGTCGACTCATCTCCTTCAATTTTGCGGCTCACCGCATTCAATGGACATAAAATAGATATAAATCTTTGCAAGATCTTGCCATTCTTCTCTTTTGGGACTGCTCCGGCCCCATTCAGGATCATTTCACCGGAGGGGCTTCTCAAGATCTCTTCCTCCGGGCAAGGCTGAAAAAGACCTAGCTGATACCCCTCTGCCACGAGCCTCTCCCACTCGGCATCCGAGGCCCGCACATACGACTGGGGTACCGTCTCTGGCCATTCTTCCGCCGGAAGGATGGTGAGCAGTGGTTTGTTTACCATCTCCTTTGTGTCACCATGTAAAAACTTGGTGATGGGCTGAACGGCAGCTTCCCCCTTGTTTGGCCAACATGGAATCACTTTGTCGGCTGCAAGGTCTTCCATCACCACCCAACTAGATCCATCATAACCGTAGCCTTTCTTCTGAAGCTGCTCCTTTAGTTTCTGATAAGATGGGATCTTCAATCCCTTCGGGCACATGCGCCTCACCGCGGGCACCAAGTGCTGATCAACCATCTTGGTTTGCGCCGTAGTCAGCTTCCCGGGATGATCCATGTGGCGTGGTTGCTCCCAGCCTGTGCAGTACAAGAAGTTCAATGCCCAAGCCATCAATATGACCCACGCCCGAACTTCCGACTGAATGTCCCGGCGTAGCTCTAGGGCATCTAACGAGATAGGCAGGAGATCGGGGCCCTCAGGGGCATCTTGGGCTGTGGCCTTTTGACCCAAAGTCGTCCGAAACCTGCCAAACTTTGTCCTGAGATGCCCAGCATTTTCCAGCACATGCCAGGCCACTTCCAATGCATCCCGTTCCTCTGCAAGAAACCCTGCCATTTTTCTTTCAAACTTTTGTCTATGCTTCTTCCACAACCTGTTCAAGGCCTCCTCTTCAATTTCATATTCCTCCGAAGATGCCACTTCACCTTCGGGCGACTCAACATCCTTTTCGGACTTTCGCTTCCGCTGAAGCTCCCCTCTGGGGTCTGGGGGTTCACTGGGTTCCGCTGGGATTCGGTTTGCCAAGGCGCCACCATCTACTTCCTCTCGGCAGCGTCCTCGGCCGGCGTCTTCCCCTTTCCCTTCTCCTTGCTCTTTCCTTTCCCCTTGCCTTGGCCCTTGGCTCCGAATTCGTGCTCCCCTTTGCCCTTCCAATGGCCTTTTCCTTTCCATTCGGATGGTCCTCGGAGCTTTTCCTCCCGCTCCAATTCCTTCTGGATCATTGCCTCCTCCCCCCTGTCCAGAAGGGCTACGTCGTCTGGCTCCACCAGCTCGAGGAAGCGTGCCCTCACCCAACTGTTGTTGTCTTGCACGCTTTTCTCCAGAGCCTTGATCCTCTGGGCAATGATGTCGGCAGCCTGCGCTGACTTGTTCTCGACCAGTAGGTCCAGGAGAATTGTGAGGTACTTCAATTCTCTCCCGGATCGTGGAGTCCATTTCGCCTTCAGGTTCGGGACCAAGGCCACGTTGTAGTAGGACACTGCATTTGCCTCGATGTTTTTGAGAATGCTCTTCCCCTTTTGTCGCAAGGCCCCCACGGGGACGCGCCCCGCTACCCCCATGGTATGGAGGAGACGGGCCGCGAGCCGGCCGGGGTGCCGCTGAGCGTAACGCTGCAACTTCAGAAACAGCGTCATCCCCGCGGGGGCCTTTTGAAAATCCGATTCCGAATCATCCTCGGCTTCCGATCTGTCGGGATCTTCATCTGATTCGGCCACTCCAAAGGGCCCTCTGTCTTTCGGCCTTTTGTTCTTCTTTTTGCCTCTCTTCTTTTTCTTGTGGCTTTGCCTCCTTCGGCTCCGTGACCTGGAGGGATCTGAAGGAGAACTCCGTCCTTTGCTCCTCTGCTTCTTCTTTCCCCTGCTTCTTGAAGTTCGCTTTTGGTTGCGCCCTGAACTCTTGTCAGAGGATGAGCCCTCATCGGAATCCGGCTCCGAAGACGATCCACCGGGTTCCGGGCTAGTCTTCACCTTCCGCGCGCTTCCTCGCATCTCACCTGAAAAGGGAGGGCTTCCCTTTCCACTCTTCGTTCTTTTCCGTCCCTTCTTCTCCTTCTTGCCTGCACCTTTCTTCTCTTCCTCGGTGACTTCAGCTGCTTTCACCTCCGCCTTCAGGGCTTTGAGGTCTCTGGCCAACTCTGTCAGCCTTTTCTTTTTCTTCACCAATTCTTCTTCCGACCCTTTCCTCTCTGTCGTTCTCTTCATTGCAGCCTTTTCTTTCCCGGACGGCCCTGGCGCGCTCTTCCCTTTCTCTTCCTCTCCATCCTCTTCATCATCACCTGGGTCATCCCAGGGCAAATCACCAGCTCCTCCAGCGCCTGGCCCTTCCTTTGGGACTCTTTTGAAATATGCCTGCACATGTCCATGCGTATCCTCATCTAGGATCCCTCCGCTGTTGTCAACGAGCTCTTCTTCCTTCCACTGTCGCCACTTGCCTAAGTGGACCACATGTTCTCCTGTTCCGCCCTTACATTCGGCGGGAGGACCTTTGCATATATGATATGCTCCGTCCACCGTGGTGACTGCCCCGTCTGGACTCGCAAGCCACCATCTGTAATATGGATCGGTAGCAGTCACCACGTCCCCATGCAAAGTCCTCCCGGTCTCTCCCGGGGCGAACAGGCGCTTCACCCACAAGACCACTGTGCCTTGTGGGTCGCCTCCATCGTCGTAAACCTCGCCCTCTATATAGGTCCCCTTCGTGGGACCTTCGAGGGACTTTCTCCCATGCCATTTTCCAGGCATGTCCCTACACCCCCTCCCCCCAGGGGAGGGTGGGCAAGGCTTGATAGCAAAACACTAGAGACAAACGAGAAACTAACTAGCTAACTAACTATGATATAACATCGCATCCCTACTCATTCGCTACACTACATTCCTAGGTGCTGCTAATTCCTATAACTACTGTATACAATAGGCCCTTTCGTGTCATCTAGCTCTGACAAAGGCTCATGTGCCGAAACAATCTGTCAGCCCTGAGTTGTTCAAGTTTCACAGTGTCCAAACTGGTCAAGGACAGGAACTCGGAGACTTGCAACTTCGTAAAACACTGTCACCACGCAGCTACTTGGAAGCACATTTTTGGAGCACAAAGCTAGAATCACTGTCTAAAGACAACAACATCATCCATTTATATACCCATCTGGAGCTTGCTTGCGAAGCGTCTTGCACATGTCGTTCACAGAGTGCATCACGCTCATCACTCTCATGTCACCTTTATAGACCTTGCTTTGCGTATGTGTGTTTCTTTAGTCCTTGTTCTTCTCTTAAAGCCGCCCCAATCTAGCTAAACATGCCATACATGGAGTATCAGGGGGTGTTGCAAACAGTTGCTGGGCTCAGCCTCGTGAGTGGTTGCACCTACCGCACCTTGCAGAATCATCACCGCTTTCGATCAAGTTTCTGGTCCTTTCCAGTGTCCTTTCTATGTTTTTCCTTTATATTTTTCCTTATTTTTCAAGTGTTTTCCCAGATAGCGTGAACTATTGGGGTTCTGACTTCAATTATAAGAAGAGCTGCACGGGCGCGTTTTCGAGCCTGGGTGCTGGTCCGCTGCAGGGTGCCGCTGCTGTTCCAATATGGGAAGAGCTGCGCGCGTGCTTTCTCGAGCTTGGGCACTCGTGTCGCTGTAGGGTGCCGCAGTGTGTAAGCTTGGGATCTTGGGTGCAGGGTGCCGATGCAGGGTGCCGCTGGTCTGTTTGCTGCTGCTTTCTTTGTGCACTTGGGAGCTTGAGTGCCACTGCAGGGTGCCGCTGCTGTGCGAGTTTGGGAGCTTAAGTCTTGGGTGCTGGTGCCGCTGCAGGGCGCCGCTGCGTGCTTGGGAGGCTGGGCGCTCATGGCACTGGCGCCGCTGCTGTGTGCGGTTGGGAGCTTGGGCGCTGGTGCCGCTGCAGGGCGCCGCCTTTGGGTCCATGCATTTTCACGAGCTATCTGGGGTCTATGCTGGCATAATTTCTTTAGACCTTTTGTGTTTTTGTTTGTTTCCCCACCTCACTTGTCAGTTCCGTCTTTCTCGACCCCCCACATCTCTTCAGCCGCGCCACCGACTCTCTATAGGGGCCGCTTCACTTCGCGCCTGCCGAGCCACCTGCACCGGATTCCCCGGCCCGGCCCTTGTCCAAAGCCTGGAAGCCTTCCAACCAGCTATCCAAACAAGAAAACCTACCCCAACCAGGTTTTGCCTCGGCAAGGACCACGGCTGCCGACACTGCAACATTGAGACTTTGCACCTTGCACATAAGGTCAATCTGAGGCCTTTCTGTGTTCACAAGTGCAAACTATGCCAGCAATTGTCCAATGAGTCTTTGCATCCCATTGGTTCTACTCAAACAAAGCTGCTGAACACGAAGTGAAAGCAGTGGAAATAGAAAATAAGGTGATGAATGTGTGACAGTGACCCTATCGGCTCACCCCAAACAGGAAACTCAGGTGACCCAGTTGGCTCAATCCCAAAGACACGAACAGGAAACTCTTTACCCCAAAAGCTTAAAACGTAAGGGAAAGGGCCCACCAGTCATGCCGCAGACCGCTTCGTTTCTGTCTTTTTCAGCAGATAGCGATAGCTATGGGGTCTTACTTCAATTACGTATGGGCTGGCTGTGCACGCTTTCGAGACAGGGTGTCGGTGCTGGTGCTGGGTGCTAGTGCCGGTTCTGTCAGCTGGCTGTGCGCACTTTGAAGACAGGGCGTCGGTGCTGGGTACTGGCGCGGGTTCCGACCGAATAGCCTGGCATTTGTTGTTCTTTGATATGTGTAAACGCTTGTGCATGATGCCTGTGAAACCTCGGAACTGTACTGTTTACGTGCGTGTTCTTGCACGCATACATAAACTACATTATATACATCGCATTACATTACATTACATTACGTTACGTTACACACAAACATACGGACATGCATACATGCATACACACGTGCAACATCACATTGTGTGGACCGGGGTGCAGAATGTGGTTGTTTGTCGAGTAGCGTGTTTCTGGTTTGCTCTTTGCAATCTTTGAGCGCTTGCGCATGGTGCCTGTGAATACTGTTCGTGCACAACATCATACGGTTTTGATCGGGAAACAAATATGGTGGACCAGCATCTTTAATTGTTCTATACTGATATATCATATCCATGTTCGTTGAAACGTGAGTCTGATCCAAAGGCTGCTTGAGAATGTGGGAGCCTCCAGAGTAGTGCGGTGTTGTCTTTCGAACAGCCTTGCTCTGCGTTGCTCTTGCTATGATTGAACGTTTGGGCGTCATGCTTGTGAAACCTAGGAGCTGCACTGTTACGTATTTATATATATAAAGCATATTTGTATGCACAACATCCTCTGTACTGTTTGCGCGCATACGTTTTGTTCCCATATACTTGTACACACAACATCATATTGCTTTCGTCGGGGCAACACATCTGCTGGAGCAGCATTTTCAATTGTTCTGTGTGCTTTGAAACATGAATCTCCCCACTTGTTTGGTGTTTTGTTGGAGCCACTCACGGCCACTGGAAGCTTTCATGGTTTCTTTGGTGACTTACTTGATTTGTTTGTCTCAGGCGCTTCTTGTTTTGGAGTTAGTTGCTAGTAAATTTATGGATGTGCGGAAAGGATGCATGCACCCCTTCTTTTGAAGGGGGGGCGGACCCGTCAGCAGCATGGCGGACCCAGCCGACCCGTCAATTCAATGACTGACAAAAAGCACTGCAGGCCGTGCAGCACCCCCGAATCAATTATATATAGTAGTAACGCTGATCCGCCAGTCCAACGACTGACGACCACCACTGCAGCCCTGCAGCTCCCTTACCGTCAGTCCAACTCCCAATCACTGCAGCCCCTGCCGTTCTCTGTCAACCATGACCTGGCTAGAATCTGTAACGTCTAACGCATGTCTAGACCTCGAAACCCTGGTCGTAAGTGGAACCATCACGCAATACGAGTCAGTGCAACTTGTGGACACTGGCCGACCTGTGATGATTTTACGCCAACAAGCCACTGACAGAAAAGTGGAGTGACCCAATCAACGCGAAAAAGGCTCAGCCGGATTGGAAAAAAAGAACAAGTCAGGCTCTGCTCCAAACAGAGGTCAAAGCCTCACCGAATTGAATACCAACCTGGAAAAGAACAAGCCCAAACTCGCTTCCGAAAGAGAGGAAACTACCCACAGAAAACAATTAGCATTAGCAAGGAGAAGTCCCACCATTCAAAGCTCCACAAGTGGGGGCGGGGGGAGGGGCAAACCCAAACAAAGTTCGCACTGCATGGGCAAGTCCATTGTGCGGCCAGCATGGCCAACCTTTCAGCCCACAGCTCTGGCATGGCAATGACTGACATGACTCATACTACAAATGCCCGATTTAAGGAGCATTGATGGCATTTTGCACTCAGTGATGTTAAGGGGTTTGTCACGCTTCAACAAAGTGATCTAGCAAGACTGCCATCTTCACAGAGGCAAGAACATGAATCTGGCACGTCACTTCCGTGCAAGCAAAACTGGTGAAGGTTGTAGACCCACTTCACTGATTGTGCGACCTCTTACAGTAGGTTTTGTTCCTTCATGCGCAATCAAACTTGGCCTGTATGGACTGCCAACAAAGACAAGGTGCCATTCCAGCCATAGGAATGTAGACTCGCCTCAGAAAGGACTGCCTGCTGACTTCCACTTCTCCGTGAAATGTATTTGTTCTGAGTGGCAGGCAAATTTTTTCGTGTCCCCAATGCCAAAAGTATTCGGGTTGGCCCTATCGGTTTCCAGTGTGTGCCTGCAATGAGCTACCTTCAATCAACGCACGTATCGACATAGGCTTGGCCCCTATCAGTTATGCAAGGTGTTGATCAATTCTGAAATATGTATGGCGGCTCATCACTAAAGGATATGTACGGAAGTTTTGTGGGATGTTCTTGTGTGATTGATGAAGTTTTGACAGCAAGAAACCCTTCAAATGCATGAGCCTGTGACTTCTCTTGAGTTGGTGAGTTCTCACCCGCACAATTGGCAACTCAGCAAGGAAAGTAAATCAAAATAGGTGATGCGTCTGGAGCATCACGTTTTTTTACATTTGATAAGTCCCCAAACAGTGTGGTAACACTAGGAATTTTTGTAGTAGTAAAGGCCGGGTGTCTAATTGAAGGCGCTCGCATCCCCCGCCCAGCTGATTCGCTGACTCATTCACCTCGAGATCTGCGAAGTGCATTTCGTCTGCTCCACTGCGCTCTTGTTGTGGCACCGTGCACATTTTTGGGTTTGGTGCTCACTGTTCGTAACAAGTGTGAACCTCGAAGCGCAGATGTCGCTGCAAACGCAGTATTTTGCGAACTTTGAAGTGCAAATACCGTGGCAGGCGCAGCACTTGGTCAACTTGTAAATGTGGATTTCGTGGCAACCGCAGTATTTTGTGGAAGTGCAGATTTGGAAACAAACGCAGCATTTTGTGGACCTTGAAGTGTAGACTTCGTGGTGTGTGCAGAAACCTTCACCATCACCAGCAACACCACCACCCGCACCATCACCATCACCATTGCCATCGCCATCGCCATCACCATCACCATCACCACCACCACCACCACTACCACCACCACCCCCACCCCCACCTTCACCCTCACCCTCACCCTCACCCTCACCACCGTCATCACACCGCCAAACATCACCATCATCACCACGATCTCCACCATCACCACCATTGTCAACCATCACCATCACCACGGCCATCACCACCATCACCACCCACCATCCATCAACCATCACCATCATCGCCATCCCCACCATCATCACCACCACCAGCATCACCACCATCACCACCACCTCGCTCTTCACCTCCAGTCCAGACTTTGGACCTCTAGATACACTTTGACACACTGTTTGGGGTCTCTTGTCGGGATAATCTGTTTCCAAAAGAACCTGCATAACTGTCGTCCTTTCTTCTGCGCCATATTGCAACACTAGAAGACCACTTGCTACACTGGTGTCACCAAGCCGTGCTTACTTCCATCTTCAGCTGTGTGTCTCATCTGCAGCTGCTATTGCTGCGTCACTCAGGCCGTGCTTCTCCTGGCGTGCGAGGCCACAGACGCTAGAAGCTGTGAGGATGCCACTGGTAGGTTTGGATCTTCGGAACGAATATACTACGATTCCTTTTGCCTGACATGCCAAGGACAGCACGGTAGGTGCGACGACTGTGACTGTGCCCAAGAAAATTTACTTGATGGAAGGTCACTGGTCTGTATATTCCCGGGAGTGTTGCGAAACTACACTTGATATTTTTAAGTCTGCAGGTTGTAGGTATGCCGGAAGTACATCAGCAGCTTGCAGGTCTGCGCTGCTAATTTTTTAAATACATCTGCAGCTTGCAGGTCTGCCCTATTACGTTTGAAACTCATATATATGAAAACAAGGTTTCGACGTTTCGGAACGCCTTTTCTCCCTTGAGCCAAAACACGTCAAGAGTCACGTGTCTGCAGTACCCTAGCGGAGTATATATGGGCTGTACATACAAACACTCCTCCTCTTGCAAAGCACTGTACTGCTGCGCAAGTTCAAGCTTAAAAGTAAAAATGTGAAACTCTTCGCTGCTTAGCCACTTTCAGTTGTGGTAGTGGAGCTTGGCCAGGGACCTTACTCCAAAACATCTAACTGTCCTTTGCTTCGCTTGCTGAGAAATGCATATTGCAGATCCTCCATCGTTTTGCGAAGCTGCACCCCAGGAACCGATTTGGTCAAAACATCGGCTTTGTTCTTGAGACCTGGAACGTGGTGCACTTTCAAGTGGCCCTCGGCGACCCTTTCTTGCAACCATAGGTAGCGAGTCTGGATGTGTCTGGCTTTACCCAAACCCACTCTATTCACAGTTCCTTTGGCTGCATTGGAATCGCCTTCGATGGTGACTCCCAAATCCAAACCAAGGTCTGCGCATAGGCTTTGGAGGCCTAAGCCCACAGATCCTCCCTTCACAAGTGCGTAGTATTCACTCTCACCTGTAGAAAGGGTTACAGTGGATTGGATGTTACTACTGTGTTTCAACACGCGCATGCCGTACATAGCAACCATGCCAGTCGTGCTTTTGCGCGTCACAGCGTCACCACCATGGTCGGCATCGACCTGCACCCTCAACCTGGAGGGCGTCTGCTGCGAGCCAAAACATTGCCCAACATCAGGGTATTTCTTCAAGTACCTGATGAGACGCTTCAAGTCAGCAAGTTTGGCTTCTGTTGGCGATACCATACCTCGAGCAAGGTTCTTGACTGCGTGCCCAATATCAAGTCGATCTTGGGACAAATACGCAGCGCGCATCGTAGCTGAACGATACTTCGATGCCTCGCTCTTATCAAGCAGCGGACTGCGGCTTTCCAGCATCTGCTGATCTGCCGACTTCTTGACATCTGGTGATTCTACACCATTTGCCTTCTCCAGACCAAATGCCTGGATCAAAAGATCAACATGTCTCCGATCGGCTTCGATCACAATCGATCCTTTGCCGTTCTTCTTCTCAACTCGGATTAACCGATTCAGAAAATGAGCTTCTGTTCGGTCTCCATCCTCGTCTCCAAGAATTCCGAGACATTTCAGCTCATAGGCATCTTTGAGGACTTGGCTGAGCTTCTCCAAGTGTTGGGCGTCTCCAAGCGCTAGGAAGTCATCTCCATGCACCATCACTCTGACGTCCCAAGCTTCTTGGTAGAAGACTGACGCATTTGACAAGCCTCTGCGGAAACCAGCCTTCTGCAGAGTCTCCGTGTAGTGCGTCTGCCAGATGTTTGGAGCGTCCTGTGTCCATACATTGACTTCACGAGTAGTCCACAGGTTTGTCCATCTTTGCTGGCTTCGTCCTCAGGCGGCAGCTCTATGTAGATCTTTCTCTTTGGAGTTCCATAAAAGTGTGCTCGTGAGATGTCCCACAAGCCCAGCTTCAGCGGCTGGTTGTGGTAGGACTTCCTCTTTGTTGCCCACAACGAGCACAGCAGTCTCATCGCCTCCAATGGGGGCGTGCTGCTGAAAAGCAAGTTGGCTGGCAATTGTTCTTCTTTGGTCTTTCTTGCCTTTATCTCACGCACAACTAAACGGCTCCTATAGTTCGGGTTTGTTGGATCTCCCTTGTTGGTGTCCAACCATCTGACTGGAATCGGGGGCTTCCCCGTTTCCTCAAAACATTCGGCTCTCGGCCGGGTCACATAAACACCATGCTTTTCTTTCAAATAATCCATCTCAAGGCGTCTTGCCTCTTTCACTTTCTCGGCTGGCAAAACGCCGCCGTTCACATCATCCATGTAAACTTCTTCGAACTCAGGTTCCATCAGAGGCATCTCTGGGACTGGGCCTGCTGCGAACAAATCAAAGGTGTTCAACTCACCTTTCTCGGCTAGCGTGTCACGCAGGCTCCTCAGCACTGCTTTCACGAGCTGCGGTGGGTATACCGCGGCCTGTCTAGCAATGCCTCCGATCAGATGGATGTGTCGGTGCCATGGTCCTTTGCCCGATTCATTCGAGCAGACTCCTTGCAAAACTCTGGCTAACCCTTCATCATTGGTCATCCAACCGGTCTCCTTTCTCACATAGCCGGTGCCTTGGAGTCCTCTTCGGTCGGTGGCCATCATTTGCCACCTACACATTGGACCCTTCACTATGAACACTCCATCTTCCTTTGCCAAGGCCGCAACTTTCTCATCCTTCCAACTAGTTGCGGACCAAGGTGCCTCGTGGAGGAATTTTCTCCCTGAGCGACGCTGCTTGACATACAGCTCTACGCTCGTATGAAGATGGTGGACGGCTTCGTCCATTTTCCTCCTCCGGACATCCGGCGCCATGCTTCTCCAGTTGAGGTTCTGGAGCTGTGAGAACATATGGCACGGTGGCGAACCAGTCAAAAGCGCCGGTTCGTCCTTCTCAAGGATGTCGTGCACTTCTCGAACATCTTCAGACTTGTTCAAGTCCCAGTATGTACCGTCACTTTTCATTTCATTCAAGTCGACCGCAAAACCCGGTCGCAACTTGTAGCGCTCTGCAAGCGCAGTGAACCTTTTGGGCGAGTAGATCTCCATGATATCTACTGCTGACATCTGCATGCTCAAATGAGCGATGTCTCCAATCTCTTGCTCAGAGATCTCGATGCCATTCGCCTCATAGGTTCCTTGAATGATCTTCTTCAGATGCTGCTTTGCGATCTCCTTCTCTTTTACCAAGCTGGCTGCATCTGGCCTCCACCCTGCTGGTGGTGTTTCTGGAACATGTGAAAACGTATCAGTTTTCTTTGGATCTCTTCCACCCTGGGATCAAGGTCTTCTACGGCGGTCTCTGCTGACCTCTTTGTTCCTTGAACTGGGTTCGGCTTGACCTTTGCGCCAGGTGGATCTATCCGAAGTTCTCCTGTTCTCTTCTTGGGCTCTGTTGATACCTTGGCTTTCGCCACTGGCTTCTTTTCCATCTCGGCTGCTTGTCTCTTCATCTCATATCTCTCTTTCGGGTCATCGGGATAGGTCTTCTCACCCTCTACCGCTGCTGGCGGCGGGCTTCCCGACCCTGCGCTCTTTGCTACTTCTTTCTTCTCGGGTTCTCCGGCCGCGTCTTCGGCCGTGATGTCGGTGTCCTTGTCGGCCACGACTTTCGGCTTCACAGTGTCAAGCTGTTGCCGTTCTTTCCTCTTCTTCGCGTGGGCTTCAAGTCTTGCTTGCCCTGCTTCATCCTTTTCCATTGCTTCAGTGATCCTTGCTCTGCACGCCTCTGTGTGCGGCAAGGTCGTCCTCTTGTCTTCCAAGATGCACTTGCATCCTGGGCAGCCTTCTGTGGCTCCATGCTTGCGCACATCCTCTCTCCTGATGTACACTCGCCTCTGCTGTGGTGGTGCCACTCGTTCCTCCTTGGGAGGTGGTACCACAAGGCGCTCTTCGAGCATCAACTGCCCACCGGCAGGCCTTGCCGCGGAGTGCTCCCACGGTAAGCCCTGCAAAAGGTCCCAATCACTTGGGCCCCAGCGGTCGGCTGAACTCAGCCGCCGGATTCCTGTGCCTCTGCGCACGCCATCGGCCGTCGTCACCAAAATGGATCCTGTTCGGCCATGGTGTCCTACATAGCGTCCTTCTTTCAGGATGCGAACTCCCTCGCCTACTTCTCTAAAGTATAGGCGTTCACCAAAAGCTATGGCTGGCTTTCGCCATTGCTTTCCACATCTTCTGGCCTCAGGCGTTCTGCCATCTTGACCTTTCTTGTACCTGCTCAGCAGGTCTCCCGCCTGCCTTGGCAGCCATGCCAATGCAGGATCATCATCTTTAAGCTCTTTGCCGAGCTTCTCTTCCAACGCGCTGCGGAGAACTCGTACTTGACGCTTGATCTCCTTGCAGGCGTTCTCTGCCAGACCATTCGCCTGATGGTCTCCTACTGGCGACTCTTCCGAAACCCAGTCTATGCCGGTTTCTTTCGCCGCTGCCTCTTTCAAGGCTACCACGGACGGCTCACCATCCGACTTGAGAACCACCTTGCGGTGTCCCAAGTTCTTCAAGAAGTTCGCCACGAACTTCACTGCATACGGCGTCGCTCCCTTCGAGTCCACGAAGGTCGCCGCTAAGGACTGTGTCCTCTCATCCTTCACTACGAGGATCGGCTTCACTCGCTCGTCCTCCACACCGCCCCGTGACATGAACGTATAGTCCATTGTCACTGTGGGCACAAGGCTCTTGGCCTTCTCTTCCTCGGACCTCGTCCGATGTGGCTGTCCCACAGCCCGTCCAGCAATGCAATGCCGGCACCAACTTCGATACCGCACATGGCCTGTCGCCTCGTGCTCTTCAATCTCAGCCGGGGTTGGGTCCTCCGGCGCTCTTATCTGGATGGGTTTCTCAACCTCATCAACTAATTCCAACTCATCATCCTCTTCTCGCCCCTCTGGACCAGGTCGGCCTGAATCCATAGAGGCATCTCCTCTCTCTCCTGTGGCGTTCAACTCTGCGATGCCACAGCATTCCTTTGTCGGTTTATACCCTGGCTTTCTCAAGTAGAAGTTGTACACTCCCTGTTCCTAATATACAGGGATCCAACTCCGCTGCTCTGCAGCGGTCGCTTTCTCCAGGATCGCCTGAACAGCCTTTCCAACTTTGGACCCTTGCGGAATCAAGTTTCCGCCATTCACATCAAGCACTGCAATCCTTCCAAAGCCTAAGCATTTGGATGCTGAAATCAATGGCTTGTGAACATCAGCCATTGAACCTTTCACACGGCATTTGTTGCCGCTCTCGTCGAACCCTTCAAAGGTTCCAATGCCCTGACTGGGCACCAACTCTCCTGATGCAGTCTTGAATATAACTCCGTTGCCTTCGCTGACAACCACTCGATCCTCCCAGCCATTCGGGATGGCTGTCTGGGCTGCTCCAGTGTCCAGGTTAAACTTCATCCATTCTTCGGCGGATGAGGTGTCCGCCATTCCAATTCCACTCAAGTCTGCCATGAGCATTCCGACATCAGCCTCCGGAGCTGGCTCAACGCCATCATCCGGATCGTCCATCTCTTCCATACTTCCTGCGGCTTTACCTTTGCCGCTTCTTCCACCTTTGCCTTTGTTGCCTTTGCCACCTTTACCACTCTTATCTCCTTTGCCTGAGCCTGACCACTTATCGCCTTTTCCATCCGGCCGTTTCTTGCTCCAGCAATCGGCCGCTCGGTGTCCTTTCTTACCGCAATTGTAGCAGGTAATATCTTGAGCCGGGTTTGAGCCTTTACTTGAGCCCCCTTTGCTTGAGCCTTTCTTTCCATCACCTTTGGCCTGCTTACCTTTTCCTTTACCTTTCCCTTTAACCAGGCTTGCGATCCATTGTCCGATCGAATCGACGTCCATGGGTTGAGGTCCTTGATAACTCGAACTTGATGAACCTGGTTTTGGAACAGATGACTTTGATGTGAGGGATGTTTCAATGACAAGTTCAATCTCTTGCTTGATCAACGAATAGGTTGTCAATCTACTCTTGTTCAACAAAAGATGCTTTTCCAAATCTGGGGGTACCAGCATCTCCAATGAAGCGGACTTGATATCGTCCGATAGGGTTTCCCTGATCCCTGCGGCACTCCTCCGAGACTCGTACCGCCTGATGAGCTCTTCGAGCTGTTCGATCGCTGGCCTCACCGCGGCCCATGTCTTGACTCTCTCCGGTTGGAGAATTGCTCGAAGTATATTGCGTTTCCGTCCCGAGGTTCGGGGATCCCAACGGCGGTGAACTCGCCGATATGCTTCAAACCCATTTGAAGCTCCTACCATCAAATCCTCTGTTTCACCTGAGGTCAGGGTCAGGAGGACGCGATGGATCTGATCAGCCTTATCCTCAAGGTCACCGATGTCAGTCACGGTGCCAGTCCCGAATTCTTCTTCTATTTTAGTCATCTCAATCGCGTCTTCCTGTTCCAAAATGTACTCTAGGATTTCGATGAACTCTCTCCCAAAAGTAGTTCTGAACAGGTTGTCGATGCTCCTGGCCCATTTTCGAAACTCCCCTTCAACATTCCCAAAACTCTCGGGGCGTCCCAAACCTTTGGTGTCCATAAGGATTTGGGTCTTCCTCCTATCTTCTTTCTTCTCAAGGCTCTTAGCCAATTCTCCTACAGCTGAGGCTAGCATTGATACCCCGCCTTGAGACTCCCTCAACACTTGATTCTCTTGCTCCAACCTCGTTTGGTTCTGTTGGAGTTGAAGTACCATTTCACTCAGTTGTTGGATCTGTTGTTCCATGGTTTCCTACCCTCAACCCCTGCTGCTGCTGCCGCTCACTCCTTTTCCAGCGGCAGTCGCGGGCGGTTCGCCCGGTCAAGGATCGGAAGGTTTTGGCACTCCACGGACTTCAACAGTAGTCCGTGTGAGTTCTTCCGGGCGACGACCCACAGTTGTGGCCTTCGTTTCAGCCGCTACTTTTGGTGCGGCGGATGGTTTGGCCTTTCCTTTTGGTCCGGCCTTTGATTTGGCCTTCACTTTCGGCCCAGGTGTCAGGCCCAATGCTGGCGCCGCTTTGGACTTGGCGCTCGATCCAAGAACGGCAGGTCCCTTAAGTCCTCGCCGTTTGATGTAGTCCTTCACCACCGGCAGCTGTGCCTGCCGCCGTTCGTCACAAGAACTACAGGCCTCGTTGGATCCTCTTTTTCCCTGTTCGTTGGGGGTCTTCCACAATTCGCGAATGGCGGCCGATGCAACGGTACCTTTGAGGTTTCGTTGCTCACAAAGTTCGTCGGCCGCAAACTTTCGCACTTGGAACGGGCTCTCTAATTTCCAATTTTCTATTGTCAATCGCTGGGCCCGTTCGTTGGCTAGGGCGACGATGCGGAGGTTCAACTCCAGTGCACGCCCCCAGACCGCCCGTCCCCGCTGGGTGTCGCGGGTTTGCGGTCGCTTAGCCGGCGGTGGCCCGTCCGGTGTTCGAGGCTGTCGAACCGGACTTGGATGGCTCACCGACTCTTCTTCTTCTTCGACCTCCTCCTCCTCGGCTGGATCAGCCGCTTCCGAGGTCTTCCTTTTCTTGGTCCGCTTCTCTTGATTGCGGATCCTCTGCTCTTCCCGCTCTTCTTTGATCTCTTGCGGAGTGCGACCTTTTCCGAACTCTTTGATGCGCCTCCTCAGATCCTCTGTGATGACACCCTTCTTCTTCTGCAACCTGACCAGGTCCTTGAGCCTCCGGTATTGAAGCGAGGTCTTGCTTCGAAGTCGAAATCCGGATTGTGGCTCTGGATGCTTCTTGACCTGTCCCCAAATATTCTTCTTCACCCTCCAAGGTGCTTTGGGATCGACTTTGGCGGGGGTATATTTGGCGTGGATGCCACGAACCTCCCAACCTGTTTTGATACCTTCTGGGGATGTAATGAAGTCGGCGATCACTCGGCCAGATGATGGCTGTGCGGCTGGATCAACCGCTTCAGCCTCTGGCTCTACTATGGGGTCTTGTTCAGGCTTTTCTTCTTCTCCTCCTTCCTTCTCTTTTGTGGTCTCTTCTTCTTCCTTTGTTTCTGCGGTTCCTTCAACCGCTGATGTTGTTTCGGCAGTTTCTACAACCGCCGGAGTGGTGTTCGCGGCTGATCCCGCCGCTGATGTGGCTGGCAAAGGCTCCTCCTCCTTTTCTTCCTTTCCACTCGGGGCGGCCGAAGCGGCCGCTCCCGGGATTTCCTGATCCTCCTCCTCGGAGGTCTCTACCTTACTATGTCTCTCCTCCTTGATGCGCAGCGCTTGGTCCCTTTCGCTTTCACCGGGCTCACGCGCTACCATGAAAACAAGGTTTCGACGTTTCGGAACGCCTTTTCTCCCTTGAGCCAAAACACGTCAAGAGTCACGTGTCTGCAGTACCCTAGCGGAGTATATATGGGCTGTACAAACAAACAATATATATTATATATATATACATCTGTACAGAGGTACATCTGCAACTTATTCCAGAAAACATACCTCGCTGGCGTCTTGATTCAGTCATATCTCATGTCACTTTCGCTGGGATCTTGCTTCAAACACCTGCAAAACATCTCACGTAACTTTCGCTGGGGTCTTGCTTCAGTCTTCAGTAAACATGAAGCAAATATATTACACGCTCAAGTACAATAAAGAATATCGGAGTTTGCGCGCGTGCGCGCGTGGCACATCTCCGCTATCTACATCTATCCTTTCTTACCCGGCGGCCTGGCCGGACAGGGCTTGCGAAACGTGACCCTCTGCAGGAATCCCACACGACGGATGCTCAAACGTGAGGTGCGCCGGATGACCCCTTTGCAGGGGTCACGCGTGTCCAACGCTCAAACAAGAGTGAGGTGAAACGCAAATTTTTGGCTACATCAGTAAAGATCGCCAAAAAGTGTATAACTGTGTTGTCGGACATGGTAAATCAAGCTGGGCATTGCCAGTGCGTGTAACTTTTCAAGAACGCAGGTTGAAGTTGTCAGTGTGTGTAACTGTCGTCGAAAACGCAAGTTGAAATTGCCAACAAGTGCAACTGTCGGCGAAAACAAGCGTTGAATTTGCCAAAGTGTGTAGTTGTTGTCGAAAACGCAGCTGGAGATGAGAAATGTTGCTCAGAACTGGCAGATTTCTAGTACAAATGTAGTGCGGCAAGCAGCTTGTGGGAGCTGTGGCCTCAGAACTGGCAACTTTGTAGTACACATGTAGTGTGGGAAGCAGCCTTTGAGAGCGTGGCCTCAGAACTGGCAACTTTGTATTGTAGTGCAAGCTGGCCCCAGAACTGACAACTCTGCAGTCTAATTGTGGTACAGGGGAAGCCGCACGGGAAGCAAGCGACAACTTTGTGGCGCAAATGTAATACGGGAAGCACTTGTGGGAGCTGCGCCCTCAGAACTGGCAACTATGCACACATGTAGGATGGGAAGCCTGTGGCCTTTGTATTTGTTGCGTCTAGTCCGTGGCACACCGTGCGGCGAAATTACGTCTTTGAAGTCGCTGTGCCTTACATTTTTGCGCGGCCTCGGTGGAAAGTGCGTTTGCCTGAGTGCTGGCGTAAGCGCAGCGTGTTGCTGTGCAGCGGGATGATTGGGTGTCCACTAACACCACTGCAACTTGTTGTATCTAGTCTGTGGCACACCGTCTGGCTGAATTACGTCTGTGATGTCGCTGTGCCATGTGTGAGTCCCTGCCATTGGCGGAAGGGAAACATGATGGCGTAAACGCGGTGCGTTGCTGGGGACTGGGGAGTGGGCTGATTCGCGGTGTCCACGAGGCATGGTGTTACATTGTTGTACCTAGTCGTCCGTGATGTTGCTGCGCCATGCGGCTTTGCGTGGCGTCGTCTGCCATTTGGGAATGGGAAACCTGCTGGCGTAAGGCGGCTTGGTCTGTGGCACACCATTGAATTACGTCTGTGATGTCGCTGTGCCATGCGGTTTTGCGCGGTCTCGGTGGAAAGTGCGTTTGCGTGGGTCCGTGCCATGCTGGAAGGGAAACATGGTGGCGTACATGAGGCGTGTCGCTGGAGAGCGGGATGATTGGCATTGTCCATGAGGCCTGGTGCACACACCTCCGGACGATGCGACAAGTCAAAAGATGCGGGATCAACACATGGTGATACACAATAGAGACATACTGAACAACAACAAAACTTATATGCTGTTTCAACGCTCCCGGGCCGTTCGTTGTCTAGTTTTTGTTTCCAAGCCTTCAGCCTTTTGTCCCCAATTTGTGCTAATAACTATGACTGTTTCCCAAAACTGACGTGTTATGCCACAAATCGGGGCCATTCCATGGCATCTTTCCAATCCATAACCCATCTCGCAGGAGGGTTGGTCAGGAAGTGAAGGCAAATGCGGTTGTGAGGCTCCATGGGAACTTTGTCCCTGCATACACAAGCTTACGGAGACTATGTCTCTGCTTGTACTTCCTCTTGTCTAGCCACTTCTGCTTCTTCAACTTCAGCCACTACTGACTGCCACTTGTACTTCAACTTCGACTCTAGCTACTTTTGCTCCTGGAACTTCTGCCAACTGCTAACTGTGCTGCAGGTGCAGCTTGTACCATCCGTCTGCGGTACAACATGGCGAAAGCTCTTAGGGATTAGCTGAACCTGCTGGAGATTTCAAGAAGCTCAAAATATTGTACTTATATATTGGCACTCATGTGTCAGTCAGAACAAGATGAACCTTGGTCTAATCCCATAAGTTTAACCTCCAGATTGAATCTGAGGCACATTCAAATCCAAGCTGCTGGAAAGGAGGAAAATAACAAACCAAAGGGTTCTATCTATACAATTTCAAGCCAGCTCCCTAGGAAACAGTTTATTTACAAATATTGATTAGGAGCTGATGACAAATATTGATTAGGAGCTGATGAAAGGTGCGTCCAATACAAAGGCTTTAAAATGATTTTTAACCTATATACATATGTTTGTAGTGTGAATCCAACTCCTTCTCCCATACAGAGTTCCCAGTGTCCGATCACTTCACCTTTGGTGAGTGGCCTCAATTTCGGGGCGTAACAGTTGCTAGACTGTGGATGCATGATGGACCGGTTCCGGATCTGTCTTTCGGTGTTGTTTGGCTGATTGCCGGGTTATATATATATATATATATTGAAATACATCTGAAATCATCTGAAAATGTCTGAAAGGTGTGTTCCGGTTGGTCTCACCCTCTCCTGGCCAAACCACAGCGCTAGTCTGCGATCACGTTCGAATCGAAGATTGTAGATGCTCACCTGAAAAGGTGAGGAGAGCAACGCTTTCATTCAACAAGTATGCGACTAGAGCCAAAACGCTTTAACGTTGCGCTGCTGACATGCACCAAATCTCAAGGAAGCACTGCCCACTACTGCGTTGTATCTTGCAAATGTCAAAGATTCTTGTCAAAGAACCCTCCAAGAAAGCTCTGGTCGTCCCAAGGAACACTCTCCTTGTCCAGGGCTGTAGCGAAGGACCGGGCACCTTCGGCCCCCAACTCCTGATTGGACAAAACACGCCCCTTCACGGGAAGGTGCCAGCGATGTCTGCTCCCGCCTTGGCACACTCGGTGGTGGTGTGGAAGACCCGAATGCTTGGAGCGTAGCCTCCCAAGTCTAGGGACTTGCGACATCTCGAGTCCTGAACGGAACTTCGGCGGAGCTTCATCATTATCATTGAAGCTGATCTACCTAGCCGAGGTAAGAAAGGCGGGTGTGTCACATGGGGACCGAAGCTGAACAAGATCATGGACTCTCCACAGTTTGGACTGTCACGGTCCTGCCGCCGAGTCCCATCATCCTGTACCAGCCGCAGCTCAGCCCCAAAGGCTCTGCAGGTTCTCTGCAGTCGTTCTAAGTTTTGCAGGTCACATAGGTTCTCCACCTGAGCAGATCCACCGAAAAAATAGCACGTTCACATAAGGTTCAGAAGCAAAGACAGGTGAACCTGCCCTCACTGCTTGGCTCCAAAACATTGAACAAAATAAAACTTTAGATTGGAGTGCCATTTAGACAGCAAATCCGATCTGATATGGCACTCCCGGTCTCAATCCCAGGCAGGAAGCAACAACTATTACACGGCCAGCAAGCCCCAAGTCATGCACATCATCCATCGCCGCATAGCGCCGCTTGCGCCGTGCTGAAGACTGAAACTGCTTCGCAACTGCTTCGCTGGCGTGCATCGGGCTACTCATTGTTTCTTCATTGCGGAAACCAATCAAAACTAGAGGCCATGTGATCTATCCTGCAGTGGCACTTTGGACAGATTCAACTCATTTCCGGATAAGCCGCAGCTAGGTTTCGTCAAAGCTCGAGACTGGCCAGCGGATGCAAACCGAGCCCAGCAGCTGGTCCTTTCACACAGCACAGCACTCGGCCTTGCAAATCCACGATAAAAAGTAGGAAGCTCCAACTCGGTTCAAAGGTCTGATGTTCCCTTTCTTGTTCACTATTTGCTTGAGAAATGACGATCAAAGCTGCAAACCTATGCCACAAGTCTTTTCAAAGAGTTCCACTTCGCCCTACTACCTACCGCTCCCTTTTGGAGCCTCAAGATTTGACAAAGATACCATATTCTTGCAACCAGATTTTGGCTGCCAGAGTATTGTAAAAGATTAAAAGTCTTGGAGGTGCCTCGGTTCAAACAGGTCTTGAGGCTGGACCTCCAACGTCCTTCGTCTTACAAACGATAGTGCACCGCGACAAATCCGAGAGGACTTGGTAACTCATCTCAAAGAGGACTTGCGCACTTGGTTGTGCCATCACCAGAAATCCTCAGGTGTCCAGCTGCCACCAGCTCTGTGGGCTGAGAATTGTCTTCTGCACTAGGAAATGTATCCAAATGGAGCTTACCCCTGACGAACGGTTGTTCGTCTGTCTTTTTACCTGATGCCTTGAACCACATTGAGACGACTTTTCCTAAGATGAAGAACCCAAGAGCGGTCGTCCAATGAGGAGCTCCATCGCTAAAGCTACCCAACACTGCTAGTACGCAAGAGATGGAGTGTTCCATAGTGTTCCTGGACAGAAAAAGCAAGTGCTGGTGAGACCGCACCACTCCAGCACACTTTTGCCTGCACTGATTCCGAAGCCAAGAAGCAATGCAAGTTTTCTGTATTCCTGCGGTGCTGCAGCTGTTGCAACTTTGGCCACTTGCAAGCATCAGGTTTGGACCTACAGAAAGGCCTTGTTTATTCAAGGAGGCCACCAATTTGTAATGGAATGTGGTGATCAGCGCAGCTTCCCTGGAGAAGTGTTTCAATTGAACGGGTAGCGATGCTGACAGCATCAAATGCCCCGAGAAATGTGCATCTCAACTGAGCTGACTCCGTCCGGCAAATAAATGCCCAGTGAGTTTGAGCTCCTAGTGTATACACACATCATGACTGCAGACCAAGCTTTACGTACTTCCATCTGCAATGTGCAAACCTGTTGGCACTTCGCTGTGCAAACCTGTTTGGCAAACACGAGAAAACTGCTGGTTGGGCTTCACCAAACCGCCACCAGCCTGGCGCAGTCGATAAACCTCCTGCAAGAGGCTCTCCGAGCTGCTGAAGGCCCGCAAATCTGGAACCTGCAGATGTTCGCATGCACAGCCACGTGTGTGCGTGCGCGCGCGCGTTGCGCTTGTGTGTCTGTGTGTGTTTGTGTGTGTGTGTGGGGGTGGGGGTGTGGGGGTGTGGGGGTGTGGGTGTGTGTACGTGCCGCACATAATTGCTTGGGGATTGTAGTCATGCTTTGTCAACAGCAAGTTCAAGAAGCTTGAAGTGTTTATATATGTAGAATGTTGATCCTGGGTACAAGCCTTGTCGTCTTGCCTGCATTGCCTGCCAAGCAGCCATGTCTGTGCTCTGAATCTTCTCCAGGACATCCAGACTCATCTGCGGATGCATGACCCGCAGAACCATGGAAATTCGCTCGTCCTGAAGCTGCAGGGTGAGTGTGCTTGCAAGGACAGTGATTGCACTTTGACCCAAAATAGTAAATGCATGAACGAAAGCCTGAGAAACTGTCCTCTCCAAACACTTCATGCTGCACAGCATGAAAAAAGCTGTCTTGGAAGCAAACCGCCTTGCCATCCTCCAAGAAGATTCGCTCATCACCCACAGCAATCGATGTTCCACGTCCTCCTTTGAGTGTCAGGTGCAGGTTGATGATGGCATTGGACGAGCCGCAATGAGCACCAACAGTGGCCCCAGGCTCCGAGCGGAAGATCACGACCTCTTCATTGTAAACCTGGCGTTTTCGTCGGTGCGAAAACGGGGCCTTAGGCTCTGAAAACGGAGACGGCACGGGAAGTCGGGAGGACGCCTCTCATCGATAATCTTTCACGAATGCTGGAAATGCCGTATCTCAGTGAACCCATTACCAGCATCATTCAGCCTCCCTCAACGCACCCAGGATGATAAAAATTGATGCATTTTTGCACGGAAGCCCCTTCGTGCCAGCTCTGCTCCCAGCCCCCAGACCCCTATTCTTCACTTCTTTTGCCTGAACAACTCTCCTAGCAGCTGGCTTTCTTATCTACGAACAAGGCACAAGAAACTTCCACATGTATACTTAAGAAGAGTATAACCAAAAATCCACCAGGCACCCATGTTTGGACTTGGACAGGCCGGTGTGGCCGTGGCATAGGGGACCCCGGGCTTCGTAGGCAGCTCAGGCAACAGCAAACGACAAGTTCTGGGCATTGCGTCACAAAGCGTGGAGTTCCAGTCGTGGCCTCCCAGCATGGCCGATGCGCGGCACAAAGGAAGTAGAGGGAGCTATCAGGTCAGTCCGGGAAGTGGAGAGAAGCGTGACTACACTCAACCCTTTCTCTCTTGGACGAAATAACATGAAATACAGTCATTAATTAGTTGTGCCATTAGGTTTGAAGGAATCACTTGGCACCGTTCATGCAAGCAACCTTTGCTTGCGCTTTGTTGTAGTTGTCAGGCTCAGTACCTTGCAAATCGCCTGAAAGAACGTGAAAGTCCCCAGATTCAAAGATTGTTGCTCTTTTGGGCAAGCCCTATGCCAAGCCCAAGAAAAGAAACCAGCTGCGTCATCCGGAACACTGATCCACTCCTCGGTACAGAAAAATGTCCTGCCAAACACCTCCGGTCCTTAACTGAATGCGAAAAAGGCAAACTCAATCTGACAATGATGACTCTCAGGCAAACTTTGTGTTTCACTGAAGTCGCACCGCGAGACCCAACTTGATTCTTTGCTCCCATGAATATATGTATATTACTGATGTGCATATTATACATAATATAACATGTTGCTTATATTATATTCCTTTCACTGAAGGATGACTCTTGGCAAGGGCAGCTGGAAAACAGTGAGTGGAGATATTGTCATCAAGCCAAATCGATGTTAGTTTGATCAGTCCAGCTGCAGAAGAATATAGTGGCTAATGGACATCCAGAACAAACACTTGATCCAGTAATGCGAAGCAGCTACGCTCGACAAGCTTGAATTCCAACTGTGTGTGTGTTTTTGCCTATCTTGCTAGGCTGCTTGAACGAATAAGAAACCCAAGAGCCAGGACACTGGACACAAGCTTGGACAACAAAAAGAGCTTGGTAGCGGAACAAAAGCTTCCATCAACAAACAAAAGCAGATGAATCTCCAGCCACCTACGCCTACGACAGTCCAAAAGCAAGAGTAGCGCACTCTAGGCCAGTGGCCAAGGTGAAGCCAACCAAACCATCCAAAAGAAAGCACGTCCAAACATCGCGCACTTAGAGAAAAACAGAAATGGACCCAAGAATGCTAATAGTGGCGGATGTGTGAGTTGCTAAATGGTAAATCCAGGAATCCTGGCAAATGTGGACAAAGTAGATAGATGCTGTCTTTGCGTGAAGACGAAGTCGAAGAACATGGCACCATACCATTTATGAGTGTGTTGGGATGCTGTGCACAGTGGATTCACACTTTGCAATATGCACACCATTACTCTGGTGAAAAATAACATAGACCAAAATCCAAATCCAGGTGCTA
Source organism: Durusdinium trenchii (assembly GCA_963970005.1). NCBI lineage: Eukaryota > Dinophyceae > Suessiales > Symbiodiniaceae > Durusdinium > Durusdinium trenchii. The sequence continues at coordinate 1,050,366 of CAXAMN010013669.1, read as the reverse complement.
TTTAACATGGACCGCTGGAAACGGTGACTTGCTGGGGAAACGGTAATGGCCCTACGTTGGGGCCATTTCCGGCCATACACTAACATAGAACATTCCCACTCTCAGTCCATGGTCCAATGTGACACTAACATAGACCAACTGCAATCTGGCATATAACCAAAAGGAGGCTAACATAGACCGCGTCGGTAGGGTCAACATAGCCATGTGGAAGCTAACATAGACCACGCCACATAGGGCTGGGGGCTCTCTGATGTTGGTCTAGGTTAGTCTCAAAAGAGGCACTTCCGAATCTAGACTAACATGTACCAAAAAAAGAAAGTTATTTTTTTGCCTAAAATGTTAGTTTTCGCGAGTGTAAGTAACTAAGCACTAGGCAAATGCTCACATTTACAGAAGGGAAAATAAATGTAATTGAGGGCGGAACGTTATCTAAGGGTAGAAGAGCAAGGAGAAGCAGCAAAAGAAAAAAACTTGTTTGCGTGAGGTCTGCCAAGTAGCTTGAGATATGGATAAGCCGCCGTGAACTGTGCTGCTTTCTGGACTTCATCCAGAATGACAGAGCTTGCTGCCTTGTCGCCAACGAAGCAAAAGGAAGCAGCTACTATAAAACACAAAAATTAGAGCTCCTAGTAGCATAGCATAGTAGCAGAAGCACGTTTTGGATACAAAAAGACTCCAGCTTGAAGAGGCCATTTGTCATAAGAAAGCCGGAGAGTGACAGCCCGAAGAGTCGTTGCTGAGGAAAGCTTGCTGATCCACACCGCTCTGGCCTCTAGGCTGGCAAGGAATGGCCAGGTGGAACAATCCCAAAAAGGCATGCTTTCCAAACTGGAGACCTCAGCTGCCACCGAGCCGGACCAAAAAGACACCAAGCCGAATGCCAAGCCCCAAACCCAGACAGTCGGCGTCTCTAAGAGGCTCGTCCATCCAATGGTGGCGCCCGTCACCGTGCGAATGGCTTTGGCACGGTGCCACATCTGTTCTGCGGCTTCTTGTAAACCATGCACCTTGGTGCAGCAGTGCCAACCAGAGCTGACCATGAAGTCGTTTATTATCAGGTATGCTGAAAAGGAATTGAAAATATCCGTCTATAGCCAGCAACAACCCCAAAACAACCAAAATATGCTTTGACCAAGACACAACAAGAACATGAATTCCGATCTTGTACCACTTCTGTGCACAACGCGTCTCGGCCTTGCAACGCTGCAACACATTGGGTTTCTTGGCCCAACCATTACTATCAGTTGAAGTGAACTGTTCAAAATGCCTCTGACTTCGTGTCCAGCTCTTGCATGCACCTGGGGTGTTGCGCTACCTGAGCGGTTGATGACTTCTGGCAATCAGTCGCACTGATGAAGCTGCAATGGCGATCAAGTGTCTGCTACCATCACCTCTTGGCAAACACTTGTGATAGTTTCCTACAACTCAACTGTGCTGCCTCTTCGGCCAACCGTGATAACAGTAGGGCATCCTCAGTTCAGGCAGCATCGATGCAATGCATCAATGTTGAGGGTCTCACTTCATTGTTTGGATGTTTTACTTTGTAATCAAGAAAGGCACCTCAACCGTTGCCTTGGCAATGGCCGCCGATGCACAATCCATGGACTCTGCCAAGCTGTGCCGCACAAAATTTTGCAAATTTCGCCTCCACAAGGTAGTTTTGGTGTTGTTTTCACCAGCTGTTCCTAAAAAGGAATCATAGAAAGTTTGTCCCATTTCGTCTCAAACAGAAGAGCACGATTGTATATTTATATATTCAATCCATTTGCAAGAAGATCACTTTCAATCGGAAAGTTTTGAAACAAAAGCATACATGAATGGAACATAATTAAGCAAAGTTGCCAAACTTTGCTGCAGAACTCAATGAACTGTTTCAAAGCAATCAAACTGTCTGCCTCTCTGTCTCATGATCTGAAGCCAATTGATTCAAAAAGCGCAGGCATCCAGGCGACGGTTCCAGGAAATCATGTGACAATCCACAGAGAATGTTGCTCGCAAGAATGCACATCCAACACTTCATGCCAGCAGCATGCCTGTCGGACTTCAGCGCTGTTGGAAGCGTCCGTGCAAGGTTACGGAACAGGTTCGATTCAGGTTCGATGGTTGTGTTGAAACATGGCTACTCGTTTTTTTTGAGAACCAAAAAACTGTGAATATTGAAAATAGAATCCATGCGCTGTCGCACGTCAAGGGGTTTTCATAGCAAATGGCATTTGTGCAAAATGTGGCGACCTCATTCGGATCTCTTGATGATGTGAACATCCAGTTCGTATGGGGCTCAAACAATGAAGCGGCGAAGGATCGAAGTCGAGTCAAATGACATGAACGAACCCGAAAATGTGCCCGGAACCGTTCGACACGACCCACTGGGCAAAAATACAAACGATGGCTGAAAATTGACAACCACAAAGAATGTTGTTTTCATCCGTCAACCTTGCACGGAGCAAGTAGTTTTGCGGTAACGCAACATGAGGGCCCATAGTATTTTCATTCAAATGTGTCTTGCACTGCATGCTGCCATTGCCCTTCTCCCGCAATCGGCCTGATTGAAACAGCAAATAGAGGCAAATGCATGAAAACAGAAAATCAATGAGAGTGAGGCCCACCATTCCAACCGCAAAACAACCCAAACCCAAAACAAGGCCACCCGTCACTCAATTTTTGTTGTTTTTTCCCACATCACCATGTGGGGTTCTTGTTTTTCGCTCTGCACCCGCCGCTCCGCCTCCACCACCTTTCTTACACTCATTTTACACCACTCATCTCACACCACTCATCTTACACCACCTGTCTTGCACCACTCATCTGACACCACTCATCACACGCCTAACTTGCGAGAAATCCGAGAGGAGGCTTTTGTAGGATGTAAGGCCTTATGCAGCCTTGTCCTCCCAGGAAACCTTCGCTACATAGGACACAGGATTTGGCGAATGCACTGCGCTCTCCTGCCAAACCCACTGCAGATGCAAGCGAGTTGCTTGGAGGCGCCCATATGCAGCCTATAATGCCTTTGAGGAGTGTTACAAGCTTGCTACCCCTTGGTGGCTCCACCATCTACCCCCGAATGACGTAGCGGTGGGACATGTGAGGGCGGTTGCCCATGTAACCGTTTCTGGTCACCACCGTCCTCATGATTGTCGACTTCAAACAGCCGCTCCCTGATTGGTTCTCTGTTAACTTTCCTTCAAGGCTCAAGTAGACAGCAGGACGGTGCACTCTCGTGATGGTTGGAGACATTTCGTCACAAGGCAGCTCGCTGGTGAGTGAAAAACGATCACTAGTCCTGCATCTGATCCTGACCACTTCGCTGGCGAGGAAATCCAGCTGTCAATAGAACTGCAGGAGTTTGACTCAATGAATTCGAGAATGCAGTCGTTGAAAATCTCCCGTACATTGGAGAGTTCAGCACCTTCGGATGCGATTGCAGGACGCACACAACTTTGCACATTTCACAAACCAGGAAGCCAGAACTGCCTGGAGAGGGCCATACGCGGAACCTAGTGCCTTTGACAATGCAGTCAATTTGACATCCCGAGGTGGATTCACCTCCTCCCACCGAAACAGAAGTGAGGAAGTGAGGGGTGGGCAAACGATTATTTACGAGGAGCTGCGCAAGGACCTGCAGTAGTTTTGCTTCCTGCTCAGGCTTGCACCCACGTGCAGGTCCTGCCAATAACATGAACATGCCAAATGACCTGTCGTCCAGCAACACTGAGCAGCTGGACAGTGCCCAGGCTGCCACCCTAGTGGCGGTCCTGGATGGATACAAAGAGTACAGATCTGTTTTTTTTTCCCGAAAGCATTGCGAAGGGTTCTTCCGGAAAATCCTTTGAACACTGACACTTCGACACTTACACTTACACACTGACACTTCCACCACATTCGCACCACATACACCGACACTTCGACACTGACACTTACACATACACACTGACACTCGGCAAGCACGCAGTGTAAGTAAGCAAGTGATGGGTACGCAAGCATGCAATGAGTAGGTACGCCAGCATGCAATGAGTAGGCAGGTATGAGTATGGAAAACTAGCACGGGAGATGTCCTAATGAAAAAACAAAAAACATTTCCCCACTTTATCAATTCTCTCTTAAAGGCGGAGGGCGGGACGAACAGCGTCAACCGAAAGTGCAACCCTCTGCGGAGATCGTGCGTGTCGAGTGCGCGAAATGCAGGCGAGAGTGCGATTTGCCGGCTGCGCGCGCAACCCTCTGTGGAGATCGTGCGTGTCGAGTGCGCGAAATGCAGGCGAGAGTGCGATTTGCCGGGTGTGCGCGCAACCCTCTG
>CAXAMN010013669.1:1024239-1041069 GCA_963970005.1 Durusdinium trenchii | reverse complement strand
AGCTGAGAACTGGCGACTGTGTAGTACAACCTTAGTGTGCGGAGTAGGTGGGGAGCTGGAAGATGAGAACTGGCGACCTGGTAGTACAACTTTAGCACGCCAAGTAGCTGGGGACTGGGAAGATGAGAACTGGCGACTGGGTAGTACAACTTTAGTATGGAGAGTAGTCGTGCAGGTGTTAGTTAGCACTTTGGATGCTTATGAAAGCGTGTGTTGTTGGTCCTATTGTTATCATGGTCCTGGTTGCAGGCACTTTCTCGAAGGCACACCTGGGTGCTTCTTTAATGGGCAGCTTGCTCGCGAGGGTGCTCCAGTGAGGTGGCCTCTGCCATGAACCGGGCCAGCACACAGGTGCCAGCAGACAAGGAGACATGGCTGTTGGCAGCTCTAGACTTGTACCCCTAATTGAGGGCTGCAAAGGAGTCATCTGCCCATTGATCCTCATCTTTTCGATTGCGTGGCAACCAGCGAACCCACTGCGGCATATCAAGATTATCACACCGAAGAAAAGCATTGGCCCGAGTGTACGTGCCTCTCCATGTCACACATTTGCCAACTCTTTGAATTCGATTGAGCTGTGCGCAACCAGCAAAGGCACGCCTTGCAATATAGAGCAGTGGTGGAACGCTGACCTCCGTTAGAGAGGTGCACTTGAGGAAGGCTTCCTGCTCAATTATTCGCAGTTTGTTTGGAGGCCTCAGGGACCGCAAGTGTTTACAGTGCGCAAAGGCACATCCCATGATTTCTGTGATTCCTGTGTGTGAGAGATCTACTAATTGCAGCTGCAGGCGACGTTCGCAGGCTGCTGGTCCAATCCATGTGAAGTCTGGCGGCAGGGTCAATGTGGTTAAGCCCGCCTCAAGGAAGCAGCATTCTGGCAAAACGCGCGTTAACCTGGCTGGGTTGTACGCTGACTTTTCCAAATCGAGGTGTCGCAAGGCCGTGCATTTCTCAAAAGCTCGAGGCATTAATTCTGCCTGCGGGGCTAATTGATTGGTCGCATCATTATGGGTTCCGATTTGTATTAAGGAGCAGCACTCCTCAAAGGCATGGGCCCCAAACTGCTTGCAGCCTGGGGCAAGCACCGTGCGTAGCGCATAGCATCGACTAAAGGCCCGTGTTTGCAGGCTGATGACTGTGCTGTCCAGATGCACAATTTGGAGGTGTTGACAACTGCGCCATGCTCCCTCCCCTATGACGCGATAACCTGCATCGACTTGCACATGTCGTACTTTTGCAACATGCGAAAATGCTTGCGGGAGGAGTCTGTCGGTAGTGCCGAAAGGAACTCGTATGGCTTTGGCCTCTCCTTGCATTTGTCCCTTATGCTCAGCCTTGTCAAGACAAGGGCTCGAGATGACAGTAAAACAATTGCACTCTCGCAAGGTGTGCCAAATCGGGTCCATTAATCTCTGTTGCGAATTGCGACAGACAAAGTCTAGCTGACAACCAAAAGTACTGCTTTCTCCTGTTTCGGGAAGTTGCTCCAACACTGCACTTTCAAATTCATGTAGGCGGTCAAATTCTTGGAGCTCATAGTTAGTTGGGCTTCTTCTCCCGCCAGTGTAGTTAAGATCAAATGTATAGTCATTGACCTTTCATCGCTCCATTGCGAGGTAGACACAGAGATGTGGTCTGCTATCATGGCGAGTAGCCCTCTGCCCAGCAGCATACACCTTTCTTCGAGCCTAAAGGTCCTGCGGCAGCCCACAGCTTGTCGTAATTTTTTGACGGCAGCTAATAATTGCGAACATGTTCACAATGTTGGTGGGAAGACAACTGCACGGGCAGCCATCAGAGTGCTTACTCCTAGTACAATTGCGCTATTTTATCTTCCCAACCCTCACAGAATGTGCGTCTTTGGGTGCCCTGATTGCTCCGTTCGGATAGGTACCAAATCCCTCCAGTCAGTGCCTGACACCCCTCGAATGCATTGGCCGCTACTTGTAGGCGGCGTCTGCCGGCCTTTGCACTGCGATAGGTGAGGCAAACTAGCTTACTACACTCTGCAAAGGCTCTGTGTCCAATGTAACGGAGTTGCCGGGGAAGCGCGACTGTACACAGCGAAACACAGTCTTCGAAAGCCTCAGCACCGATTTCGGTGAGGTGCTTTGGCAAGTGTATCTGTGCCAACGACAGACAATGTGAAAACACTTGCATGTGCACAATGTCCACACGTGTCTGCGAGAGGTCAATTTCGGTTAGTTGCTGGCATTGTGCAAAGGCCTTGCGCCCGATGAACGCGGTTGATTGGGGCATGCTGATCACCTGTATGCCGGCCGAATGGAAACATCCCGTTGGCAAGCCTTCAGTGGAGGACGACACACCCTGCATGTCAGTAACGGCTTTGGTCTGGGGGAGTCCGATCTGCGTAAGCCTTTCACATCCTTCAAACGCATAGGGGGAAATGGTAGCTCCATTGGCCAGTCGGCAGGAGTTTCCTGTGAGCACCCCTACCTGTTCGAGGGCACAACATTCTGCGAAAAGTCTGGCTCCTAGGGACAAGCAACCTGGCTTCTCCACGGTGGTGAGCGCATAACACCCTTGGAAAGCAGCATTCGCAATTGTGACCACCGAGCTGGGCAGCTTGACAATTATGAGAGTGTGACAATAGCGCCACGCCTGTGGCTTTTTTCCACGAGTACGGACGCCGTGTGGGCATGGTGCCCAGGTCATCATTGAAGGAAAGGAAAAACAATCAGATGGTGGAGAAAAGGACAAAGACAACACAACAACAAACCAAACCAACCAAACAACCGCAAAACAGAGCCCACAGGCCGAGTCTCCACCATCTTGTAGTCTTTCCTCTGCGCTAAGGTGAAACAGGTGAAACGAAAACTATTCACTATCAATGGGCCTGAATTCTCGAACGAGGAGCATGGCAGCGCGGGTTTGTGCTCTAGCAAAGTTTCCAAAAAGTCTTCAAATGGACTTCACTTCTCAATTATCAGTGACCAGCGGCCACTGCACAGTGAGCAAAAAACCTGGTCACGATGCAGGTCAGGAGCATAGCTATGCTCCTACGCCGGTTGTATCCATGTCAAAATGGATCAGTGGTTGCTATGCTTCATGCCGTGGAAAAGACCTTTCTTGTGGCACAACCCATTCAACTGATTGCGCTTACAAGTCCAGAGGCATATTAGTTGGTGATGTAGAAGGCGGCGGTCATAGCGAACGACGAAAGCCTGCAGGTAGGGGTGCGAAAGGCATACCCCCCCGAAGGGAGGTCATCTCAGCACCCTTCGGCACCCGGAGGTGCCAAAACGGGGTGTCCCCTAACTCCGTGAAATGCTGCGGCGTTGCAAAAAGTGGTCTGTTGCGTGCAGGGCCCGTGTGAAACAGGTGAAACATTGGACCTATCCTAACATGGTATCTGTACCCCTTTGTACAAAATTGGAAATGTCGGACATCAACAGAGGGAACTAAGGTTTCCCCTGGGCATCCTCCATTGCCACTCTCTACCACCCGCCTGTTGGGAACGAGGAGCTAAGGCTCTCATTCCTACTGGCTCACTGTATTGCGAATGGCGAAAAGAGGTCGACGGTCCTACTTAGCGTTTGCGCATTTCCTTTGCCGTAGCTTGTTAGCGGTGTGTCTATCCACCATTCCCGCTGCAAAAGCATTGCTGGTCTTTGCAGGTCTGGAGAGCTCTCTCTCCATTGCTCACTGGCATCTGCCGACCGCTCTCGGTGCCGCTTGGACTAGACGAGTTACCCACCTTGGTCAAGGACATATGTCCTTCGCCATGTGTTGCTTTTCCTCTGCTTGTACTTTGCTCGAAGGTGCGGACTGCCTGCAAAAGCGCATAGCGCCATGCAGAGCAGGAGTAAGAACCTCCTGTAGTGAGGTACGCTGAAGGAAGGCTTCTTTTGCTGTGATCCTCAGCTCTACTCATGAGTTTGGCCTGCTGTGGCTTCTGGCCTACTCTGGACTCGAGCTAAGGCGCGCGCCCATGATGGATGTTAGTGGGCCTGCGATAGCTGTGATCCGAGAGGCTTGTCTTCATCCAAGACCAGAGGTATATCCAATGTCCGGGATCATATGTAGCCAGGGCGGCCATCTCATATCGGGACAAATGGCGAAAGCATTTTCTTCTGCGTAGACTCCTCGCCATTTGTGCTTGCCTGGCATTTTGGCGAGCCTCTTCAAGGCAGTGCAATCCAAAAAGGCCCTACTTTCAATGTATCTTAGCGAAGGCGGGATTGCAAGCTCAACTAGGGCTGCACAGTTCATAAAGGCTTTAACTCGGATTGTATGGAGGGTAGTCGGAAGGAGAACTTCTCTGAGGCTAGTGCAGTGCACAAAGGTGAATTCCGGAATTTCTTCAACAGTGGTGTTGCAAAGGTCTACACTCTTAAGCAGTCGGCAACTGTCACACGCATGCGCTCCAATAGCAGTAAAATGCTTTGCAAGAGCGAGTGCAGTGATTCCCGTAGAGCTAAGACAGCCCGGTGCCAGCTCACTGGTCCTAGCTTGCAGTGTTGACCCTCGGGGGGATGGAATCTCACACAAGGTAACCTCAGCAAGGTTAATGCACCCTTGAAAGAGGTATTGCCCGAACTTGGCTTCGTTACTGAATTTATTTGCAACCCCTTCAGATGCATACACCCATTGTAAGGAACAGCATTCCGCAAAGGCCTTGTATCCAAAGTCTCGGCAACCAGGAGCCGAGACACTGTTTAGTTGCTTGCAGTCACGAAAGGCGTTATCGGAAATGCCTACAACTGTGGCCGGCAGTTTGACAATGCGAAGCTGTCGGCAATTTTGCCAGGCCTCTGCTCCAATGAGCCTGATGCCTGACTCAACACTGACACGCCGCAGACGCGGAACGCCTGCAAAAGCCCCTTCTGGGACGATTTCCTCTGGGTTCATAGGGATATGCACGGCAAGCGGAACCTGATGGATAGGGCAACCTTCGAGTTGTTCCTGTGATGACAGGATGACACTGCTATCCTTGAAGACAACGGTGTATGCCATGCCTTGCTGTAGCCTGTCCCAGATTGGGTCCTCAAGGTATGTCTGTGTGGCAGTTTGCAGAAAGTCGATGGAGCACCCAAACACTTTGAGGTCAGTGACTGAGGCTAGATAGTCCATAACCTGGTCCTCTAGGTCCTCAAATCAATCAAACTTTGCCACACTGAGAGAGACCTTGATAGTCACCCCTGAGAGCGTGGTCAGTACCAAGGAGCAGTCCATGACTGGCTCCATTTCAGGGGGAGTACTAAGCCTGGATGAGTCGTCGAGCTCCATGAATGGCTGTCTACTTGCATTTACTGTTTGAGCCAAAAGCTTCTGACTCTGCTCATGGACTGTTCCTAGGGCCAGGGATGTTTCCTGAAGACAGATGCTAAGGCACCCACCTTGAACCTCACATGGACTGACCTGATGTTAGGAGTACTCTTGGTATAGCTCTTCATCAAAGGCGTCCGAATCGGGCCCCTCCGCGGAGAGGAGCTCCACCCACCGGGGTTTTTCAAATTGTCACACATGAAGAAAGCATTGTGCTCTGCCTGCACCCACTGTTCAATATCTCCCCAATCCAGGGAAGTAAATCGTTGCAGTTGCTCACACCCGCAGAAAGCACGGTTGCCTATGTCACTGAGCTCTGTCGGGATGACTACTTCTTGGAGCATAACACAATTAAGGAAAGCCTCTTTGCCAATTTGTGTGAGTCTTGGTGGTAGCCATATGCAATGTAAGGCTACACAGTGGGCAAAGGTGGAGTAGAGTAGGGCTGTGATTTCTGTGCCCATGAGGTTGACCTCCATAAGTCGTTTGCAGTTTTCACAGGCCCTCGGCCCGATATTGTGAAAGTCACTTGGCAAACAGAGCTGTTCAATGCCTGCTCCACAAAATGCACCTTCAGGCAGCGCTCGGGGTTTATTGGTGTGGTCCATGTCAAAGGTGATGGTTGTAAGCGTGAGGCAACTCTCAAATGCATATTTGCCTAACTGTGCCCCTGGTGCTAGGACGTTGCTGTCCTCAGTTTCGTGACTGACACCAACTCGACCTAGGGAGCAGCACTCCGCAAACACTCTTCGACTGTACTGGACACACCCCGGGCCGGCCACCTCTCTCAGTACATAGCACCCCTGGAAGGTCCCTTCTGCAAGACTTATGACCGAGGGTGGGAGCTTGACAATTTGCAGTAGCTGGCAACTCTGCCAGGCCGCAATTCCTACATGTTGAATGCCCATTGCCACTTCTACATGCCGGAGCACGGGTGCAGCATAGAAGGCTCTGTCAGCAATTTCTCCACGTGGGTTAGCCGGGACACGTACAGCTTTGGGGTAGCTTTCCCTTCCGTCCTCTTGGAACTGCCAGATGGAGTGTCCATCTACCACGCAGGGACGAACTACAATTTGTAGTTGCGGCCGTTGCAGGAGCGCTGTGCGAAATGCTTCTGGCAGGGGTTGCTGCGTGTGAAGGTCGAGCAAATCTAACTCACAGCCGAAGACATCCAAATCAGAAACTGTCGGCAGAAAGCAAAGAATGTCATCTTCCAGCTCTGCCACATCCTCGTACTGGGTGAGATTTGCTTGCATAGTATATTCCGTGCCTGCTATCGTGACCAAATCAAGACTGACCTCGTAACGGTCTTGGTTAGGCGGCATTGTCGCGTAGGCGGCAGTCCGAGCGTTTATGCTCGAGTTGCTTGGGCCAAAAAAAAACGGAGGTAACGGATATGTTGTCGGTGCGAAAATCATGATGACAGTTAGACAACAAGAATTAGGGTGGCTAAGGCTACCCATTTCATGGAGGAGGTCCAGTTACTAGGAAACGGTCACTGTGCGGGGAGACTCTTACTGGAGACCGCCCTACTGCCACCACCCATAAGGCGTGGGTGGTGGGGGAGGCCTGCTGTGAAAGGAAGACCCTGCTGCAGACGAGGAGCTTCCCGCTCCTGGAGGAGGGACAGTACGGCGAGCTTTGTTACTTGGGTCAGCGGCTTCCTGACTGTAGCCCATGTGGTCCCTAAGCGCCTGCTTGTGGCCTGCGAGCTGACTTCGAAACTTGGAATTCCCAGTGAGCCATGCGCAGAGCTGATCCCATCGGCCTTCCGAATAGAGGAGTGGGCCATATTGGTTATATGGGCGATCTTCCATTTTAGGAGTGAAAGGATATCCATGGCAGTAGTAGTTACTGAGGATAGCACTAGGAACTTTGGTCAACATAAAGCGGGGAGACAGCAGATTCCACCCTGTGCGGGACATGGCAATTCGTAGCCCGGAGGTCAGCCACTGAGCTACTACTGTACTTTCTGCTTGGATGTTCCCTTGCTCAAAATTGCCAAGCGCCGTTGCTAGCCTAGAATAGCCTATGCCGAAACGTCCGTATCCCTTGGCAAAAGCATAGTTGGGTTCTGCTGCCATGTCCTCATCCTCAGTAGCTTCCTCAGTGTCAGCTTCTGGTGGTTCAGCAAGCCCCACTGGCACCGGGAGCGCAAGTCTGGGCGATCGCTCAGCTGACCCGGTAGCATCAGAGGCAGAGTCTTCTTCTGCAGGCAAGTCTGCAGCGGGGTGTCTGGCAGTCGCCAGGTCTCTCCACAAGGGGACTTCGATGCGCAGCCTCAGCTGCAGAAGGGAAGGAAACGAGAAGGCTTGTCCCAAAGACGGGTCAAGGGCACCACTAGAGTAAGCTCTTTCAGCCCAGGAAGTATCCGGCATTCGGGGGTATCGGTCGTAGGCAATTTCTTTTGTGCGCACTCCCACCACGAGCAGAGGGTTGTCTTCAGCTCCTTCTTCTTTGGGTCGGTAGCCGTAGCCCCCTTTCACCTCTGCGGGCGTGAAGCCCTGCCGCTCCATGGCTACAACCAGGTCGGGCAGGATCTGTACTGGGAGATAGACAAAGAGGTCATTGGTGGGTAGCGTCTGCTCGCCATGCTCCATTCCCCTAACAAAGGACATGATGACAGTTTGCATAAAGGTGAGGGCATCGACATCTTTTTCCTTTGTTTTCTGTGGTTTCCCTTCCACTGCTTGGGCTGTTCCTGTACCCTGGTGTCTGTGTTGATTATCAAAGGAACAGCACCTTGCGATGAAGGCAAGTAAGCCATACTGCCAGAAACGGGGGTTTGCATAAAGGGCGAGCTGTTTGTGAGTGATGAAAGGGCATGCTGGGTGTCCACCCTTCACGAATGTGAAGAGGTTGGACAGGGGAGCAGCAAAGGCTTCACTGATACGGAGAAGGTCTCCGATGTAGGCTTGGTTGATTTCATCAGGAATGTCCACAAAGGAGGAGCCATGGAGTGCTTGCTCTGTTACCCGCCTCCAGAGGAATGTACGGACAAGGCGGTTAATTTGCTTGTTGGAAATTGCAAGCCTCGCCATCGGCCATTCTCTAGGCAGGTCACTGTAGGTCTGTAATGAGGGGAGCGGCACGCTTTGTCCGTCAGCTTCTCTGGCCGTTCGAGCCGCATGTTGATAGTCGTATAGGGCCTGCATGGCTCTCTGTTCAGATTCCAGTTGGAGATCAGTGGCAGCAGTGCCTCCACGCTCTGCTTGCTCTTGATCACTGGCAAGGTCAATTTCTGTCATGGTGTGTGAGCGCTCTTGCGTCGCTCCAGGATGGTCAGGTGGTGTCTCAGGGTTCCTGCAAACTGGAGCCTCCTGCCTTTGAGCATTCCGACTGGCCAGGTCTGCCAGCGTGGCCGGTGGTTGCTCGTGCTCGGGGATGCTACCGAGCGGTTGCCTGGATGCTGGAGCAAGTGATTTCCGTAACTTCTTGGACTGAGCTCTCCCTGCACTAGCCTTAGACCCCGGTCTTCGTTTGATAGGGGACTCAGAGGAGTGCGACGTGGGGCTGCTACTTGGGGTTCCCCGTTCTGTGGGGGTAGCATGCTCCTTGCTTCATCTTCTGCTTCCAGCATTTCGTCGTGTGCTGGATATGCTTCAGGAGGAGCCGGACGATTGCTAAGGCAATCATCCTCATCTGCAGAGGAGGTGTTAGCACTGTCGTCGTCTTCCATGCGCTCGTCTTCTTCCTCCGGCTGCTCTGTACTCGGGATGGTGGGCGACTCTGAGGAGGAGCTGTGGACAGAGACTGCTTCATTTGCTTCTTTATCAGCCATTGTGGCATCTGTCGCCACAGGAGAGGACAGCGGCTGTCCCTCTTGCACATCACGTTCCTCCTTTTCTGTATCACGGTCAGAGACAGAGAGGACCTTAGGTGTTGCACTTGGCTGAGGCCAGTAACAGCCTTGCACTAAAAGGCCTGGTTGCGGTGGCAGGACTAGTTCAGATCCGGGGGCATCGAGGACTGGCTGCACTCTCCATGCGTCATAAAAGTACACTCGGTGCAATGTTTCGAAGATGTAATCTTGCGCACTGCGTTGTTCACCCGTGCTTGGCGTTGGTTGGTAGCGCAGGGAGCTTCCTACGCTGCACCTTTTTCCTGGGCCAAAGCTATTGTGCAACGTCCTGCTGCCCGTCTGTTATGACCAACCACTCCGGCTCAAGCGAAGCATCAACTGCATAGCCATAGACAAGGTCATGCAAGACCGTTCCACCAGGCAGGTGGGGTCCTTCTCTCAGACTAGCGATTTCCGCCTTGGTCAAGTGCGTTAGTGCAGCTAAGACGAGACGTAAGCGCCTCACCTTGCCTTGATGGTATTCTGCGAGACAGACCGGTGGAGGGTCTAACCACATTGGGTGGGGCAGAAGCGCTTGCTGGAAGAATATCGTGGCTTGCGCAACCTGTGCGGCTGTAAGGTCCAGCGAGCCTAAAATAATGGGCTCTCTGTTGCTGTCATAGGTATATATCGTTTGGACACCATGCAAAAGGGCTGCTAGAACTTGCAGGGCCCCAGGCATTCCTTGCGTGTTCAGCGGACAGGCTAGGATGGTGAGGTCGGTGGCTCGGCTGTATGCCACATTTGCTCGTGTGAAGCCCTTCGCCACTGAGGAAGGTTGATACCCCGTGGATAACGATGCAGTGTTTGGCCGTGGCACCTGCAACTTTGACTGCAGTCTCTGCATTGGCCTTTTTGTCGGCAATGGTGAAGTAATTGCGCAAATTCGTTGCCCCTTCTCGGGTGGTTGTAAGGGCCAAGATGTCATCGGTGTCAGCTCCTGCTTTGGTAAGTTGGTCTTCGAGGTGTTGATACACTCGCACGGTAGGATCATTCTTTGGGTTATGCCTTGCATGGCACATTGGGCGAAGCATGACACCAATGGACAAATCGTAGGCCTGAGGCAATCCGGTGATCCTCTCGAATGGAGGTGGTACCTATTTGCCAAGTGTACCATTCGGCTGCACAGCATGGGATACTGAATTCCTATTAACGGCTCATACACCTCTTGGGCAACCCTTGCGCTCGTTGGCAACATTAGACTCCAACGGTGCGTTACTCCCGATCTCTCGGCAGCATTCTGCGCCTGTTGGAAGTCGAGCGGGCTGTCCGGCTGGTGGCTGCATATCCTAGACCCAGAAGAAGCTTCCGGGAGATCCAGATCCACCTTGCAAAGGTCTTTGTAGGTGGACTGTAGCTGACATCCGGGCGAAACCAGTTACTCCCCAATGGCCTGTGGCCCACAGTTTTAGCCGTTTCTTCTAGATCACTAAGGCCAAAGCCTCAACCCACGAGTACGGACGCCGTGTGGGCATGGTGCCCAGGTCATCGTTGAAGGGAGGGAAGAACAGTCTGATGGTGGAGAAAAGAACAAGGAAACCCAACACCACACAAAACCAACAAACACCACAACCAAGGGCCCACAGGCCGTGTCTCCACCATCATGTAGTCTTTCCTCTGTGCAGGGTGAAACATGTGAGACGAAAAAGAGTGTCTAGAAAGGGGCCTGAATTAACGAACGAAAAGCATATCGGCGCAGGTTTGTGCTCAAGCAAAGTCGCAAAAAGGCTTCAAAGGGACCTCACTTCACCTTTATGAGTGACCAACGGCCACACCCCAGTGCGGCAAAATCTTGGTCACGATGCAATTCTCCACTCAAATACGGGGGTATCGCAATGCTTCAACGTCGATTGCATCCCTGGCAAGTGGGGTGGCGTAGCTGTGCAGCATGCCGTGGAAAAGACCTTTCTTGTGGCACAACCCGTTCAACCGGTTGCACTTACAAGTCAAGTGGCATGCTACCAATCAACAATCAATAAGAGGCGGCCATAATCGACGAAAGCCTGCAGGTGATGGTGCGAAGAGACCCCCCCCGAAGGGAGGTCAGTTCAGCACTGTTTGGTACTCACAGGTACCAAATAGCAAACAGAGTGGGGTGTCTTCCAAGTCTACGAAGCGCTGCACCGTTGCAAAAGTTAATCGGCTGCATGCAAGGCCCGTGTGAAACAGGTGAAACAGGTGAAACTTTGGACAATCCTAGCATGGTATCTGTACTTCTTTGTACAAAATTGGAAATGTCGGACATCAACAAAGGGAACTAAGGTTCCCCCTGGGCGTCCGCCATTGCCACTCTCTACCACCCGCCTGTTAGGAACGAAGAGCTAAGGCTCTCACTCCTATTGGCTCACAGCAGTCCGAATGGCGAAAAGAGGTTGGTCAGTGCTTGCGCATCTTGCTTGCCGCACTCTGCTGTCAGTCACAGGTTCACCGGCTCTGTCTGGTCTGGTCCTTTTTCTTCCCTGTGACAACTGGCATCTGTCGACAGCTCCTAGCATTGCCTGGACTAGACGGGTTATCCAGTTTGTTCAGGGACACTGGTCTTTGGCAATGTGCAGTTTATTTTCGTTTGCTTGCCCCTAGCCTCGCCATGATACTCTTGAGTAGAACTTCCTATGCAAGGGTACAATTGCGATGTTTCTCCGCTCCCCTCTGGAATTTGCCCTGTCATGATCGTTGACCTACCTTGGACTCACGCTAAGGCGCGTGCCCAGACTCTTGACGAGTACCTACGATGCAGCGCTCGCTGCAACCAAGAAAAGAGTCTTGTTTTCATCCAAGACCAGGGGTGTGCCCCATGTCCGGGATCATGTGCAGCCAAGGTGGCCATCGCATAGCAGGACAAATGGCGAAAGCATTCTCTTCTGCATAGACTCCTCGCCATTTATGCCTTCCTGGCATCTTGACAAGCCTACTAAAGACAGTGCAATCTAGGAAGGCCCTACTTCCTATGTACCTCAGCGAGGGCGGAATGGCAAGCTCCACGAGAGCTGCACAGTTCATGAAAGCTTTGACTCGGATTGTGTGAAGAGTTATCGGAAGGAGGACTTCTTTGAGACTAGTGCAGTGCACAAAGGCGAATTCCGGAATTTCCTCAACCTGGGTGTTGCAAAGGTCTATATTCTTAAGCAGTCGGCAACTGTCGCACGCATGCGCTCCGAGAGTTACAAAATGCATTGGGAGAGCAAGTGCAGTGGTTCCTGTGGAGCTGAGGCAGCCCGGCGTTAACTCACTGACCCTAGCTTGCAGTACTGACTCTCGGGGAGACGGAAGCTCACTTAAGGTAACCTCAGCAAGATTGATACAGCCTTGAAAGAGGTACTGCCCTAGCTTGGCTTCGCTATTGAACACATTTGCAATCCCTTCCGATGCATACACCCATTGCAAGGAACAACATTCCGCAAAGGCTTTATACCCAAAGTCTAGGCAACCCGGAGCCGCGACGCTGTTTAGTAGTTTGCAATCGCGGAAGACATTATCGGAAATGCCTACTACTGTGGCAGGCAGTTTAACGATGCGGAGCTGCCGACAGTTTTGCCAAGCCTCTGCCTTAATGAACCTGATACCTGACTCTACACTGACATGTCTCAAGCGTGGAACCCCTGCAAAGGCCCCTTCTGGGACACTTCTCTCTGGGTTCATGGGGACATGAACTGCTAGCGGAATGTGATGGATAGGGCAATCCTCAAGTTCTACCTCACTACAGTTTCGAAAAACGATAGTGTATTCCATGCCTTGCTGTAGCTTGTCCCAGATTGGGTCCTCTAGGTAAGTCTGTGTGGCAGTTTGCAAAAAGTCAATGCAGCACCCAAAGACTTTGAGATCAGTAACAGAAACGAGATAGTCCATAACCTGCTCTTCTAGATCTTCAAAGCGGTCAAACTTTGCAACACTGAGAGAGACCTGGAAAGTCTCTCCCGAAAGCGTAGTCAGCAGCAGGGAGTATTCCATGACCGGCTCCTTTTCAGGAGGGGTGCTAATCATGGATGAATCATCAAATTCCATGTGCGACAGGCTATTTGCAATGATTGTTTGAGCCAAAGGTGTCTGGGTCTGCGCCAAGGCCTTCGATTCTGCAGACAGATGCTAAGGCACCCACCTAGAGTCTACCATGGGCTGACATGATATTGGCAATATTCGTGGTTGAGTTCCTCGTCAAAG
Source organism: Durusdinium trenchii (assembly GCA_963970005.1). NCBI lineage: Eukaryota > Dinophyceae > Suessiales > Symbiodiniaceae > Durusdinium > Durusdinium trenchii. Next base: position 1,027,781 of record CAXAMN010013669.1, on the reverse strand, counting down.
GCATCCGAATCAGGTCCTTCTGCAGGGAGCAGCTCAACCCACTGGGGTTTTTCAAACTTGTCACACATAAAAAAGGCATTGTGCTCTGCTTGTACCCACTGTTCAATGTCACCCCAGTCCAGGGGGGTGAAACGTTGCAGCTGCTCACACCCACAAAATGCACGGTTGCCTATATCCCTGAGCTCCGTCGGGATGACAACTTCTTGCAGTGCCACACAATTCAGAAAAACTTCTTTGCCAATTAGCGTGAGTCGTGGCGGGAGCCATATGCTGTTTAAAGCGGCACAGTGGGCAAATGTGGAAGAAGGGAGGGCTGTGATCTCTGTGTCCATGAGGTTGACCTCCACAAGGCTTTTACAATTTTCACAGGCACGCGGCCCGATATTGTGGAAGTCACTCGGCAGGCAGAGCTGTTCAACGCATGCACCGCAGAACGCCCCTTCAGGCAGTCCTCGAGGTTTGCTAGTATGATCCATGTCAAAGGTGATGGTGGTAAGTGTGAGGCAACTCTCGAAGGCATACTTACCTAGTTGTGCCCCTGGTGCAAGGACACTGTTGTCCTCTGTCCCATGACTGGCCCCAACTCGACTTAGGGAGCAGCACTCTGCAAACACCCTTGGACCGTATCGGATACACCCCGGGGCGACGACCTCTCGCAGCACATAGCACCCTAGGAAAGCCCCTTCTGCCAGACTTATGACCGAGGGCGGGAGTTTGACAATTTGTAGTTGCTGACACGCCTGCCAAGCCGCAGCTCCGACATGTCGAATGCCAGTTGTCACTTCTACATGCCGAAGCGAAGGCGCAGCATAAAATGCTCTGTCGGCAACGGCTCCCCTCGGGTTGGGCGGGACGCGAACAGCTTTGGGGTAGCTCTCCTTGCCGTCATCCTGGAACTGCCAGATGGAATGCCCATCTACCATGCAGGGACGAACGACAATTTGGAGCTGCGGTCGTTGCAGGAGCACAGTGCGGAATGCCTCTGGCAGGGGTTGCTGATTTTGGAGGTTGAGCAACTCCAGTTCACAGCCGAAGACATCTAAATCAGAGACTGTCGGCAGAAAGCAGAGAATGTCATCTTCAAGCTCTGCTACATCCTCATAGTGGGAGAGGTCTGTCTGCATTGCATATACCGTACCTGCTATGGTAACCAACTCGAGGTTGATCTCATAACGGTCTTGGGGAGTCGGCATTGTCGCGTAGGCGGTAGCTCGCACGTGCTTGCTATGTTTGCTTGAGCCAAATCACAGAGACACCGAAGAGATAATCTTTGCGAACCCTGTTATGACAATTAGGCCACAAGTAGGAGGGTGGCTAAGGCCACCCACCCCCTGGAAAGGATCAAGCAACTCGAAGACGTTTGTTGATCGGGATGAGTCCTACTGCCAACTACCTTACTGCCACCAACCATAGGACCACCCATAGGGCGAGGGCGATGGGGAGGGCCTACTGTGCCAGGAAGGCCACGCTGCCGACGAGGAGCTTCCCGATTCTGGCGGGGGGACAGTTCGGCGAGCTTTATTACCTGGGTCAGTGGCTTCTTGACTATAGCCCATGTGGTCTCGAAGCGCCTGCTTGTGGTCCGAGAGTTGAAGCCTGAAATTGGGGTTCCCAGTGAGCCATACACAGAGCTGGTCCCATCGTTCTTTGGTATAGAATTGTGTGCCATATTGATTGTATGGGCGATCTGCCATTTTCGGAGTGAGAGGATATCCATTGTGGTAGTAGTCGCTGAGGACGCTACCAGGGACTTTGGTCAGCATCAGGCGGGGAGACAGCAGGTGCCATCCTGTGCGGGCCATGGCAACACGTAGCCCGGAGGTCAGCCACTGAGCCACGACAGCACTTTCTGCGTCAATGCTCCCTTGTTCAAAATCGCCAAGCGCCGTTGCTAATCGGGTATAGCCTATGCCGAAGCGTCCATATCCCTTGGCAAAGGTGTAGTTGGGTTCAGCCATCATGTCCTCGTCCTCCGTGGCCTCTTCAGTGCCAACTTCTGGTGGTTCAGCAAGCCCCACTGGCACAGGGAGAGCAAGCTTAGGCGACCGTTCAGCTGACCCTGTAGCGTCAGAGTCAGAGTCTTCTTCTGCAGGCAGGTCTGCATTGGGGTGTTTGGCAGTAGTCAGGTCTCGCCACAATGGGACTTCGATGCGCAGCCTCAACTGTAGAAGGGAGGGAAACGAGAAAGCTTGTCCCAAGGACGGGTCAAGGGCACCACTAAAGTAGGCTCTTTCTGCCCAGGACGTGTCCGGCATTCGGGGGTACCTGTCATAAACAATATCTTTGGCGTGCACTCCCACCACGAGCAAGGGGTTGTCCTCAGCATCCTCTTCTTTTGGCCGATATCCATAACCCCCTTTCACTTCCGCAGGTGTGAAGCCCTGCCGCTCCATGGCTGCAACCAGGTCAGGCAGTATTTGTACTGGTAGATAGATAAAGAGGTCATTGGTGGGCAATGTCTGTTCCCCATGCTCCATTCCCCTAACAAAGGACATGAGGACAGTGCGCATAAAGGTGAGGGCATCAACGTCTTTTTCCTTCGTCGTCTGTGATTTTCCTTCTTCTACTTTTGCTGGTCCTGGATCCTGGTGTCTATGTTGATTATCAAAGGAACAGCACCGCGCAATGAAGGCCAGGAGGCCATATTGCCAGAATCGGGGGTTTGCATAGAGGGCGAGCTGTTTGTGAGCGATGAAGGGACATGCTGGATGTCCACTCTTCACAAAAGCAAAGAGGTTGGGTAGGGGAGCAGCAAAGGCTTCACTTATACGGAGGAGATCCCCTATATAGGCCTGGTTGATTTCATCCGGAATGTTCACAAAGGAAGAGCCATGGAGTGCTTGTTCTGTCACCCTCCTCCAGAGGAACGTACGGACGAGGCGATTGATTTGCTTGCTGGAGATAGCAAGTCTCGCCATCGGCCATTCCCTAGGAAGGTCACTATAGGTCTGTAATGCAGGGAGCGGCACCCTGTGCCTGGCTGTTTCGCTGGCCGTTCGAGCCGCAGATTGATAGTCGTATAGGGCCTGCATGGCTCTCTGCTCGGATTCCAATTGGAGATCAGTGTCGGCCGTGCCTCCACGCTCTGTATTCTCTTGATCACCGGCAATGTCGATTTCAGTCATCGTATGTGGGCGCTCTTGCATCGATTCAGGGCGGCCAGGTGGTGTCGTAGGATTCCTGCCAGCAGGAGCTACCGGATTTTGAGCATTCTGACTGGCCAAGTCTGCTAGTGTGGCCGGTGGTTGCTCATGTTCAGGAATGCTGCCGAGTAACTGCCTGGATGGTGGAGCAGGAGATTTCCGTAACTTCTTGGATTGAGCTCGCCCGGCACTGGCCTTGGACCCCGGTCTTCTTTTGATTGGGGACTCAGATGATTGTGATGTGGGGCTGCTACTTGGGGGGTCCACGTCCTGTGGTGGTAGCACGCTTCCTGCATCATCTTCTGCGTCCAGCATTTCATCTCTTGTGGGACATGCATCAGGAAAGGCCGGACGATTGCTAAGGCAATCACCCTCTTCTTCTACAGAGGAGGTGCTAGC
>CAXAMN010013669.1:967809-979239 GCA_963970005.1 Durusdinium trenchii | reverse complement strand
AGAGAAGCATCCTTGCCCTGTCGGCGGCACATACATGTCCTCCTCCTCCTCCTCTGCTTCCTCCTCTGCGTTCCCTGGCCCGGGAGATTCAACGGTTGTGTTGTCTTGTACCTGCAAGCTTGGTGCGCTCTCTGTTTATGATCCCTATCAGGGGGAGCAGCAGGAGTAGCCCCTCGGCGCCCCGGATGGCACTTAACCTGAGTTGTGGGTAGCGCAGCTTGATGTACCTCCGGCCACACTGGTACTTCAATTCGGAGGGTGGCCGGTCAGGCAATAGTGGTCCATTAGCTCACTGTGACGCCAGCGTCGTGCAAGGCAAGGCCTTTTTCTTGTGCCTTCGACCCTCTGCAGGCCCAGGTGTCCAGTGAGGGAGTCGTAGTCCCTTCGCTTCCTTCCCTGGTCTCCTGGCCGTGGTAAGGTTCGGCATACCTAAGATGGCCATTAGCGCGTTTCCCAGCCTTGCTCAAGTTCACGCAACACTTTTCGCGCTCCTATTTTGGCCTTGCCAAAGGCATGAAATATGGCCGGTCGCATGCGATCGTGACAGCGCGCTGGCTTGGAACAAGTGCTCCCCTGGCAGTGACATGGCTGTGCGCGGGCCTTCTAACAAGGGAGCGCTGACAAGATCCCCTGCTCGCAAGTAGCTCTGGCCCAGCTGGTAAGCCATGGAGACGGTTCTGCCCAGCGGAGTGAGAGTGTGAGGGTGGGATTGCCGCGGCCACTTGAAAGACCCACTATCTCCGTCTTGGCAGGGCTCAATTTGGGGCAAGGCCAAAAGTTCTGACCAAACGACACAAATGTGCAAGACATTGTGCATGGGAACCCCGACAAAGGGAGTAAACATGGTTCCATTAACAGCAGCCCTTCTACGTCTCGGCTTGCTTGATTGAAATTCTGAGGCAGTCTCTCCAGGGGCTGCAACAGCTTGAGTGAGGTGCCTTGCTCTGTTTTTCGGAGTTATTAGACGAAGGAGTGTCAGCTGACTCCAGGTCATCATTGTTTCCTCGGCTGGACAACAGCTAAGGCTGTCACCCTGCGCTTGCTCTGGGAAAAGCTCTGACGTCTGCTGGTGTTTGAGCGGTTGCAATTGTACTCACTTCGTCACCGGCATTTTGGAAATTCCGATCACGAAGGCTGTGGTCTTCCCCTTGCGGTCACTCCTTGACTTGTATGATTTTGGTCGCTGCCTGCAGCAAAGCAGTCCGCCCGACATATAGTATGGTCCAATTTTGTCTTTTGTGGACCAAGTAGTTACGAGCGCATTGGAGCCTGCCGAGGGCTCCTACAGAGCATTGGTGCAAAACTTGCCTTCGCGACTAGCCAATTGAGGGAGATGTCTGGGGTCTCCTGCTGTTTGAACAAGATCACGTACAGAGGTGCTCACTTGCATGTGAGTTCGTGGAGGGACAAGATCTACTGAGCGCCTTGCTGAATTCGTTGCCCCTGTTTCACTTCTCTTCACTATGCCGTCATGGCTCTACGAGTTGCGTAGCAGGTTGCTCCCTCTCTGGTGTTTGTTGGTTTTTTGGTTTGTTTGGGGGTTTTTTGTTTGCTTGTTGTCTCTCTGTTGAAGTGCAACCTGCATAGCAACTCCTTCTTAACTCGACTAAGGTGACTTGCGCAGAACCTGCACACATAGCGCCTCGACTCGTGCAAAAAAGTTGCAATTGTACTCACTGCCCAAGGAACAGGAAGTTAGCTGCCTGCTGATCTTCATGAACGAGCGCAGGTTGCTATGCGAATTCAATGCCCCGTCTCACCCTCCTGTCAAGGTGGACACCACATTTTTCACTGTCCTGAGGAGATATGAGCCAGCCTTGTTTCGTGTTGGGGGTTTTGGGTGGTTTGGGTGGTCTCTGTGTTCTTTCCCTGGCTCGTATCTTCTCAGCTTTCTTTCGAATTCATTCAAGGTGACTTGTGCCTCTCGCTCGGCGCACATAGCGCCCGTACCCGTGCAAAAAATGACGTCTGCTGGTGCTGATTGGCTCGTGGTCCCTGATGTTGTCAACCCCGGGCCTGCGCCTTTCTCCCCACAGTTAGCAAAGGAATGGAACGCGCTTTAGCGAGGCAGTTTGCGTGCGTGGCCTTTTGCCACTCTACATGAGGTGTGGCTCCTTTTTAAGGAAACCGCAGTGGAGGCTTCGACGCATGAGTGTCCATTTTCCCTAGCTTTTGGCTCAAGTCAGTGTCCAGGCAATTTCCAGCTGAAGACACTCCAATTGCACCCAACTCAGTTCGCGCCTGCCTGTGCACTTGCCAATCTTGGTTGATGGAAACTGCACGTGCCTTTTCGAACTAGGTGTAACCGATCTCGGAGGCGGCTGATTGGCTGTCAGAAGCTGACCGCACTCTTTTCGTGCAGGGCACTCATGACACTGATTCAAAAGCTAAAGAGGATGCCTATGCAGCTTTGGCCATGCCAGATCTTTTTTTCCACGAGTGCGGACGCCATGCCCAGGTCATCGTAGAAGGGAAGGAAACACTGCATATTGATGGGAAAAGAAACGCGAAACACGAAAACAACAACCAACCAAAAACACAAAACCCAAAAAACCCAAACCACCAAAGCAACGCAAGGCCAGAACAGGCCGATCCCATCAATGTCAGGTGTTTCCTCTGTACGGATGTGAAACAGGTGAGAAGATGAACTACCAAAAGACTAAGGGCCTGAATAAAAGGCAAAATGCACCTAGATGTGAGTGGCTGCTCGGAACGGCCAATCAAATGTGGCCTAAATCTGTCAAGGGTATGGTTGCCCCTGCCATTGTGGTGTCTGGCACTTGGCGTGTGTTAGCATCCTACGAAGCGCCATGAGCAAAAGGTCCGCAGTGCAGTGACGCATGCCCAGTGAGTCACTAGTTGCAAGGCATGGCAAGCCGTGGAAAATTCCCTCTCCGTGGCACAAACTGTCCAATTGAATGCACTTACGAAGAGCGGAGGCTAGTCTCGAGTGTGGCAGTGGAGAGCATTGCAACGAAGGCGAAACTGCAGACGGCGTGCTGATCTCCCTCCCGCATGGGAGGCACAACGCAACCCCAAAGGCTCCCACTCATTTGCCAATGGGGTGACTAATCCTTCAGATAGTGAGCATAGAGGACACTATCCTACTGCGTGCAAGGCCCGTGTGAAACAGGTGAAACGTGGACCTACCCTAGCATGGTACTTGTGCCATCTTTGTACAAGACTGGCTGTGGTTCGGCTGCCGCAGACGAGCAACTAAGGTTCTCCCTGGGCGCCTTCCATCAACCGCTCGCACTTTGTTTCTTCTGTCAACATGTAAAAGCCAAATTAAATAGGGAAATATAACAGGCGTTTCTAGGGGCACATTTCTATCGATGGATCTTGAAGGCCCGCAGGTTCCAGTTTCAATCCTTGCGGAACTTGCAAATAGACCTTTCACCGCACCGCTGGGTGAACAGACCAAATCCAGCTGGGTGAGGTGATGCAAGATGTGAAAATCATGTGTGTTTGTCCGGCTTCATCTCAAAGTTTAATAGGTTGGGATTGAGGCTGATAAAGATATTTGACGTACATGACGCACGCAAGCAACTGTGGGTGACCGCATGATTGAGTCAGAGTCAGTCGAAACTCAGTCTGAGTCTGATCGTTGGCCTCTGTGCGCAGCCGTTCAAGAGAACTTTGCACGTGCACGCGGATAGCCATCCAATTCTATCCAGTGTGTATCTTGACTTACTTTCTGAAGACTTATGTTTTTGAAGATATCATGATATGATATCGAAACACTCCGTGTTTGGTGGACATATGCTTATGACGATTGCGACTCGTGACTCGTGACGGTTTGTTAATACATGTTAATAATACTAGATTTCCAAGGCAACCCACACCATGGTGAAGTTTACAGACGTGGACGACCCGCTGACGGTAGTGGAGCAACCGACAGTTGTTGGGGAAATGAGCCCGGCAGAGTCTGTTCAGGGTGGCGGTACCATCCCTTTGCACTTGACGCCGGCTGGCATTCGATCCATTCTGAACCGCAAGATGCGGGAGAAACCCCTCCTGAAGATCTATTGCAAAGCTTGCAACAGAAGCTCCCACGATGTCGATACATATATATCCGAGGATTGGCTGGAATGGTGTCCAGGACAGATCATGTGTGTCTTTTGCATAAACATAGATTGTTTATGTAATAATACGTGGCGTGCGTAATATGAACAAGAAACCATCATATTATTGCACTAATTCACTACTTCATTTTCACTAATTCATTTTCACCACCCCGTCCAGGAACGTATAAGCTCACAGCTCGGATGAAAAAACTCGGCGTCCTCGAGGAGCAGCCAACAGGCTGCTGCTGTAAGGACTGCGCCGAAACCATCAGACGCGGGTTTCCACAGGAGCGCCGTGCTGCTATCCTGGACAAGATCGCTACGCAGCCTTCCTTCAAGGAAGAGTTCGATGATGCAAGGGAGAAATACATTGAAGACATGCGAGACAAGATCCGTTGCGGGAACAACCGCATCAAAAAGAGAGCACGATCTGTCACAAAGACTGAGCAAGGGCAATGCTCCAACCGGATGAAGGGTGTGATGGTTGCGCTGGACAATTACCGCAAGGCCATAAGTGAGAAAAGTAGGACAACAAGAAACCAAATGTTTGTTGAACTTCCCATGGGCTTTGCTGTTGGACATGGCGAAAGTTCAGCTCAAGATTGGCGAAAGTTCACCCTGCCACATCTGACCCCCAGCCCATTACGAGTAAGTTTGAGTGACCGGCTACTACAGTGATTCTTGCAATTTTGATTCTTGCTGACACCCAGGAGAAACAAAAGAGACGTACAGGGTGTCAACAGTTAAGTAGAAGACACATGCTGACAAACAGTGAAGCTGCAACTTCTATTTTGCGTTTGCCAGTAAAGAAGAAGCCATTGGCGTGAACAAAACACAACATACATGGCACACATAAATACAACATACTTCGGCGAAAGATAAAACGCAGGAAGGCGAAAGGTTGGCTAACGTTTTTTTTGCGAAAATGACGGATCCCGGATAAAGGAAATTAGATCAACTCCCATGTGCATGTGCATCAAAAGTTCTAGACTCTAGACCCCAATCCTGTCCATGAGGAGTATGGATCGCCGACCAAGAACAATCACAAGGTCATGAAGTCAAAGCACCCAGAGACTAGGGTTCTTTGCGATTGTGCTTTTGTTCCCAGCCGCCCATCGGGTCATTGGGATGCAATGTACGTTCCGTTGGTTGGCCCTGTTTTTGGTTCAGGTCCAACAGATTTGATTCGCAAGTGGCTGCTCTCCAACAACAAGCCCCTAGCAGGGATTCGGAAGCTTTGTCTTTGGGTGACCTTGAACGTCTCAAGGAATTGAAGCAAAAGGCTGTAGAGGACTCCGCTATGGCTGTGGAACAAACACAGCTGTTGCCGGTGAAGAGGAAGCGGATGGATGATGAGGAGGAGATTGATGACGAAGATGAATATCTTCTGGCTCAAGCTATCACTGAAAGGGAATCACACATGATGGCTGAGAGTGCACAATACGAAGAAGAAGAAGAAGAATCTTCAACCATTCTTGCACACATCGCCAAGTTGAAAGCGACCCCAATGGAGTCCACCAGTCATTGTGCACCAGCAGCCAAGACAGCCGCTGTTGGGGCTGCCCCAAGAACTCCGGGTCCATCACCCGTGCAGCCAGCACAACCGTTGTCTACGCCTATGTCCAAGGAGAAGCATTTTGGGTGGAACAAGTGTGTGACAGTGGAGTCCCTCCGTTTGCCCTCCTCAGACTGTGCGCTCTTCGAGGCACCTTCAAACATCAAAGGTGGTGACACCAAATGGACAGTGGAGGTGGCAAAGCTCAAGCCTTTCCTCAATCATTTGGAAAGTCTCCTGACCGGTGGTTCCAAAGTCAAAGATCAGGAAATCAAGGGAGATTTGACGGCCTTGAAACGCTTGGCCACTGAGAAGACCGACAAGCGGACCAACTACGTCAACCCCAAACAAGGTGCACCTACAACATTCAGTGTGCGCGCCAATGCCATCAAAGAGATCTTGAGCCTTTGCAAGGACTTGCGTGCGGCATGCTTGAAGCTCAACAAGAGTGGCCCCATTGAGCCTGACAAGCTTTATGAGTTCTTGTTCAAGATTCAGGAACAATGGAGCATTCTCAAGACTGGCTTGGTGGTGGAACTTCCTGTCCAGTGGGTTCACGCCACTTGTTGTGGACCTGAAGTTTTCCAAACAATTGCTTTGTCATTGCCGATCACATATGACTAGATGACTAAATTATTCAAGATTTATATTTCACGTCTATATTATTTATAGTTATGTTGGGTTGGGCCGGGCTGTTATTTCTAGGGTTGATCCCCCGCACTTTCCAGGGCTGGGTGGTAGCTCGTGTGAGCAATACCATGGCATCGATGAACTCAGATGGCTTCACAGGGGAGCACGCTTTGAGCTTTGAGTCTTCGCGCACAAGTGTTCATGCCACAAAGCCTGAATGACACACAGGAGGATCCAACCAAGGACACCGCGCAGCTCAGCCTGAACTTTGCTTTGTTGTTTTGCAGTAGTACTTTGCTGGCTGTACTGGGTGGTGTTTCAATATCAAAGACTGGAAACTAGACTAGTTTGGTGACATGACATGTGTTTCCAACCTCCCATGACATGACTCCCAGGTATGGAAAGCTTGCAGATTTCTTCTTTTTCTGCCCCAGCAGCTTGCGTGACAAAAAGGTGGGGGTTGTCAAGTTGTCGCCTCTGTTCTCCTGGCTACTTTTGATGTGTTTTTTTGTTTTACCTCAGGAGTGAACCCCTGGTGCTCAGATTTTTGATTTCGCGCCAGGCGGAATCACTCCAGACCAAATTTCTGGCGGACATTTTGATCAAAATCTTTCAGTGCAAAGCCGGAGCTTGGGAGGGGACTTTGGAGGCTACAAAGCTTTTCATGCCTTTGGAATTTGCAGCTGAAGATGCGTGTCTGAACTCAAAGGCTGCAGCAATTCTGCAAATGGCCCACTCCTTGGTTCACCAGGTCAACTTGGAGTTCTACCTGAGCCAACCAGCCGCACTGCTAACGCCCGACTATTTGGAGGGTGAGCTTCGTCCTCTCTTGAGACTTTCCAACTTGGCAAGCTTCAAAAAGCTGATGACGGCCTGTCACACTTCATTGGCTCAGGCGAAGTTCGACAAAGAGTGCGAAGTACGGGCTGCTGACCTCTCCAAGAAGCTGCCACAGCTTGAGCGTGACATGCTTGCTGATTTCAATCAAGTCAAGTTGAAGCCGCTGGAGCTATTGGAGAGGTTGAATGCCATTATCTCGCTGAACAACGATTGTGCAAGTTTGCCACAGAAAGGCCCTTCAGTCCATGCACCTTTGCGAGATCAAGTGCAGAAGTTGTGTCATGATGCTTTGGGCTCCAACTACTTTCAGTTGGCGCTCCGTCCTGTGGCCAGATTTGAAACGTTTTTATGTTTCTTTGAGGTGTGCATCCCATCACGCCACACGCTTGATATTTGCCCCAACCAAGCCTCTTGACTGAGGAACATTTTGCCAGGGGCTCTTGACTGACATTGCTGACAAGTTCAATGACAACGAGGCAACAGCCCGCTTTGAGGGTGAGGATGACTTGCAACAGTTTGTCAGAGGCATCAAGTCCCCATCCAGCAATCCCACTGTGCAGGAGATCTCGTCCAATAGCTTGAAATGGCTACCCTTTCCAATCCGTTCAATGTTGGAGTTTGCTGTGGATGTGGCCCAATTGAAAAGCTTCCTGGACGACCTAGCCAAGGAGGCAGTGGATGTGACACATACACAAGCAGTGGACCGGTGTGATCAATGGACCACACTGATCACTGCTATGGAAGGCCACTGCAAGCATGCCGAGTTTGAGTTCAATGGATCCCTGAACAACTTTGTGGACGCGGCCAAGACTCAGTTTGGCAAGAACGGGGCTGCCCCGTTGCTGTCCGCCCTGGTTCAAGGAAGGACACATAATTTTCCCAGTTTGAACAAGATTGTGTCACTGATGGAGAAAGTGCATGCCGATGTGCCATCTTGTTTTCGCAATGAGAGGTGGACATCAGATATGGACTTGGTACAGGAAGAGATCAAGTGCCTCACTGAGGCTTGCCAGCAGAAGTTGTCTGATGAGGACACGGCCCTGCAATCCCTGTTGGCTCATCATATTCTCAAGGTCAAGGCTATCGTTCCCACTTGGCCCTTGGACATTGGGAACGATCCAAGCTTGGAAAATCTCAAGGCCACATTGAGCACTATATCAGCACCAACGCTTGGGTCAGCTTTCAAAGAGCTTCAGGATGCCAAGACCAAGTTCCAGCAGCTGCCGGCGGAGAAGCAGGCCCTTTTTAAGCCACAGGTTGTCGAGGAGCTGGACTCAGTTCCCAAGATGGCCAAACTTCTTTTGGCTTGCTGTTCAGGCATGGTCGTGGCCTTTGTGCAATTTGACAAACCGTTGCCATTTGCCATTGTCACGGTCACTTTATGTCATTGTATTGGCTTTCAGTTTTCACATGACTCACATGACTGTTAACCTCATGCGGCAGGAATGATGGCAATAGAAGCTGGCACAAAGGAGCGCCTGCAGGGATTTTGTGACAAACTGAAGAGCTGTGATTTGACATTGGCCGACTTGCCAAAATGTTTGGCAGATTGTGTCCAATCAAGGGACAGCTCCGCCTAATTCATTGAGACTAGGGATGGTTGCACGCCACATTGATCAAACACCTGGCTGGCTAGGGATAGAGATGAGCCATAATATGTATCCATTATCTATCCATTTGTTTGAATTTGATCTATGAAATTCTGAAGCAATCATCTGAGAAATTGAATTGGTGTGGTTGCTGCTGCTTGTGAGAACGTGTAGTGATGAGTCGTGCATGTGTGTAAAACACATTCAGCTCGCCACTCACTGGTGTGAAAGCCCAGCTAGATACTCAATGTGCAATCCAGTACACTCCTGGACAGCCCACCGTCAGCTGTCACAAAGACAGGCAATGTTAATGTGACGTGTACACTACTAGAAGTGGGTCTTTGTCCAGTGCTACGTGAGTTGGGGATGTTCATGTGGATTCAAATGGACTTGCGTCATTTACTTGGTTTGTAGCTGCCTGACTTCAAGGTACACTTGTGCCAACACTACACTTTGAGCGTCCCCTGCTTGCAAAAAGGTCAACAGCCAACACCAACATGAGAGCCGCCCCCCTTACTCCCCGTATTTATTTCCTCATCAGTCAAGAGACCATGGTCAAGTCTAGCCATAGGTAGCAAATTTTCCTGACAATAGGCACAAAGACTCTGACGGCCCGATGGCAGAGTGTGCGTCAGGGGGAGGGGCAGGGGGGGGTCCAACGTGCAATCATGCAATCTGCTTATGTGTACAGAACGAAGGAGTTTGTGATGATGTCGCAACTCCAACAGAAACCAAAGAGGATGGAGTCAAACATTGCTATGACTCCGGCTCAGTGTGAAAAGGTGGCGGTTGGCTAGCCTCTAGAAAACCAGATAAAAGCTGAAGCGCAAATTCGGCAAATAACAATTGTGACGTCACATTGCTTGTGTGATTTCTTCACTGCCGGTGGCTACAGTGCCTCAGTCTAGATTGTATTCTAGATTGACACATTGTTGCCACAGTCCATGAAATCCGGACTGTAGTAGAACCCGTGACCCACCGGCGTTGCCCCGGAGGCTGGTTTTGGCAGTGCGCTTTGCGGGTGTTCTTTTTTCAGACTCCACCTGCGTGAACTGTAGGCGCACAAAAATGGCCGACTTTGCTGACCCCTTAGATGCACTTATTCAATGTGAGGCAAGCGGAATAATTACAGCAAAATTCAGAAGATGTGTTGTATGTCTCATGTCATGATCAGTGGATGGACTTCTGACAGGCAAACCATGTGGCCGCTCCTGTCGCAACGAATCCGGAGGCATGTATGGTTTCTAGGTGGTTCTAGCAGTCGTCCTAGTCAGCAAGCTTGTTGTGAGAGGGCAAACCAGAGGACAACATGGACGCGCTAGATTGGCTCAGCACTGGGTCAACCTTCCAGGCAAGGTGAACCCACAAGCAACACATTGTTTCTTGTGTTTTTTGAAATGATCTCTGGACTAGACCGACCGTTAAATCTGGAGCAGGTTCATTCAGACCCGCCACTGAAGAAGGTGGAATCAGTGGAGTTTTATACCGGCGGATTCGAATGCCAGGACAGGACTTGACTTCACTTCTATCCTATAATTCTATTAGTTTTTTTTGGGACTTGGACCTGGGACCTTTTTTTATGACTCAGGTCAAAGGTCGAATCTAATTTGCAACAGCCGTGTAGTGACATCTTCTCTTTCTGCACATTCACAAGGATTTATCCTGCATGAATCAGCACAGAAAGCCTTTGGATTTGCAGATCTCGGCTGAGTGTCTTCGCTGACGTTTGACTGTGACTGTGATATTTGGCACTGTGTGATTGTATGGGATATCCTGCAGCGCAAGGTCTGGCAAAAGCTCGTTGACCTTGAAGAGAAGCCTTGACTATATCAAAACACATCGGCCGGTCATGGCCACAGCTGTCAATGGGGAGAGGGTGTGGGTGTGTGTGTGTGTGTGGGGGGGGTGTCTGGTCATTGGCTTAGTCCATTGCTATCGAGGCATTTGTGATCCTTGAGAACGTCGCCAAGAAAAAGACAGAGCGAGTCCTGGTTCAGGAGTTGATGAAAATGACGTATGAGGCCCAAGGCCTGTTCATCAACAGTGGATCAATGGGTGTATGCCAAAGCCGTACGCGACTCTATGTCGCGGCTGTGGACCTCTCCCAGCTTGAGTTCATTGTGGACCCTGGCAAGTGGAGTGTTTGGCTTAAGGACAGTGTTTGTTTGTGATTGTGTGTGCGCTTTTTTCTCCGAGGGGGTGGGAGCTGAAGGCGTGGTATTTGTTTACGTTTACATTGAAGTTTTGAAGGACATTGCAAAGCAGATGTGCACTCCAACCTTTTGCAGACACTTAGCTGCCACATGCTGCCACAGGGTCAATGGATTGCAGACGGCTTGCAACCAATGACTTGTGTAGCTGTCCGTGTGTTTCCACAGGCTCACTGGTCATGGTTCGCCAAATTGTGTGTGAACGCTTGCTGATGAGGCTTGATGCTGCCTGACAAGGACAGCCGTTTGGATGCCTTTTTGGGCAGCTTGGAGGCGAAAAGGAAGCTCTCCGACAATGAGATTGTTGCCAGCATGCGGGATGGTTCAAGTTGGCCAAAATGTCACCGGAAACATTTGGAGGCGAAAGCTGCCATCTCTGAACGCTTGGGAAAACCAGTCACTTTTCAGAAACTACCTGCATTCCACAGGTACAACAGGAGGTCATATGTTTTGTGATGTTTTGTGTACAGTCTAGCCTAGCTGTCTGGGGGGGAGTGTCTCGTTGGCCATGGGCCATGATTCACGGTGAGGTTCCAAGC
>CAXAMN010013669.1:922413-967799 GCA_963970005.1 Durusdinium trenchii | reverse complement strand
GGGTGCGTCCGTTACGCGTTTGATTTTGCAGCGTGGCAATCTCAGGACATAGATCTCAACCGCGTGGCCGGCAACACGATCAGCGTTCCGGTTGTTGGAGCTATCGGCAGTGTGATGTTGGCAAGCACCAGATGGCGAAAACGCAATGTTTTGCCTATGCCAAAGTCAATGAAACAATTGACTGACTTGCCTCCCCCTCAGTGGATCGGGGACCAGAGAGTTTCCAAGCATGGTTCTTCGTGGGACATAGTGGCCCCACAGACCCGAAAACGTAGCGGATCTACAAAAGATGCTCGTGGTGCTTCTAAGAAAGCGAAGCCAGTGCAGCAGAAATTGGACAAATACGTCAGCGCTGCAAAGCAGTGACAAGCTCCAAACCGCGCGAAAAGTGTTCCTTTCCGGTTCTGGGTGGATTTTGTTTTTTTTTCGGGATGGACGGTCAAATCACGTGGGGCGAGATGACCATTCGAGGGACGTTGCTCAGGACGTAGGGTAGGGTGTTGAAGACTTCTCCACCAGTGTCCGCATGTGTATGCCCAGGTGAGAGCATGTGGCTGGTTGTCCTTTTTTTTGAAGATTTACAAACAGGTCAAAAAAACCAAAAAAAAAAGCAGTTTTTTTGCATTTTCCACCAACGGGAAAATGTGTAAACACTATGAAAAACACACTTTTCTCAAAACTGTCAAAAAATGAATAAAAACAATATTTTTTGTGATTCGACCGTTTTTTACAATTTTCTCAAAGTGAAGAAAATGGCAAATTCTACCATTTTTTCACTTTTTACAGATTTCAACATAATTTCAGACACCGGCCTGAACGTACTTCTCAAAGTCAACTCGAGATCCCAAGGTGGGTCCGTCTTCTCCCAAAGCCATCCGACGGTAATGAGGAGTGGGCTGACTTCATGAGCAACTGCGCAGAAACGCGCAGTAGGGAAGCCTGACAGCCCAGACTTGCGCCCACGTGCAGGTCCTGAGAATGCGATCAACCTGCCAGTAAGCCTGCCAGTCGGCCTCTGCCAACTTTGCTGCCAATACTGAGTAGCTAGACAGTACCCAGGGCTGCCTCCCAAGAGGTGGTCCTGGATGAATACATAGAGTACAGATGTACAGTTCCTAGGACCTTGCATAGCGGCGTTTCACCTTTTCACGTAGTCTATGGGGCGTGCATGTCTTCACTAGTTTCAAGGGCGCTCGAATCGCAATATGGAGATGCTGAGCATATCGAGACATTTAGCCGACAGAGTGCTACCTGCAGACATTTGTCTGTGTTTTTACGCACTGTCGCACTGCTTCGTCGTTGTCGCTCCTGTTGTCCATTTTGGAGCCACTGTCATGGAGCGAACACATGACACTGCCTCCCCCATTAGGGGGGGGGCTGCCGCTGTAGGATCTCTCGGTCTCTTGATCCGTTACAGGTCCCTTGCAGGTCATGGCTTTCGAAAGCTTGTCGTTCTCGACAACCTTCACCACCCCTTTTCCAACTGGCAAATTCTCGTAGCATGTTTGACTACACTCAACCAACTCGTGCTCTCCACACAAATTCCTCGGGATTTTGATTACAGTGAGTCGGAGACAAAACGGATTGTCCTCTGTCTCAGCCCCAATCGTCGCAATCTAAGTACCAAATACTTGTGCAAAACCAATGCAATTGCCATTCAGGTGTCAACGCGTGCCAATCCGAAGCTGTTGCCTGCAAGGCCGTGCTCTTTGAAATAAGTCACAAAATTGCAGAGCTGCAACTGCGATTGTTCGTAAACGCTCCCACTGCTTCTGCACATTCTTGGGTGTCCTTCGCACACATGGGCGAGGATCATCATTGCCATACAGATACTCACTGCCCGCAGAAAGGAATATCGTTGTTGCCTGACCATCATGTACTGAGCGCAAGTAGAAGAACGAATTCAGAGCCCCGTCTCACCGTTTTTCACTCAACTTTTGCTTCGGCTTACACAGCCCATCTGAGATACGAACCTTGCTGCTTTGGTTGTTTGTGTTTTGGGTTTTTTGTTTGTTGGGTGGTTTTGTGGTGTTGTGCCTTGCTCTGGTGCCTGGCTCGTATCTCCCTAGTGTCCCTATTTAATTCAATCAAGGTGACTTGTGCCTCTCGGCGCACATAGCGCCTCCACCCGTGCAAAAAAAAACTTCGACGCGTGAGTGTCCACCGCAAAGGACCCTTCGACCCAGGTGCACCCTTCGACCCAGGTGCCATCCGATCCTTGCTGCTGGTGTGCAATGTGCAAACTCTGTGCAGGAGAGCAGCTACTACCTGACTGGCACCAGGGAGACATTCGCACGTCATCGCACGAAGGATGCAACAGATTTCGAAAGCGGCGCTCGAATCAAACAGCCTCTTATGACCGGATGGTGAAGAACTGAGTGCAAAGGCTGAATTCATTGCCACGAACGTTGCCTTCTTTTGGGTGGGTTGGGTTTGTTGGTTTGGGGTTTGTTGTTCTGGTTTCGGCTTGCCGCTTGGTTCGTATCTCTCTTGTCACAAGCCTAAGGTGACTTGTGCATCCTCTGCACACACAGCGCCTCGACCCATGCAAAAAAAAAACGCCTGTACGAAGCACCGGCGTACGACGAGGCTGAAGCAGTTGCATTCCTGAAAGGTGTTCCAAATGGGGTCAGCAAGGATTTGCTGGGCGCTCCTGACAAACTCAAGCTCACATCCAAAGGTGCTGTGCTGGCCGATGAGTGGGAGACTTTCGATTGCAGCAATAAATGCCTCCGCGAATTTTCTGCAGGGAGGGCGGCAGACTCACAGTGCTCAATTTGGTGCAGTGTGAGAAGGTATGCGCGTGGAGGGTGCCAACTACCGTGTTGGAGATGTCAACGTTTGCAATTCTCATGAGCTCTATGCCCTATATACACGGCATCTCCCAAGGTAACACTCTGGCCCAACGAGTGAAAGCATTGCGGAATCCCTGCGTGGTAAGGGCATCTGGTCCCGCTCTGGCGCAAGGCAGGGATTTTCAAACTCACTGAGGCGATCAAATTCTTGGAGTTCGATGGGTAGCTGGATTTCATCCCCAGCCAGCGTGATCAGGATGAGGTGGAAGACACAAGATCGCTCTTCGCCCGGATGTGCTGTCTTGCGAGAAGAGTTCTCCAAACATCCTAGCACCTCTTCAGCGGGCACGTTCGCCAAACAACTTGAGCCCAAGGAAGGCATTGAGACCCCGCACTTCTCACACCACTCATCTTACGCCACTCATCTTACACCACCCATCTCACACCACTCAAATCACACCACCTATCTTGCACCACCCATCTCACACTGCCCATCTTGCACCACCCATCTCACACCACCCATCTCACACTGCTCATACACCACCCATCTTGCGCATCTTAAGCGCCTCGACCCGTGCAAAAAACCCATCTCACACCACCCACCTCACTGCTCAGCTCATCTCACACCACCCATCTTGTACTAACACCACCACCCATCTCACACTTCGCCACCCATCTTGCACTACATCTCAAACCACCATCTCACACCACCCATCTCATTCGAAGGGGTTAAGCCCCCCTCGCCGAAGGTTTCGGGCCCAGCCTCGGGCCAGCGGCGACCGCGCGTCCACCCACAAAGCTGTTTTTGGAGTCATCGCCACAAATCCAAAGAGCGCTACTGCCGTCTCCCCCCTTCGGGGGGGGGGACCTGGCATTGTGTCGGAATCGTGCATGCTCACCATGCATCGCTGCTATGCATGTTTTGGCTCCGCTGTTTCTTGCCGGCGTTGATTTGAAGTCCTCGTCAGCCGACACAGTGGTCTTCCTTGAGCCTCATGTGCCTAGATGTCCAGTCCGGCCATTTGCTGCTACTACTCTTGTGATTGTGGCCTTGAGTGTCTTTGTTTGCCTTTGCATGAGCGGCCGCTCAAACACCGCTCACACACTCGCTCTACTCCAGCCCTTGCAACCCGGCACACTGCAGCGCTGGATCAGAGTAGCCCTTTTGTTGCGTGGCCCTTGACGGCAGAGGTCCTCGCATGAAGGACTCAAGCACGTAAACTGCTACAACTATGCTGTTTGTGCCGTCTCATGGAAAAAATGACTAGATGACCAAATGACGGGATGGTGACGTACTGAGTGCAAAGGCTGAATTCATCGCCCCATGTCTCACCTTTCTCAACAGGCTGACGTTGCCGATTCGAGTTACGAACCTGGCCTCTGCTTTTTGGGGTTTTGGTTTGTGGGTTTGTGTTTTTTGTTGTTTGTTGGTGGTTTCCCTTGTCGGTGGTTTTTGGCCTCATGGTTCGTAACTCTCTCTCTCTCTTTACTAGCTTAAGGTGACATGTGCATCCTCTGCACACACAGCGCCTCGACCCGTGCAAAAAAGAAACCCACGCGTCCACCCACAGTCCTCCTGCTTTTTTTTGCACGGGTGTGGACGCCATGTGTGTAGAGGGCAGGGAACTGGGGAGAGGGGACTACAAACCGGGAGTTGGAGACGAAGTGGGGGCAGGGAACTGCGGACAGGGAACTCGCTTAGGACAGGGGACAGCGAACTTGGGACAGGGAACTGGGACAGGGAACTGCAAACAGGGACTGGGGCCAGAACAGGCCCCTGTGGACCCGTTGAACGGGAGTTTGTCGTCGTCCCTGCGCCCGGGACCAGAGTAGTCCGCAGCGGACAAAGTAGGCTCAGGCCAATAGTCATTTGCCAAGATTTGATGGATTGTTGAATTCCAAGCTGGCTCATGCCGATACGTGACCAAAGCGGTCAAAGCTGCCAGCCATTTTGGCACGGCGTACGTGGCCGCAGCCGAAGATTTTTTTGGGTCCATTGGGACCCGTCGCCGCCTCAGGTGCACACACAGCGCGTACATTTTCAACCAGGTTTGCATAGGTTCTCTAATGAGGTGTGGCTTCATCGGTTCTCGTCCCCTCCATTTGGTTCCCTTTTTACACACATCTGTTTTCTTCTTTTCTTTCACTTCATGTCTGGTCATCTCATCCTTTCTTTTGTTTGCACGCGCATGGGTCCCGGCCTTAGTGTGTACGCGCACAACCTACTTCAACCTAAGTTTCAGGTTGGCCAGGTCTTTATAATGAGGCGGGCTTTCATTAGTTGTCCCTGTGCACTTGTTTCCCTTTCATCGCAACCGCACACACCTTTGTCGCACACTTACACTTTGCCCTGACCTTAGCGCTTCTCGCCACCCCTGGGGGGGGCGTGTGTGTGTGTGTGTGTAAACTTTAGAGTCCTTTTTAAGCAGGGGCACACGGCATCCATGACCTACCGTGTGCAACGAAGCTACGATCATGGATGGGAAGGGAAGGCTGATCACCTTCCTGTACCTGCGTCGTACTTGTGAATTTCTCATTTGGTCCCGTTGTCACTAGAACAAGCTGCCAGCCATTGCATCTGTTCACCATCGGCAGTCACGCACTTGATCTTGAGTTTAAGCTTGCATTTTGAGCTTGGAGGTGAGGGCAGTCATTTGGTGTTTTGTTTACTTGGACTTGGGTTTTAGGCCGGCGTGTGGCACCGCATTCACATCAGTACGCATTTGTATAAGTGTGTGAGTACTGCTTGAAGTTTCAACCGCTCTGTGCATGTAGGTGATGAGTGTGGGTATGTAAGGTAGCAGGCACTTCTGAATTGACTGTATTCGAACATGCAATCATTTATAACTTATACATTCAATCGTTTAGGCACTTGGGTCTGTATGTGCACAGTGCACAAGTGATTTGTACGGCCGCTTAAGGTGAGTGAAAGCGTCGCAGCATTCTTGCATGTGCAAGTGTAATTTTTTGCAAGTAGACCTTGGCTAGCAAACTATATCGTGGCCGGGAGCTTGCTTCGTGTACAACTGAATTTTGATGGAGTTGCAACATACCGTCAGAATCAAATTAGAAGCACTTGCCAGACGTTGTTAAGCCCGCTCATAGTGCTCTACTGTGTTTGTATTTGTATCACCAAGTAGGATGATTCTGCATGGTTTGCTTCAGCTTTGTTGGTTGGTCTTTGACATTCTTGACAAGCCAAGTTGTTTCTCATGTACAACAAGATTTCGGAACCCTAAGTCTACCTGAAAGATTCGAACAACCTGTGAGCAAAGCAATTGCTAGCAATGGATGCAGACATTGTTGCCGTTTGACATGAACTCTGGCTTGTCCATGGCAGCGTCCAGCGATTTTCGCACGATTTGCCGAGCGAAAGGGACTGGCTGCTGACATGGCTTTGATGTCGCTTCGTGTTAGTTGTGGAGTGCGACGAAAGGTGCTGACTGTCACAAAGTGGTGGAGGCCTTTGGTGGCAGGGAAGGGAGGAGGTCATTCCACCACACTTGCGACTTGAGGGCCGACAAGCAACGGCCGTTTCTGCTCCTTTTGCGAAGCTAAGTGGTTCCATTCATTCCAGAGCTTGGACATTCAAAAACACTTCGCCTTAACCATGATTGGCAACACTGGGCAGTTGCACTGATTGCTGTTCCCTCTCGGTCTCTACTGTTTTTTCTCCTCGGCATGTTGCCGGCCTTGCTTGGCTCAGTGTCACTTGGCTCAAGATTGAAATCTGAGCTACCCAACTCTGAGCCTCTGAGGATGGAATCCCTTTAGGTCAAGTTTGTACTTTGCTTCAACTCCAAAAATTACTTCACTGAAAGGACTCCCGATCATTTGTGGGCAACAGGGTGAGGTCGGTTAGGGGCATTTCTTGCAGAGCTTCTGAAACAAGTCACCCATGGAATGCAGCCGAAAACGGCCAAGGTCTGTGCGGAATGAGCTGGACCGAGCGGCTCTGGCAGTGCATAGCACTATGCTAGAGCAGGGGAGCCACAGTTATGCGGTGTGTGTCCAATTTTGGGCCTCTGAAGGGTTCTGAAAAGAAACTTCCCGGACAAACGAAGTCGTTCTTTGAAAGGTCACCATTGACACCCATTGACAGGTTTTGGGTGTTTTGTTCAGTTGGCCGCTTTGCAAAGTGATGGGATTCTTGTCCCTCTGAGTGCCCAAAGATCTGTGCTGTTTGACATGGCGATGAGGCATGGATTTGTGTGCGTGGGCACTGCAAGTGGTTCCTCGGCACCGGTTGGGCCCTAAGGGTGTATGGGTTTCTGACTCACGGGCCCCGACCCTCTCAAGGTCTTGTGCTGTTTAAAGATCACCGTGAAACAAACAAGAAAAGCGTTTTGTAATTTACTGTAGCTCGGTTTCCTCAGTAATCGGCAAACGGTGCCAAGAACGCCGATTTTCGGCTCAGGTTCTGAACGTTGCTCAAGATGGTGGCAGCCTCAGAAGATGGCTTCTCCGGTCTGAAGGCTACCTCTCTATATGGTCGGGAATGGCTGTGAACGATTTGCCGAGGCAGTGTCTCCATGCAGGTCGTTCCACCGGGCTGGAACTCCTTCAACGACAGCTATGCGTGGCTGCCTCATGGAGATGTAGGCTTTTTCAGGGCGAAACGATCTTCCAACCGTGTTGTAGTTGATTTCGCCTCTTCCGGAAGTCTCTGGTCTCCAAGTTTCGCTCGACCTTTTGTGCGCAGAGACCCAAAAGCACCTGTTTTCCCGTGGGAGATGTCCATGGCGCCGCTGGGTGATGACATCGCTGCCGACATCAGTGCGCTCCATAGTTCCTCTGCGTTAGTGCGGCTGGCTGCCCTCTCCGCGCTGCGCGGCCGACCGGTTGCCGAGCTGCAACCCTTTGCAGAACAGCTGCTGCCTATGGTGGCTGATTCCGTCTCTGAGGTCGGATGGGTGGCCAACGGTTGGCACCTTTTTTGAAAGTCTCTTTTGGTCCTCCAAGCGCTCTATTCATGGGTGTGCAGATGTTTGAAAGCACCTTTTGAAGGAGAAAAAACAGAATGTGTCAGTTTTTTGCGATGCTGCGAATAGAACTAGCTCAATTTCATTGTGCTCCTTGCGCGTCTATTCTGAACAAATTTGATCAGATGAGGCTACTGTGCAGGATCCATGGTTATGGGATTTGGGTTTCTACTGCTGATGGACAAAATCCTGCACCACCTCCTCAGAGGCGTCGCGCCAACATTGAATGAGGGGGCGCAGGGGTTGCTATGCGACCCTTTCAGGGTAAAGTGGGGAGGTGGGGCAGGATTTCGTCCATCAACAGTACCGGCACGGGGTTGCGCCACGCAGACAGCGGAGAGCCAGCACAGTATAGAAAAACTTGTAAAGCCAGTGACACAGGGTTGCGCCATGCTCAGCCACAAAAGGCAAAGAAAGAAACAAGTGGCAGGGGAAAGCAAACGAAGTAGAGAGCCATCATGACCTGGAGTGACCATGGCTTTGACTCCTGCGCAAAGCTATGCGACAGGGATCTACGTGGCAACACACTGCTCCACAGTGCCCGGACACTCCTCCAACAGTGCTCCGGACAGTGCCCGCGTGCCAAAAACCCTGTAGATTCTGTGGGCATGGCCACACGAATCGTATTTGAGTCAGTAAAGAATCTAGAACTCAAGATATCGCTGGAGTCTTCTCCAGATAGCGTGAGCTTTTGGGGTTCCTACTTCAAGTATAGAAAGAGCTGCATGTGTGCGTTTTCGAGCTGCGCGTGTGCGTATTTGAGCTTGGGCGCTCGTGCCACTGCAGGGCGCTGTTGCTGTGCGCTTGGGAGCTTGGGTGCTGGTGCACTGGTGCCGCTGCAAGGGTGCCACTGCTGTATGCGCTTGGGGTGCCGCTACTACGCTTGGGTGGTGGGTGCTCCTTGCAGCTTGGGTGCTGGAGCCGCTGCAGCTGTGTGCTTGGGTGCTTGGGCGCTGGTGCCGCTGCAGGGTGCCGACTGTGTGCACTGTGGAGCTTGCGTGCTGGTGCTGCGGCCGGATGTATGGCTCGTTCCACAGAAATCTTTTTGCTATCTGGGGTCTATGCTGGCGTAATCCATGTTTTTGACTGTCGGAGCACTGTCCGAGCACTGTGGAGCACTGTGCTCAGCTTCCCCCGCAAGACCCCTTTTCACACGACAGCACAGTAGTAGACACCAATGCCAACAAGGGACAGCAAACAACAAACAAAGCAGCAAACGAGTGGCAAAAACCAACAACAGACAACAAGCTGAGTAGAGCAAAGTAGTGAAGCGAGATTGTATTACTTGGTGTTGAGGGGAGTTGAAAGAGGCTCCACCGTGAAGTTGGCTCTTGTTTTGCAGAGTTCCTTGAAAAATTCACATTGTGTGAATCTTTGCATTGCCCCCATCTGGGCAATCGACTGGAAAGGCTCAGAAGTGCACCAATGCAGAACAAAGTAGGCAGAAAGGCCGAGAAAAAAAGAACAAACAATAGGCGATAAAAACTGAACACCCCGCTCGGCAGCGTTCCCACGACCCACACCGGAGGGCCGAACACCCTGGTGGGTTCCCCCACCAGCGCTGTGTCAGCAAGGTCAGAGCGATTAAATTCTATATATGGTTTCTACTAGCTTCTCGTTCCTAGTAGTAAGGCCAGGAGCCTCTAGTAGCCTTCTTGTTCCTAGTAGCGATGCCCTTTGCTACTAGTAGCTTCTTGTTCCCTTGCAACGAGAGAAGTGTCAACGAGACAAAGACTGAACACCACGTTCCCACACCATTGATGTGTCAGCTAGGCTGAGTTGCAACTGAAGATTGTCCGTCAAGGCACACAGTGAAAGTCCCACTGTGAGGTAACAATTCCCTACTGCCCCTGTGATCTTTTGGAGAATGAGCTATGCTCGTTTGTACTTCTCAGAACTCGCATCGTGCTTGTGTTCAGGCTGTTCAGGGTGTCATCTAGGCACTGGTCCAAAGTTTTGTGCTTGTGAGTGGCATTGTCTTCGCCAGAGCGCTAGAATTTCTATACCGCATTTCTGCCAGTGGAAGCAAGTCTGGGTTCAGCAAAAACATTCTGAGCAATGGAAGTGCGTTTTTTTGTGAGGGGAGTTGCGCACGATCTACAGAAAAATGTATTTGGACTGGACCAACTTTTTTTGTTGGGGCGGGGGGCAAAAATCCCCTGATGTTCTGCAGGTGCGGATGCTTGCATGTGAGCTTGTGGCCTCGCTGGAGCAGCCAGGAGGAACCCCTGCCGTACCGTTGCAGGGAAATGCGAGGGAGGATGTGCCTGCAGAGCCGGTGGTCCGCGAAGATGAACAGGCAAAAGCGCTTCGGTGTGGTGACTTGAGATGAAATCTACAGGAGCTTTTGTATTCCTTTTTTTTTAAATTCGCAAGACACAGGTTGTGATTCAGTGCAGTCTGTGAGGCAAAACCTGGAAGTGCCTCTGTGTGCCGGGCTTTGGAGTTGAACCCTATAATGAGGATGAGATGGGATTTGCTGACTACCAAAGAAATCAGCCCGCTGCAGAGGCCTCCTCCTCTCAAAGCCCACAGGACTTTGTGTGGCCGAGGGCAGACCGAGTTGGGCGGAAGTTGCCGGCTTGGAAAGTTCCAAAGACTTCCAGCCCCAAGTCACAGGCAGAGGGACAGGATGAATTTGTGAGTCCCGCCTTGGAGAACTACCTGAGCTCTGAGCCTGAACTACATTGGGTGGTTCGAGATGCTTTGGCATTTACGCCAAAGCCTTTGCAGGGTGATGTCCTGATACGGCTCTTGGCCAATCATGACTCGGGTGTGCGGCAGAGTGTGTTACTGGCTCTCCGACGCTTGGTGCCAATCTACTGGTCGCGTCATGCGGATCGTGTCTCGGAGATGTTGCTGGACCGAATCCCAGAGATTCGAATGGCCGCTCTAATTGCTCTTTTTCATTTGGATGCCAGTGATTTGGAGCGCCAGGCACAACCAGTGACAAATATGCGAGTGCTTTGGGACACGGATTCTTTTGGACAGGCTCATGAAGGCTGCATGGTCACGCTAAGATTGCAGAACAGAATCAACATGTGAGTGCTTCCTGGACATTTGACTGGAACAGTATGTCGATGAAAAGCAATCTGAGTTTGCTGTTCTAAATTTGACACCAAAATGCACCTGTATCACGATTGTATGCACTCTCCACCTTTGTTCAGACTAAAATAAGTTTGTGCACTCCAGGGTTGGCCTATGTGACATGGTTGAACCTTTTGGCTTGTTTTCGCAAGCAACGCGCCGGAGACTGCTAGAAACAAGTTCTGTCCTTACATGGGAGGCCCCGAAGGTGGTTGCCTCACTTCGGGACAAACTGTGGCCGGTGCGCGAAGCTGCGTTGCAGACGTTGCGGAAGCTGCGACCACAACAGCTGTGCCGCTGGTCGCATCAGGTGTGGACATGCTGACGTGCCAGCTTTTGCCCATGATTCTTGATTGACTCACAACTTACATTGCTATTTTTGAAGTCTTGTGTAGCTGAATCCTTGGGCAGTTCTGCCCTTTTTCTTGGAGCTAGCAGAATCATCATCGAGAAACATGCCCAACAGACAGCGGATCTCTGCAGGTCCTGCGATGCAAGTTGGACTGGCACCTCCGAGTGCGCTGTGCTGCACAACGGGTCTTAGAGAGATTAGATCCGGGTGTCTTGGCAGATCTCGCCTGCCGCGGCGCGCGTGGTGGAGTGGCCCACAAATGGTCGTCAGGGTCCGGGGTTTCAGCATGAAGCTCTGAAAAGAAAGGAATTGAAACATAGCCCTCATGCTTTTGCACATTCACCTGCAAGAGAAATACAACATTTAACATATTTGTTTATACAGCAGATATGTATGTATTCAGCATTTGTAGGTGTCTTGAAGCCACAAAGCCACAAAAAGACATGTGCATCGGCGAAGCCGAAGCCGCTTTTTAAGTGCAGTCTCAGCGGGGGGGTATATGGCGCGGCCTTGAAGCTAACACTGTCTTTTCTCGAGCTTTTGTTGCTGACAAAGCATTTATTTTGCTGCCACGTATCCTGACCTGCAGGACTGACACTGCACCTTTGACAGTTTATGGTGTTCGCCTGCAAAGCAGACTGCAAAGCAGACTGCAAAGCAGACTGCAAAGCAGACTGCAAAGCAGAAAAAGCATGGGCTCTTGAGGCAGTTTCCTGGCAACCAGGTGACTGCAGCAAGCACGCGCCACGTAGCTGAAACCGGGAAAATGAGTGGATCCGAATCGGGCTAAGTTATTCTTTCCTCAACAGCCACGGCTGGGACAAAGTGGAAGGTCTTTGCGGCTGGACTAGACCCAACTTTGCAAGGTGTAGCTCAACTTGGTGCTGCTTGTGTCAAATGTGGCCCCTTCTGTTCATCTTGTCCAAGAGAAAACGGTCCTTTTGCATCTTCATTTTCCAAGAATATACGGCTCCTCCATCGTGCCCAGGTTTGGCTATCTCCACCCTCTGCGAGGTGCAGAGGAGACCTTCGTAGCATGCGACCAAGAGGTCGTTACCAGTCGAAACAGCTCAAAAAGATGCTGCGACGCGTTTTCAATGGAGCTGTTTCAGCCTACATGTCGAGATACTCACATCTCTTTTGAATTCAAGGTGAAAGCATTGGCCGTTGGCAACAACTTGGCAGCTGGAACCTTGGGCTTTGGATGTTCTAGGCAAATGTGGATTTGCATAATCCTGCCACGAAGAACTGCGGGGTTTTAGTCCGTGTTGAAGGAATCCATGGTTTGCTCACTTGACCCTCGTCCGTTGCTGAGTACAGAGTGCCGAAACCATTTGAGGCACAAGGGTCATCTCAAGCTGTCCAAAAGGTGTGCGGTGCGCTTTGTTTCATGCCATGGTTGCAACCTGGTTTTCATATTGGTGACGCGGAGCAGTTCTAGAAGATTCAGGGCAGTGCGATGACGACATGGAGACCTTCGGTGGAGTGGCGATCCTCGGCTAGTGACTATGGGGGCCCCTTAGGTGACCTTGGGAGAGATCGAACTGGTTGGACGATCCAGCACGATCCGTGGGCACGTGGGGACCCGTGGGAGGCCGGGGCTAGTGGTCCTTCGACCGACGGTTGGTTGACAGACACACAGATGAGAGGTTTCACAACCACACAGGTCCATGCCACCATCCCTGGTCCGGACGGTCGATGGAGAGGACTTCATGCCGGTGATACGGCAGACCTCCCGGGGGATCCCGGGATTGGACGGAAGACAAAGGAAAACCCACTGAGAAGCTTTTGGTCCCTACGTTTGATGGGGAGTGCGCGGCCGATGGTGAGGTGGGCAAAACAGCCGGATCATACATCCGAAAGGTTCAGGTCTGGCTTCGTTGCACTCGTATGCCACCACACCAAAGGGCGCTTGCATTGTACAATGAGCTGACCGGCAAGGCTTGGGTCTATGCTGAAGAGCTGGACGTAGACATGCTGGCAGCCCCGCAAGGCATGTCGTACTTCTTGGAATGGGTTAGGGCCAGGTTCATGGACATCGAGATCACGAAGGTGTCCACCTCTTCAAGCGCTGTCGACGAAAGCAAGACCAATCGGTGAGAGACTTCAACGTCGAGTTCGAGCGCTTGGTACTGAGGTTGAAAGAGGTTCAATGTGAGATACCACCCCTCATCAAAGGGTGGCTCTACTTGGACAAGTTGAAGTTGAATGAGCATGCGATGATGGTGATTCCTTGGCAGGTGAGGAAGACGAACTTGTCCCCGAAGAGGTTGCCGAGGAAGCGCATGAAGCATTCATGACCTACCAGAACGCCAAGTCAAAATACAGAGAGGCTCTGAAAGGAAGAGGAGCCGACGTGGCAGAAATCAAGAAACGCTCGGAGGAGCGCCTTCGTTTGGCCAAGCAGAGGTCTTTCTGTTCGGCTTGCAAGAGAAAGGGTCACTGGCATAAGGATCCAGAATGCCCCCTACGTGGAAGACGACCAGATGCCGGTGAGAGCAGTCAGAACGTGCAGATGACTGTGCACTCGGCTCAAACGTGCACGGATGTCCATTCATGCTTCGTGACTGCGTATGAGGCGACGGCGGACCACGACTTCATCACGGGTGGCCTGTTGGCGATCGTGGACACGGCTTGCACGAAGACCGTAGCAGGATACCCCTGGTTTGAAAGATTTTGTGACATGTGTGACACCTTGGGCCATGAAGTGAAGACCTATGACCATGAGGAGTTTTTCAAGTTTGGCGCTTCACGAATCCACACCTCACATTTTGGTGTGGATGCTTGGTTCTCCATTCGAGGACGGTGGTTTGGCGTGAAGGTGGCGATAGTGCCATGTTCGGCGCCCCTTTTGCTCAGCCGTCCGATTTTAGCAGCGCTTGGAATGCATTATGATTTGGCGGGTCAGAGGGTCAAGCTGAATGCACTTTCCTTGGAAGACATTCCTTTGTGCACTAGCGAGACCGGACACCCAGCCCTGGTGGTGAACGAGTACGAGGGGAAGAAGCCTCCCTCCTCGGACAGGTTCGTTTCTGACATTCACCTACCGCCTTCTGGAGCATACATGAGTGCGCAGTCGTCCGAGAGCATGGCATTGAAACCGTTGTTTTATCCAAAAGTCCTTTCGCATGAAGTTCACAACATGCTCACATTCAAAGAGACATTGGGGAGTGCAGGTTATTTTTGCTGGTGGAAACGCGCAAAGCTGTCCAGAGATTTTTGGATTGAGACGGAAGAAGAGTTCATTCGAGTTCACGTCGTCCCACGTCGCGGTCGTTTTGATCCTTCAACATGGCAAACCCGTTTACTGGGCCTCAAAGAGATTCTTTTGAAACGATTGAACGGAGACCGCATCACAGAGGCCATTTGTTGTTTGTCAGAAGGCACCCAGGTCAGCAAGCACTACGATGACTCCTACAAGGTGAATTCAGTCATTTTGGAACATCCACGGATCGGACGCAGCCGCTTTCACAAGTTCAAGATCTGTGTGGACTCAGAAGCCACGTCCGGTGCCCCTCCCGACGGCCTGAATGCCCAGCTTGGTCCCATCGCCATGGAACATGAAGAAGGGGCAGCTCCTTGCCGAACTTCAGGAGCGAGGAGTGACAGTCCACACATCGTGGACGGTGCCGGAGCTCAGGTCCATCCTTGTGGAACAACGCCAACTCAAGAAGCCTACATCACCGGAGCAGGACCGGCTCAAGGGGCTGACCAAGATGACACTGCAGCAGCTGGTGGCCGCTGCGGAGGAAGATGGAGTGGTGCTGCCGGCGAAGCCGACTCGCGGCTTGATGATGAGACTCCTTCGGGATGCAAGTTCCACGCCGGGGAGCACAGTGATGCCGTTCGGCCGCTACAAGGGCTGGATGTACCAGGAAGTCCCCGAGGGCTACATCAACTGGGCAGTGAAAGAGGTCAAGGGCAATCCCAATGCCCACGAAGACTTGGTCAGGTTTGCCACGTGGGGAGCCCAGGAGTTGGAGCGCAAGTCAACGGCATCGGGCACGGACACGAAGAAGAAAGACATGGGTCGCGACCCGGAGGCCTTGGCATTGGTCCCACCACCTCCGATCCGGAGCGACAAGGGCCCTTCAAGTTCCTCGGACACCTCGTGGAGCAAGGTCTCGAATCGGTCGGGATATCCCCTGCAGCGCAAGGCGGACGACATGGGCTTGGACACGGACATCGCGGACGAGCAGGAGCTCCTGGAGGACCAAGCCGAGAGGATCCGAGCGCTGGAGAATCAGTTGGCGTCCCTCAAGAAGCAGACCAAGGGCCACGTGATCAAGAAGACGGAAGGCAAGTGAGAGGGCCGACCTTGTGCCGGCGTGGTGGAGAGATCAAGTATGACTCCGGTGCCAACAACATGGTGTACGGTGAGACGGGCGAGGATGACGACGCCGGAGATGAGGATGTGGCAGAGAACTATGACCCGGGTGCCATCACGATGAGGGAGACTGACCATGGCTTGGACAGTGCTACTTCAGATGGCGGGCGCCGGCAGAATGAATTCAACATTGGTGCCATCAACATCCAGGAGAATGTCAACGGCTTGATGGAAGACACCGACAATGAGACGACGAGTGGTTCAGAGGACAACCGCTCTCGTTCTCCGGTGGCCAGAGGAGTTGAAGCCAAAGCTCGTGCCCAGGCAGGCATGCGCAGAAGGAGACATATGAACCGCAGCACGCGGCAGAAGATCATGGACTCGGCTCATGCAGCCTTCAACGTGTTGTTCACGGTGTCGCTGGCCAT
Organism: Durusdinium trenchii; assembly: GCA_963970005.1. Classification (NCBI taxonomy): domain Eukaryota; class Dinophyceae; order Suessiales; family Symbiodiniaceae; genus Durusdinium; species Durusdinium trenchii. Next base: position 951,828 of record CAXAMN010013669.1, on the reverse strand, counting down.
GGGGTCCTGGGCTCAAGAAGTCATGGGCGATCCCCTATGGGATGCGTGGGCAGTGCTCCAACCGCGACGTCCGCACGGAGTGGAGGAGCGGGCCGACTGCTTAGAGTTGTTCGCTGGGAGTGCGCATCTTTCTGGAGCCTTTGCAAAGAAACAACGTGCGGTCCTTCAACCACGAGATCTCCGCTATGACTATGACCTCAAGAAGGCTGGTGTCCAAGAAGAGGTCATTGAGGATCTGTGGACGCACAAACCACGTTTGGTGTGGATGGCTCCTCCATGCACTTCATGGTGTCAGTTCTCCCACTTGAACTATAGCACCCAAGAGCTCAGGCGAAAAAGAGATAGAGAGAGAAGCTTGCTGATGTTCGTCCGCCGGGTCTTTGAACTACAAGACACTTTGGGAGGTGTGGCTGTGATTGAGAATCCGAGAAGCAGTGCAATGTGGAGAGAAAGCCCGGTGGCACAATTGGTTGGGAGACGCACTGTGTGCTTCGCTGATCTGGACCTGTGCCAATATGGGCTGACAAGTGTGTTTGAAGACACCCCACTGCGGAAACCACTTTCCCTGATGACGAATAACCACTACTTCGCCTACCACATGACCAAGAAGTGTGACGGCGGGCATGAACATAGGCCGATCCAAGGAAGAGACACAGCAGCGTCTGCGATCTATCCACCTCCCTTTGCCAAGGCGGTGATCAGGGCACTGGACTACGTGGAGCAGAATAAAAAGACGACGCTGCATTTTCCGACACAACATCTACCTGGCCCAGGACCAGAACAACAAGGTGATCCTCGGGGGTCAGAAGCGATTTCGTTCAAAGGGAAAGTGAAACCTATGGTGGCATCCACACTCAAAAGGATTCATCAAAACCTTGGACGTCCTCCCAACCGTGGGCTTGTTCGACGCCTGAAGATGGGAGGGGCCGATGAGGCCATCATTCGAGCAGCCGAGCAAATGACTTGCCGGACATGCGAGAAGAGCAGCAAGGCTAAAACCTCCAGGCCAGCTCAACCGGCCGTTGTGCTCGACTTCAATGAGGTCGTCGCCGTGGACGTCATTTGGCTGGACACAGTGGAGAGCGCTGGGCTCCCGGCCCTCAACATTGTGGATGTGGCATCTACATATCAAGTAGTAGCCTCCCTGAACAACACCACGGCGGAAGAGCTTGGGCGAGCATTGATCGAGCACTGGATCAATTGGGCCGGGGCACCAAAACATCTTCTATGTGACCTCGATTCAGCCTTCAAAGGACACTTCTTGCAGCTGATGAATGAAAGGAGTGTGATTGTGAGGTGTGCTGCAGGTCAAGCCCATTGGCAAAATGGCATCGCTGAAAGACACGGAGGTGCTTGGAAAGAAGTCTGGAACAAGTTGGTCGAAGACAACGCCGTCCTAGACAATGAGGTGGTCGAGGCCATTGCTGCGACTTCGGACGCAAAGAATCAATTGAGAAACAAAAGTGGCTACTCCCCAAGGCAATGGGTCTTCGGGACAAACATGCGCATGGCCGGAGATCTTTTTGACCGCCCGGAGGAGATGAGTGCTCTGGACCATATCACCGCCGATGAGAAGCTGGGGAGGAGACATCAGATCAAGATGGCAGCCCGAGCAGCTTTCTTCCAGTGCCAGACCAAAGAAGCGCTAGCAAGAGCGATTGCCCACAAAACAAGAGTAGAGGAAAGGTCCTTCAACCCTGGTGAACTGGTGTACGCCTACAGGGAGTACATGGGCAAGAAGCGGTGGCTGAGCCCCTGCTCAGTGATTGGGAGAGAAGGACACAATTATTGGCTGGCAAGAGGAGGACGGTGCTTGCTATGTGCTCCCGAACATCTGCGCAGCGCTCAACATGAAGAAATCAATGAAGGACTCCGGCTCAAGATGGCCATGAAGGAGTTGCAGAAGTTGATGGGCCCGATGGACCCAGTGGAACAAAGAGCGCGGGCGATTCAAGCAGCAGCTCGCAAAGCTCATGTGTTGGACGATGTTCCGATCTCCATCAAAAGATCTCGTGTGCGCCAGCAGTCTCAAGTCCATCAACCATTCTTCATGAAAAGGGTACTCTCCGCTAAGGCACAAGAAAAGCAATTGGACAAAGAGCTTCCGTGGCACGCCATACCTGAAGAAGAACGGCAACTCTACATCGACGCTGAGGAGAAGCAGTGGAAGGAACATGTCCAATACGAAGCGGTCCAACCTTTGTCCCTGGCTGAGAGTGATGAAGTCCGAAAGACAGTGAAGCCGGAAAGAATCCTCAACAGCCGTTTCCTCTACCGGGACAAGAATCGGGCCAAGCGTCGCATGGACAAGAAGATTGGACCAAAGGCAAAAGCAAGACTTTGTGTAGCTGGCCAATATGACCCAGATCTTGGCCGAATAGACATGTCGACAGATGCCCCAACGGTGTTCAGACATTCCATCATCCTGGCACTTCAGCTAGCGCTGGCCAGAAAATGGAGAGTTGGGGTGGGCGACATTCGTGCTGCCTTCCTGAACGGCTTGCCAGCGCCCAGAGGCCTCTATTTCAGACAACCAAAACGAGGCATCCCAGGCCTGCAGCCAGGACAACTGATAGAAGTGTTGAAAGGAGTCTTTGGACTGTCCACAAGCCCGAAGCTCTGGTGGATGAAGCTTTCCAAGGATCTGCTCAATTTGGAGGTGGAGAGTGACGAGAAGAAGTTCCACTTCGTGCAGAATCCAATGGACCCCTGCGCGTTCATGATCGTGGGGGAAGAAAAGGAAACAAAAGGACTCCTGCTCACACATGTCGACGACATCATGGTGATGGCCAGTCCAGACCTCCTCACCGTGGTGTAGAAGAAGATCCAAGAGAAGTTCCCGATCGACGATTGGGAAAATGATGAGTTCGAATATGTCGGTTGTGAGTACAAGTGCACCCCGGACCTCATCGAGATCAACCAGAAGATCTATTCTGGGAACAGGGTTGAAAAGGTGACCATCAAGCTGAACCAGAAAGATGAAGAGCTGGCCTCAGAAGAACAGAAGGAGGAAAATCGAACGGCCATCGGTTGCTTGTCCTGGTTGGCAGAACAAACCAGGCCGGACCTGCAATTTGCAGTTTGTCAAGCCGAACGACGGCAACAAAACCCAACAGTGGGAGACGTGAAACAGACCAACCGGGTCGTTGTGATGAGTGACGCCCACAAAGACAAAGGTCTACGACTCCACCGAATCGAGGAGGGCAACATGTGCTTGATCGCCTACCACGACGCTGCGTGGGGGAACGTTGAGCATCAAGATCCGGAACCCCGAGATGATGAGTGGTATGGCCAACACACCATTGCCTCACAACTGGGGAACCTAACCCTGGTGGCCGACAAAGCGTGCCTTGAGCCAGGAGGTGGAAAGTTCAGTTTGGTGGACTGGCGAAGCAAAGCTTCTTCGAGGGTGTGCCGGTCAACATTCGCCGGAGAGACGATGGCCGGCTGTGAGGGCTATGAGAATGGAGTCTACTTGAGAAGCTTGATGCTCTCGCTCATGACCGGAGAGTTGATGACGGAAGCCCAAGCCGGGCGATACATGGAGCTCCACCTGGTGACAGATTGCCGCAGCCTTTATGACCATGTACACCGTGAAGGTGTACCAAGAACCCCGACAGAGAAGAGATTGGCCATCGATCTGGCCGGACTGCGGCAGGGGCTGATCACTGAAGCCCGCCACCAATGGTCCAAGAAGCATCCAAGTCTTGACCGACCGACTCCGCAAGCACCCCTGAAGGCACCAATGCATTGGCTTCCCACTTCCGACCAGTTAGCAGACCTGCTCACCAAGAATTTGAAGCCGAACGGCTGGTGGGAGGTCATTTTGACTGGAAACCTGGCATTACCTTTGAAAGTCCAGCCAGGAGCAACAGAAGAGGGGAGAGCTTTTGAAACCAATGTTGAAGGAATCCATGGTTTGCTCACTTGACCCTCCTCCGTTGCTGAGTACAGAGTGCCGAAACCATTTGAGGCACAAGGGTCATCTCAAGCTGTCCAACAGGTGTGCGGTGCGCTTTGTTTCATGCCATGGTTGCAACCTGGTTTTCATAGTCCGTCTGTCTATCTGTCTGTTTGTCTGTCTGTCTGTCTGTTCAGAACTTGCAATTTCTGATGCTTGTGATGCTTCTATTTCTATTTCACCCCTCTCTTTTGCAGTTGGCGGCGCATTAGTTCAGCCGCACCCCGTTCACCGATGTGGCTGTGGGTCCAAACCCCGAACCCTTAAACCCTTAAACCAGGTTGAGATAGGTTCGATTCTGTTCATGTTTTGTGGCCAGCCAGGGTTCCCCACTGCCAGGACCCAAAAGCCATCTTTGTGCCGCACCTCCAAGGTCCACGCTGAGTCTTCCAGCCCCGGCGCCGATTTGTTGAGCGTCATCTTGACGGTGGATCAGGCGGAAAAAGAACACCTGCTGGGCACACCGGTGGAACTGCAGAAAGATTGAGGTGGTCGGCCTTTTTCCTACCCAAGTAAGCCAGAGCAAAGAATCCATGTGTTGACACGTGTCAGAATGTGTCCTGCAATTTGTTTTTTTGGAATGCTGGAATGCAGATCAAGATGTATGTGTGTCCGAAGTCACAGGATGCATATTGTGGGCAGTCAAAGGATGAATCTTGTGGACCATGGTCATGTGGACACTATGGACTATGGACACTATGCTGTCATGTGGACGTGCGGAAGGAACATATTGATGGAGATCCGTCCGCTGTGGCAGCTCGTGCAAAGGTGCCCTTTTTTTCATTACCCATTGTTTTATTCAGGTCACTGAAAAAGGGATATAGCTTCAGGTCACTCCAAACGAAGAGCCACTGATTTGCGTATTGCCAAGCATACACTTGGTGTGCTGCAGGATTGGCAAGAGCGAATAGCAGCTGAAGTGACGCAGAGGCTGCATGATTCATCATGAATCGTGCTTCAGCAAGTCGTCACAGCATCTTTCTGGTCACGAAAAAAGAATGCCCAAGTGGAGTTTTTGCAAGACCAAGGACGCTACTAGGGGCTCCTGGCATCGCTACTAGGAGCAAGAAGCTACTAGGGGCTCCTGGCCTTACTACTAGGAGCAAGGACGCTACTAGGAGCAAAGGCCAAGTTGTCCCGTTTCACAGGCTACTTGGCCGCAACAGCTCGACCGCGCGGCTCGGTGCTGCACTTCAGGCCAGAGCGGTCACTTTTTGACACATAAGACTGTATATGTACCTACACCTTCTTGCAATCGTTTGGGCTTGGATCATTACAAAAGCCAAGTGAAGTGCTAGTATAGGTTCTTTTAAGCAAAGCCTTTGCTTTTGTCAAAGAACTGTTGCTAGCTACACATCTACCTTTTAGATTGGCTTGCCGCATTTCTCTGCCTGTTTTGTTCTGAAATGTGCAGACGGAGATACAACATCACGTCGGCACTTGTGCTCAGCAGTTTAGTCTGTAGATGCAGAAGCTGACGGTTTAGTTCCAAATTGTAGAGTGAGGACGATGAGGTAGACACCTAGACTCATCTTTATCCTTTTTCGCAGGGTTTGGGACAACACAGTAGCGGCTATATTGTGAAACGTCTTCTCATGGTGCAGCAAGAAGCAAGCCCTCTTCCTCGGAAGACTCTGGCAGTGCTTTGCTGCATATGCCTGATTGATTGCATCAATGCAACTATTTTGAATCCCTATGTGGATGACATGGTGTCCATGCTGTTGAACACCGACCGGGGCAGTCCGGATGTCTCGATATGGGTCTCTGTTCTGGTCGGCTCCTACTCTTTGTGCGAAGTCGTTTTCTCTGCTATGTGGGGTATGCTGGCTGACAAGATCGGACGAAGGCCTGTTTTGCTGGTGGGTCTTGCTGGATCTGCTGTGGCCCCAATCATCTTTGGAATGGCTCAGAGCTTGCCAGTGGCGTTGTCGGCTCGTTTGCTGGATGGCTTCTTCTGCGGAAATGTTGGGGTTGCCAGAACCTACTTGGGAGAAATGGTGGACAGTTCCAATGAAGCAAAGGCCTTTGGCATTCTGGCTTCGACCCTTTCGTTGGGGCTTTTCATTGGCCCATCGCTGGGTGGAATGTTAGCTTACCCCGCAAAATTTTATCCTGCAACTTTCTCGGGCACCATTTTCGATTCGCATCCGTTCTTGCTCCCAAACCTTTCTTATGCCTGCCTTGCAGTTGCGGCTCTCTTGTTGGGCTTCGTGGCCTTGCCTGAGAGTCGTGCCAGGGAAGCACTGCTGACGAGGGAGAGTCTGGACAGCCCACCATCCAAGTTTTGGCAAAGCTTTCCTCGAGGTACAGCCATTCGGCGTCTCCTCTTCTCCAGCAGTCTTCTCTTTGGATATACTGCTGCCCGTTTGAACTCATTCGTCCTTGTCTCTTCATTGCCCGAGAAGTTGGGTGGCATGGCTTTGTCCCCTCACCAGTTTGGGTACATTCAAATCTGTGCAGCTGCTATGATCCTTGTAAACCAGGTGACGCTCTATCCCGTCTTGATTCGACGTGTGGGGCCACACCGGAGCTTCAGCCTTTGCCTTGGTTGGACAATTCTGATCACACTCCCTATACCTTTGTACTACATGGTTGCAGACCCTCGCTTCCATTTCTGGCGCTATGTACCAATCACTACTTGGCAGATGCTAAGCCAGCTGGGCTTTTCAACAGCCTTTCCGGTCTCAGTGATGCTGATCAATCGATCTTTGATTGTCGCAGTTACAGCGATGGCCTTCAACCTAATAGCGAAAGGAACCTAGTAGCGATGGCCTCCAACCTAGAAGAGATGGCCTCCAACCTAATAGCATTGTCCTCCAACCTACTAGCGATGGCCTGGGTAAGTCTTCAGCTTGAAGCAACAGCATCGCCTTCTGTTTTAGCGGAACCTTTAGTCGCAGCCACTCTAACACTTGTTTTTGTTTTTGACACTCAGGAGAATGCGCTCCTGAAAATCGTGGCGCTGTCAACGGCTGGTGCAGCTCATTAAACGCATTGTCGAGGGGATTGAGTCCACCAGTCGCTGGAGCTATATTTCGTCTTGGATGCTACCTGGAGAGTGACAGCTTTCGGCTGGGCCGATATTTCTCGTTCTATGCCAACATGATCACAGGAGCCGTATCCTGTCGGAAGATGCCGCGTCAGGGGTTCAAGGCAACAACCAGTAGCACAGTATATTATATACTACTCACCAAAAACTTGGCCGCATGAAGTACAAGGAGAGTTCATTTTACATTCCTGAGTGCATTCTGCATGGTCTAGGGGAATAGTGGCAAACCGCTGACAGGGCCGACATGGAAACACATGAGCTCCAAACAACACACAACATGAGGTTTGCATCCGCTTGGTGATGACCCAGCAGAATGACACACGCGAAGACAGCGCTGAGTTGAGTGTTGCCTGAAGCTTTTGATGCATGTTGCCGCGAAGGTTTCGATTGATGTTTGTACCTCATGAGTTTTGTGTGTTTGTTAATTGCCAATGTGCGGCTGGAAAGTGAGGGCTTTGCAGCCAAAACGCGCATTGCCAAATTGCACCCAATTGCGCCCTGATTATCCACCAGTTGTTTGTGTGAAGTAATTCAAATCCACCATGGCACTATATAGCTGTATACCATTATGTATAACTATACTACTGATGTGTAGTCTAGTGTAGTGGTGACATGCTCAGTGCGTGTGACACAAATTCCGCAAGAACCATACACAAAGGCTGTTCAGAAGCCACACATACACAGCAAGGATCATTGTATTTTAGTATGCATTATATACTAGTAACTCACAAGAAGCTATTAGAGCAAAGGGCATCGCTACTAGGAACAAGAACGCTACTAGGGGCTCCTGGCCTCACTACTAGTAACAAGAAGCTACTGGGAGCAAAGAATATAAAGTTCTGGTTTCTTCTATCAACATGTGCCTCTGTAGGTCTTTGTGGTAGACTTATGGTCATGGGACATCTGGAATCTTACTCTGCTGAAGACTGCTGCCATGCTGTTTGTTTTTGTTGGTTTTCTTTTCTTTGAAAGCGGATGTTCAGCTTGTCTTACCGCTGATTGTAGGGAATCATGGCCAGGAATTAGGCACCGCTCAGATGATCCTCACAAATGTGAAGGGTCAAATTAGGCATCCATTTTGCGAAGAAACATGTTGCACGTTCCAGTGCCGAGGTCCAGTGAGCTCAAGGCTTCATTTCAAACTTTCAGTGGACCTGTAGTTTGGAAAGCACCTTTCCTGTTATGAAGATCTGGCATGCCATTGATCCAATCAATCATGCTGTTGCTGCAGGCAAGGAGGCACACAAACTATGAGAGCTTTCATAGCGCTTCTTTTCGCGACTGTTGTGTGACCTGCTGGGATACTCTAAGAAGCTAAGTTGTTGTGCCAGACCTGTACACATTGGAGTATCTGAATGACCTATCTGATGTACCTCAGGCAGCTCCTGCCCAGGTTGGCGGCGCGGGGGAACGAAACAAGACTCGGACTCTCCGAACAAGGAACAAGCAACAAAAGACTTCCTACTGTTGCTTCCTACTTCAAAAAAGACATGCTGTAGTTACAGCCTTCACGACACCGCACTTGCAGCTTTCGTTCGCGACGAGAAGACACCAATATGAAGAGAAACTAAGAAGCAAGTTGCAGTGCTTGACGCAGCGGAACTGCATGGATCATATACTGTATATATATATATACACAATAACATTATGAACTTTGCGGTCTGATGTATTTCAGTTTCTTTCAACGGAACTGAAGGCGGGTGGCAACAAGCGTCGGGTGGTTGAGGTGCCAGAGATGCAGAGTGTACCATGAAGCAGAAGCAATCACACTTACCTGCCTTGTGACTTGTCAGTTTCGGCACCAATTCTTTGCTCATCATATCGAAAGACCCCCTGGCGCTGTTGTCAAACCTGGCTCACCGGCAAGCAAGTGTGGGGTTGATTGTTTTCAACGGAGCGACAGGTTGCCTGGGGTTGCTCGGACAGTCTGATCCGATCCGCAAGACCGATTGTGTTACTACTAGTAAGGCACTTGTTGCTAGAAGCGAGGCACTTGTTCCTAGTAGCGATGCACTTGTTCCTAGTAGCGTCCTTGTTACCCCGTGAGACCAGCTTGTTGTATCAAAAGATGCATCCACCGAGTGGGTTCAGCACAGGATCCTTCCACTGAGTGGCTTCCTCAGAAAGAACGCGATTCGCCTGGTTTTTTCGTCAGAAAGTAGTGACCCTACTAGGAGCGAGGACGCTACTAGTCGCTCCTGGCCATACTACTAGGAACAAGAAGCTACTAGTTGAAAAATATCTTGTCAGATTTCTGCCATGGATGTCCTTAGCCGTTGACAGCCTCCTGCCTTGTGCGGCATTGGTTCAACTAGATGCTGCTACTGTAGAAATTGCTGGCTTTGCCATTCACGAACATTGGGCATCCAACCTTGAACAACCCTTATCAGTCCCTCATAAAACTCAACTTTCAGGCATAATGATTACTGTATTTGTGCCATTCCGTTGGCGCTCAACATTGGGGATGAAGAACTGGGTGGACAAATTTCTGGATCAAGGTGAGACTTCCTGGATTGTCCTTGCAACCAGCGAAGTAAATGCTTGAGAAGACAAGGTCAGAGGTTTCAAAGGCCAATCCAGGGTCTGGGCTACAAGTCAGTAGTTCCGATGCGCCCACAAAGGGGCAACGAGGCGGATTGCTGGCAGTTCATTCAGTTCTTCAACTTCTGATTTGCATGTTTGCTACGCATAGCATCATTGTACATTACAAAATATATACACATACACCACACACTTCGTGCATGGACATTCCATCTATGCATCCTGTCGCACAGGTGAACAGATGGCCTCATCGACCACCAAATTTGCTTTTTGTGTTGCTTGTCTGCCAAGCTACGACTTTCTTCATTGGAAGTGTGAAGCCTAAAAGACCTTGTGAGCCTCACCACATGACAAGGCAGCCTCTTCCTTGGTGTTGGTCGGTGCTGCTGTCGCTTAGCAGCCTGTTTATGGCAGCAAAAGGACAGGCAGTTGCGGACATGTGCTGCTTGGATGAGAGATGAGTCACCATTGTTGTTGGCCAAAGCCATCATGATCTTGCTATGCTCACACAGAAATCACACGAAGATTCCGAACACTGGGTAGTATCACCTAACTGATGAAGCCAGTGGCGATTTCACTTGAGATTGTTTCAACATTGGCTGTAAGATGGACTAGCCTGGATGTAAGATGTCATCCAACCCTTGGATGCTGAGCCTCCTAGGTCCTAGCCCTAAAGTTCCCTAAAGTGGTCGAGTCTTGAGAGTGGGCTGATTGGGTGAAGGAAACCAACCAACTTTGGGGGGCAAGGGCTTGGACCTGAAAAGCTGAATCAGCAAGGGTTCCCTTTTTTGTTTGGACCTGTCTGCTGTAGTACCCGTCTCTCTTGCTTGGATGCTGAGGTGCCGATATTGCAGACCATCTGGGTGCTATAGCGTGTACTGAAGTGCTGGATGAGTATGGCAAAGGCTTCAGATTGGTCGGCACCCCGGAAACCCCGCTCAGGTGTGACCCTTCTTGTTTGCTTGTGCCGAGACACTCCGGTGCTGTTCGGCTGACGCGGCGTCTCTGCTGTCCCGCCGGCTCGCGGTTCGGCTCCCAACGGCTCGCCAGGTTCAATGGCTTGGGCTTTGATGACAACATGGTGGGTCTGACAGCTGGTGCTCAAAACGTTTGCATGCTTGCTGCCTTTGGCAATGCTGGGACCGTGCTGCCGAATTGCATCCCCATCTTCGGCACTCAGGCCATGGTGTTCTGAGTTCGTCGCTCTGTAGGTCAAGTGTGGGAGAGATGGCAGAAGTTCTTTCGATCAGGAAGACATGGGCAATTCTCTGTGGGCGAACATGGTTTGCTACTAGTAGCTAAGTGCATCGCTACTAGAAACAAGTGCATTTCTACCAGTAGCTAACTTGCTACTAGTACCAAGAAGCGACTAGTGACTAGTAGCGATGCCCTTGTTTCTAGTAGCGATGCCATGGGCAATTCCCTGTGGGCGAACATGGTTAACTTGTTTCCTACTCCTTTGCGTGTGAGTGTTGGTTGGTGAGACTTGGCTCCGGCGAAGGATTCATATCCGTTTTCACCCACAGCTGAGGCAGACGAGTTCAATGGCAATCCAGAGCGACACTACTTTGGCATGGAGGGTTTTCCCTGCGGTTTCAACTTCATGGCCTTTTCTGTAGGTGGGAGTCCAAATTATAGATCTGTCATAGGGTCACTTTGGTGCAGAAGCATTGTTGAGCCATGCAAGTTGGAAACAGCATTTGGCAGGTTCCACCATAGATTGGAACTATCCGCTGGGCAACAGCTGTGTGGGAGACCCTGATCTTGACCTTGGCCTCACATCACTCTATTGCCATTTTGACATGAGCTGTCAACTTGGAACCACAACTACCAGCAGTGGACCTGATACTACTGTTTCCACAACATTTACTCTTGTCACCACGAGCTTTACACTCACAACCACCACAGTGCCAACATCAACCAGGACAGTTTCAACAACCACATTGTCTACCATCACACGATCAACCACCAGAACTTTGACCACATACACCGACACGACTACAAGCCACACTCAGGTTTCAACATCTGGAAATGAGGAGACAGTGACGACGGCTCCTTTTACTTCATCCGTTTTGTCAACCACAGAGCAGAAAGAAATCACATCAGCTTCAACGACAACCAGCCAGAGTGAAGGCACAACACTATTCATGACAACGAGGCAGATCGAGGCCACACAGCCATCCACAACCAGTTCAGACCGCACCGTTGGCACAACAATGGCGACAGGTTCGGACTCAACTTCAGCTCAACAAGTTGAATCTACGACAGAATCCAAAACAACGACAACGACCACGCTGATCACCAGGGTGACAACGACGGAGACGGACACTTTGGAAGGGCAGCCGTGCAATGATGTACCACGGACTCGAGGACGCATTGGATTTTTCAAGAAGCTCACTATCCTGCAATACAAGTGAGGCAAGGACGCTACTAGGGGCTCCTGGCATCGCTACTAGGAGCAAGGACGCTACTAGGGGCTCCTGGCCGTACTACTAGGAACAAGAACGCTACTAACAAGAGTGGGGTCGAAAGGTCAAAGAAATGGACCCACTGAATACTGTGTGTACGCAGAGGGACTCAAGCAGGACCCGTGATACCGTTTTGTAAACATCTATGGGCGTGGTATTGTTTCTTGTCCTGCAGAGTTGCAGCGAGTCGTGCTAAGTCTTTGGGTTGAGAAACCCTGGATCAATTGAGGATTGCAAGCAGCATGCCCCTTGACAGCTGCGTGGGCACGGCCAGCGGCTCATTCTGCCCAGTTGCATGCTCTGAGGGTTATCAAGCCAAGGACCGGACTGCGATAGACACTAGCATTCTAAACGTAGAGGATGTTGGGGATTCCAAAGACCGGCGTTTGAGCTCCCCCTGCTAGTGATTCATTACAAATCGCGGCCTTGTGGTCGCAAAGCAGTCGGGTCTGCAACTAAACTGCGACCGTTTGAAACGAAACCTCACCAAAGATGTACCAAAGAACGGTGAACGACATTGCCACGAGCTGAGCAACATTAGAATTTAGTGCATCACCCTTTCCAACATTTGCCAACCATTTTTGCGACTAAGCAGATATATGGTACAACTGTTGGACTGTTGGATTTGGATGGTATTTTGTGGTTCAAAGTTGAGAAGCTCAAGTGCGGATCCAAATGTTCTCGGGGCTTGAGTGCTGATTTTTTTTTTTGTATTTCTTAATTCGCCTAACTACCTCCTTTTGCTGCATCGGTTCACGAAGCTTTAAGGTAAACTCATGCACATATTGTCAACATTTTGGTGGCTCATGATCTGGTGTTGGACCCTTGCTGAAGGGTTTGCGGTTTCTGCTTGATGATTCCATATTCAACTCGGACAAAGCCTTGACTCGATTCAGACATGCTCAAAGATGCTGCAAGGCTTGGTAGATTCCGGAAGAAATCGTTCTGCTATAGTCAGTGTCACAAGGGAGGTCCGCTTGGAGAGACGACTGCAAAAGCAGCTTCGATCAATAGGTCCTCGGTCCTCATACATATCCATACACACACAGCACACACACATATGTATATGTATATATAGAATATATGTATATATATAATATATTATTGTATATATTATATGCTACCCCCCTCAAACCTACCTTTTCGGGCTTGGAAAACATATTGTGAAGCAGATAGCATTTTTGCAGAAGCACCTGAACCTTAGATAATCCTAACAGGTAATTTACTTGTGCTGTTGTGTTTATGTGTTTTAGTCCTTATGTTATGTTCTGTAATATTGTAATACATTTCTTGATTATTTGGCTCTACAAATGTCGCAGGTTTAAAACCCTTGAGTAAATCTCTCTAATGCTCTGTTATCCTGACATCCTTTCCTATACTGTCTAGTAGTATCCATTACCTAGTATATACACGCACTATTTCTTTCCATACTTTTTTGATCTTTTTTACACAATAAACATGTATATTTTGTAAACATATATATATATATATATGGGCTCGTGGACTTTTCGGGGCCCCCTGGGAACCAATTCATGTTGAATCATTTGATCCAACTGTATCAAGTCCTTCAACTATTCATCTGATCCAGCTGTATCATCTGACTCAACTGTATCATTTGCTCCAACTGATTCATCTGATCAATGCAGTTCATCTGCTCACAAATCAATCCTTTGCAAACAGATCAACCATCTACTTCAACTAATTAATTAATGCGACTTGCAATAGTGAGAGACAATTGTTTATAAACAAGATGGTTGTTTATAAACATTGGCTTGGTTAGTATATTTGCTTGAGCTAGTTTGTCAGCAACTGCTTCTTACTTCCAATCCTGTGCCATGGGAGCAGTTCAAGGGCATGTTTGCGGTTGCCATCCAGTATGCCAAGCATCCTCACATGATGGCTATTTTGAAGCGTGCCGCTGTCATCATTGCTGGTTGCAGGGCAGTGTACTTGCGTTTGCCAAGCCAAAAGTGAGTCAGAGACTATTTACTGCTTCTCTGGTGATGGGATCACAGAGGATGGCTCTGCGACAAAAACAAATCTTCGTGGCATCAACGAGAGATGGTAAGGCCAATGCTGCATCTTCATCATCTTCGTCTTCTGGCTCATCTTCATCGTCGTCTTATCGTAGCAAGCGTCGCAAATTGGAACTGCAAACTGCATTGACACACCTGAAGAGCTTAGAAGAAGTTCACCACCTCGAAGATATGGGCGGTTGTCTGCACATTACTAAATCTGCAATGAAGAATATCAATGCAGCTTTGCACATGTACAGAGCATGTAGAGTGCGTATGAAAGGTTTCATGCAGTCTGTGTGCAGTGCTTTTGTGAGAATATATATATATATACATGGGCGCGTTTTATGGTATTATATTTTATCAATTGCTTCCCAGGGGGCCCCGAAAAGCACGCGCGCCCACATATATGTACATATACATATATATACTTACTACTATCACATCTATGACAGTAAGCAATGCAATTGATATGCTATCCATATCTAATCTAAATCCAAACCCACAGTAATTACATTGGTTGGTTATATTGGGCACCCATAAACCCTTGGGCATGAATATGTCTCTTTTGCCATCTCTATCCTGTATTGTATATTGTTCAACCTCCCTATTAAAATAGATTCATCTTCAGTATCATCTCTGTATTCTAAAAAACCTTGACTCTACTTAAATCCCTAGCCCGTGTGTTAGCCGTCCACAGTCACTCCCTACAATTTCTTATCAGTATTCTTTGCAGCTTAGCCCTTCTTATTTTTCATATGCATATTTCCTCCTTTCTAGTTTCCTAATTTCATTAGATGCATTTTTACAGGTGTTTTTCAGAAAGGCAATGTTATACTTAGAACAACTGATGTCAGTTGTATATGCAACATACTTCTGAACGGTTTGTGTAAATGAAAAGTCTTTAAGAAAAAATCATATTTCATGCTATATATGTTGGTTCTATCATATTCATATTCTTTATTTCAATCGTTGCATTTCAAATGGTTTCAGAACACGTTGCAAATTTTGCAAAGTTTTGGGGATTCAAGATTCAAGATAACTCTGGGGAAAAGTTTTTAAATCCAAGCCCTGACTGACATCCAGAACCTCAACATTCTAGAGTTTGGATTCAATAACTTTTCCCCAGAATCTTGAATCCAGAAAAAGTTGCGAAATGAGTAAAATTTGCAAATTCAACATGTACTTACACACCTTTTGGCAATATGTATTTACAGTATATATACATATACTGTATATAAAATATGTGGCACCCCCGCAATCCCTCTAAAAATGACCTCAAAAAATGACCTCAACATGTGCAGAATTCACTGTAAATATTACTGAACAGTGCAAAAAGGTAGGTCTCGGGGAGGGGGGTTACCATACATATACATATTATAGCAACGATCACGTGCAAGAGATAAACAACATGGGGTCGGGAAAGATTTGTAAAATCACTTAATTTGATTTTGCCTTTGTCGAAAGGCCATTTCCACCAACAGGAATTTAGATCAACCACCAGGAAAGTCGTATCATCTCAAGCACTGCTCAGGGTCCCAAATTTGATAGAAAAGCGAATCTCCCCAAATATAGATGGCACCGTTTTTATCCATTCTGGGATTCGGGAACTGGGGACCTCCAAATCCAATTGCAGTTCAAGACTGCACCATTTCTAAACCCATTTTTGCAGGATTCGGAGATTCTCCTTTGCAAAGATGGTCTGTGGCGAGTCCAAGGCAGTGATCGGCATGCTTCACTAATCGCCCTGTTCCATAATCATAGAGTGTCCGTGAGTGTTCGTTACGATTCATTCACATGCAATACGCATCATGCGTGAAGGGGCAAACTGCGATGAACGAAGCGTCGCAGGCGAATGTATCCCAGAGGGAGCCAGCGTCACAGAAGGTAGTGCAGCCCAGATCCTTCTTCGCATGAACTTGGCCGTGGAAGATGCAGACTCAAGCCTTTTAGCCAAAGCTTAATTGTTCAATTTCCTCATGACCAATCACAATGACCTTATTAAATACATGCTCAAAAAGCATTGTCATAGTTGTGATTATGACAAATCATATTTCGCCGTGACCTTCGGTTTTCTGACACTGCAAGTCAGGCAGCGGCCTTGAATGGGCGGAGCAGAATGTCGACTCTCTCCATCGAGCCTTTGCCAAATCCATTGATGTTCATCCAGCGAGCTTGCGAGCCTTGGCTGAAGCACAGACAAAGATATGATGCTACGATATGCCGCTTTGTGGGTTATTTTCTTTTCCGCCCGTCATGATCTTGGTGTTTTTTTGAGGGTGTCTCTCAAGGGCGATGGGCGCTTTGATGTTTGTGATTGAGCTGCTCTGCAGAATTTTCCATGGCTCTCCAGATTCTGGTTTGCAGGTCTATGGAGCAGCACGGTTCTGTTCTGTTTCGAAGGTCCCCATGTACCTTGACCTTGGCAGTTTTTGGTTTCCCACTGATGCCAGAAATCATGACATCCGGTAAATGTTGGTTCATGGTCATTAGTCATTTGTATGCTTTCAGGGTGACCAGCTGGTGGCAGCCTCTGCCAAGTACAGCTTCCATTTTCTAGTGGTAGACTGGGCTGCCAGGTTCGTTTGCCAAATACAAGTCGTGTGGGTGTGGGTGTCACTTGCAGTTTGATAAGAGGTGGTCAGGTGGCCATATCCTCTGGCACCCCGCATCTCTGGGCCTCCACGGCAGGGATTGACTTGCTGGCGCCGACGTATCGAAGACGACTTTTGGCACAAGTGATGGCATTTAACGTGCGCTTGACATGGCTCCTCGATACCTCGCTGGAGGCGGGCAGGTATGCTCAGAACTCGAAGGGGTGCAAAGGGTGGTCGTTGCAGGGAATCCCGTTCCACGTTTTTGTCGCTTTGGACGAAGGCTGTTTCCACGTGCGAGGTGATGAACAGATCCAACTCCTCAGACAGTGCGATGGAGGCAGATGCGATTGAGGAGTCTGGTGACTGGTAGCTGATCACTGTTTGCCAAGCACAATGCTTAATGTGTAGCCACGGCCACAACTCCCCTTTCTCACCCATTGTATAATCATGAACCTTTTTGATGACCCACATGTTTGACTCTGGGGTGCCAGCCTTATGCCAACTCACTTGCTCAATTGGAACAATCCCTGCCAATGGTCGTCTCGGATTCTGTCAGAAAAACCGCGTTGAATTTTGGTCTGAAGAGTCTGAAGAGTCAAACGCCTTGGCACAGTGAAACACAGGAGTTGGCACTGCTCACTGATGTTTCTTGGATCAATTGTTGCAGTGCCGATGATTCTTTTCTCAGTCGTTTGGTGGTACAATCGGGGTATGTTTCCTTTTCTGGGGCTATCTTCCTTTATAGATATGCAACGGTTCGCGCAGATATGTGGGGATGGGGGATGCTGGAGGTGATGTGCATGTCACCAGGATGGCCACCCAGGTACCCGTGGATGTTCCCGGAGCCAGGTGGGCCACGTCAGCCATGTGTACAGCTCTTTCTCCGGCCAAGGTCGATGGCATGTCTCGCTTCGGGGAAGCCTTGCGGGAAGAGCTCAACGAGACGTCCAATCTCACCAGGGTGTCTTTCGCAGCTCTTGGTAGCGCTGAGGTGGGACAAGAATTGGACGCAGCGAGTAGTGGAGAGTTTTGTTGGAGTTATAAGAAAGTTCACACTTCCACCGCCACCAAGACAGTCTGTTTCTACAGCTCTGTCACATGTTCACTGAGGCTTACACATTCACGCAGCTTCTATGACGCCAGTCAGGAGTTATGACTCATGTATACGATTCCTTTCCAGGTGATCAACGGCTACGCTGTGCCGGAGCCATTCTGGATTGTGGGTCGCTGGGACACCACAGCCTGCGCCGCCATGGACAATGGCTGTGGAAGCGCCATGGAGGTTGCCGAGGTCATTTGTAGCCGTGGCTCAGATCTACTGTGCTCTGGTGCCTGGGTGGCGAGTGATGGAGTGTGCGGGAGACTTACACAAAACGATCGGAGCATCCGTTTGCCGAGGGCTTAGGGTCTGCCTATCTTGACAAGCACACACACACACAACTTTTTCGGGGCCACTTCTCCACTTTCTCGAAAGTTGAGCCCAGGTCCCGCTGAAGCACTGGCAGGACCCAAGCCAAGCTCTCGACGACCCTGCCCATGCGCCGCGGAGGCCTCATTCGGTCGGGGGGTGATTGAGGAGACCGGGCGAGTCGATGCAGGCCCTACCTGTGGAAGTCTGAGGTCTCAAAGTCCTTATCTTCAGTGGTACCTGGTACCACCCATGACTTGCTGATGATCTTGCAGTTGTGATTAGCTGGATATGGACTTGTGACTTGAGCTTGTGTGAGGCGATGCCTGCATGGGTGATACCTGTGACCTTGGGAGTGGGCTTCTGCTTTTGCATGTCCCTGGGCTTAGCAGTTCACGTTTGGGCAACGTCCTATGGCTTGCAACATGGTCTCACTTGGTGAGCAATGAACGCCAAAGGGGCCTATGAATCTATGTGGCACCGATCAAAAGGGGAAAACCTTCTACACATGTCCTCCCTAGAGTTGAACCAATCCAGTATGCCGTATTCTGGAGCATTCACCACTTGGAGACGTTTACATATGTAAAAGTTATTTGCTCGGTTACACTGTAGCCGCATCTTTGCTGCTTGTATGCACCCAAGGCTCTTAGGACTCTGCCTTGGTCGTCAAGTCTTCAAACTGCTTCCAAGTGCCATGCTGCGCAAAGGGCAGGAGGCCGCAACAAAACACTCACTGAGGTTTTTCATGTGTTTCTCCACTTTCATTCCAGCTACTTGATGGTTTGTACAGCTGTTCCCAGTTACCTGCGATTTGTGTGTGTGTGTGGCTTTGCCCAATATTGTTCATGTTGTCAGAGTATTTGTTCATACTTGTTCAAAGATCTTCCAATTCGAGGCAGAGGCTCCATAATCGTTATTGGTGTTTTTTTGCGCCTGGTGCCGGCAGGCTTATGCTGAGCAGCAACTAGGTTGCACAGTTGAGTTTCATTTGATTGATGATACTGACATTCCCATTCCCCACAGCACCTTGGGTCTTCAGGGTGCTAAGGGCAACCAACATGTGCAAAAATCGGGTAGTTGCGTGCCAGCCATTTTGTGGCGGCTGACCTTAGGTGTGCGGTCCAAAGCATCAATTCGAGGACAAGCCTAGGCGGGACTCCAATGAGATGAGAATGCAATGTAGTTGACGTTGACAGCAGGATAGCTACACCTCGGACAACTATATACTGTATATATATATATATATTATATATATTATTTGCTAAGAAGACTAAGATCTAAGAGTATTTATCCGTATCATATGCTCAAATTGTGACTGTGTGCAAGTACAATCTGGCTTGCCAACCCCCTATTCGATGTGCTCATTTCGTCGCTCTACCCCGAGACCAAGAGAACGAAATGAGCTTCATCAAGCGCCTCAGCACACTGCGGCCGACTTTCACAGGCCGAAGTTCGTGTCTTGGCACACCAAGCAATCACAACATGATGTTCGTCTCCAGATGTGATGGAGGACACTTCCTCACAAGCATTCTTTTTTGTGCAATACACTACCACATGTGCTTCCTAGCAACGCCGCATCGGCTGGGACGTTTTGAGGATGAGGAATGTCACACGGCTTTAGGCCACATCCAACCGGCTGCTTAGGCTGTCTAGCAAAGGTGGGGATGAGATGACAGCTACCAGAACAAAGGTCCAGTGGACGCTCAGCTGACATTGCTACATGTTGCTACATGTTGCTACAGTGTGGACAGCCGGTCAACATAAAAAAACACACACAAATATATATATATATATATACAAAATTATGGATACATAGTGTTTGATCCTTGTTTTTCCATTGGAAATATTTGTTTTGAACATACATGGAAGTGCAATGCAACGCGGTAGCAATGATCGACCTTTGAGGGACATGGACATCAAGAACCTGTCCCCCACCTTTGCAAAGACATATTCTTCACATGTGGCACCAGATGATTTGCAGCTTTTCTTTAAAAGAGCAAGAGAAATCTCCAGTGAACTCTGGATGGCTTAAAGGCTCCGCGCATCAAAGGATCAACTTTTTGCAACGGTTCACAGACCAAAGGATCTCAGAAAGGGCCAATCATGGCGGACCATGATGTATACAGTGTAATGTATAATGATTCTTCATGGCAAAGCCAAGTTTCACACAGTGGTACTATAGAAGAAAGCATTTGCCACAATGTCAGCAC
Source organism: Durusdinium trenchii (assembly GCA_963970005.1). Lineage (NCBI taxonomy): Eukaryota > Dinophyceae > Suessiales > Symbiodiniaceae > Durusdinium > Durusdinium trenchii. The sequence continues at coordinate 931,579 of CAXAMN010013669.1, read as the reverse complement.
CAGGAAGCACGCACTGGCGCTAGTGGGTATTTTTGCCATTTCCAGTCCATGCATGTCCATGCTTCTTGATTTCGGGTTCGAGGCATGCCTCCAGAGCCTCCAGAGCCTCCGATGAGGAAGTTGACCTGGAAGATCCCGTGGCGTGGGAGCCCTCCTTCGATCAACGTGATTCACGCGCCGTGACCTTCGAAGCAAGCTGCGAGCCACGACACGACTCCAGGTGCCTCGATACACCGAGATTTCCATGCGCTTCATTCGAGTGTTTGGTGGAGATGTGTGGTGGGATAGGTAGGATAGGTTCGGAGGAAGAACAGATACTGTAATTTCAAAGCTTTGCTAATCACCGCTTAAAGCAAAAGGAATCAAAAGGAGGCCAACACAAGACCCCTTGAATCGCCTTGAGTACTCTTACTTACAGTTACATTTCTTTTTCTTGAAATCCTGTGGGCGCCGGCGCCGGGGCCTTTTCCCTGGTTGAAGGCTGGAAAAGGCTGATGTATACAGATTTATATATCCAGCTGCCTCTCCAAAGTCCAAGAGAATTCGGATCAAGCGACTGAAAAGTCCTCAGCATGGGTTTCAAGTCGTGTTCACACTGCGTTCACACCGAAGGACGTCATGCTGCAAACCAACGCGTTCACACCGCTCATCCGGCACCTTGCTCAATTCGCCTTTGTCGCCGATCGACAAAACGGATACCGAGCGCACCCTGAAGCGCTCGACACTGTGAGGCAGGGAAGTGGAGGGAACCTGGGGAAGCTCTAAGCATGTGGACTGTTTCAGTATGGTAGACAAAAGCTGGAAAAGATTGTACATATATATATATATAAATACTATAATATCCTGATATATGCATATACTGTGCTCATATACTTCCCCAGAAATTAGGTGCCATTCAAGTGGTGGTCTTGAAGTGCTTTATAGTCCCATTGTACGTTTCCCAAAGGGGCGTCGTTAACCCTCGAAGAGGACGCTTTCTCCCCGAATTGTGTACAGAAACTGTACAGCAAACCAGCTACTTACAGCGACAGCCTGCCATGCTGGGACGACTCGCGTTTTACGGCAGCTGTTTTTGGCACGCTCACGAGAAGTGTGCGCCAGCATGTTTTGGGTAGGATTTCCTTGTCCGCCCTAGCTGGCCTATGTGTAGCAGCGTAGCACTTTTGATGTCTTCAATTGTGCGTATGTTTTATGGTGGGTGGAGGAGCTGGTCCTATCCGAAACTCCAGGACGGGTGCTTGGCACTGGATCGATGTGTCTAGCTAGTACGAATCCATGTCACTGCGGCCGCCCAGCGCTAATGTATCGAAATGTTGCGACATTCAAGAGCAGCATCGGGATGTTTGTGCAATTGTCCATTCTTGAGAATGAACCCAAGGCCGGAGGCAATGTGACAGGCAGACGATGTGCAATCATGTGCAATGGCCTCCAAACTAATAGCAACGGCCTCCATCCTAATAGGGATGGCTTCCAACCTACAGAAGCTAAGAGACGCTGGAGGTGGCAGATTTATGTGTTGAACTTTCGGCTCAAGGTGCGGCTCAAGACCGCCGGACTTGTCCCGAGCAGCCTGATGCGTCCACGAGCGACCTGTGAAGAAGAGACTTGGACCAGTCGGAGCTGTCAAAGCCGTCGGGGATCCTTTTTCAGGTGAGAGAGACGCCTCAAACCACGTGGTTTCAAAAGAAGTAGCATGAAGCAGCCAAGAATATTGGAATCACGGCAGACGAGTAGTGTCTACAGTGTCGTCTATTACGGAGCACTTTGGTTTTGCAAGAGGAAGCTCAATCATTGAATCATTGGTCCTGCACACACGCAAGCGAAGCCACTGATTCTTGAGCTAGTGGGCCCTAGTGGTGAGCCAGCTTTTTCTTGAGCTTGAGCTAGCCGCTAGCCAAATGTTGAGTCAAGTCAGTTTGCTAGGGCTCATTGTTGACGCAGCTGAATAGTCAGTCAGCGCTAGCCAAGTGGTGATTTGTAAATGTTTGTGATGATTCAGCGGCTACCTGATGCAGTGATTAGGGTGCAAAGTTCCACCCGCACCAGCACTGTGCCCACAGCCAGACTGTCTGCGCCCGACTTCCCTTGCACCCCCAACGGCACACCCTGTTGTGCGTATCTCTTCCCCGACCCTCTTTTTGCGTGTCGTGATCTTGTGTTGATTTAACACGTGTTGAGGTTGAGGCTTGCAATCATGTGGTCCCGCAGCCAAAAGCGTGGAGCTTGTCACCTGTGCAGCTCGACCAACATGGCTGTAACGCATTGGTGTCGTAGAGCTGCTAGACAGGCATTCCTTGAAAGATTTCCATTGCTTTTCGACTTCCATTTCTTTTCGACACAAAGGCAAGCTCCATTGCTGTGGCTTCTACTATTGGGCCGATACTTCTCCACTGCATCAGCTGCCGTTGTCGTAGAGATGTGCTAGAGGCTCAGAACACCCAAGCCCAGTGGGAGTATCATTCTCTTATAATATATATATAGTTATATATATATATATTGTTTTTTTAGACACAATTTACATGGTCAATAGCCGGTGCCAATGATCAGTTCTGCAAACAATCCAAGAGATGTGTTTTTGAGACTTGACTTAAGAGGACGCAAATGTGCTGCCAAGGTACGAACATCCGAGAGGATTTGGGGTCGACATCTTGTGAGGATCTCCTTGACGGAAATGGCAAAGGTTTTCGACTGGTTGGAACTATGGCAAGTCCTCTCAGGTGCATAGGGCCCAAACGAAAAATGCGGAAGCATAAATTTGGGAGTAAGGCCTACGCAATCATCGACGGAAACAATCATGAATCATGACCGACTTGCCTGAGTGGTGGAAACACAGTCGACTCACTTGGCATTCTAGAAGATACGGTTTCTTGCCAACAGAAAGCACGTTTGCATTTTCTCACATTGTATCAGCAATACAAAGTCTACTGAGCTTTGTTTTGTTGCTTGCAGATGGTTTCATTTCGCCCTGAAGTTACAATGGTGCCAGCTTCAACATTGACATCGATGGCTTTACATCTGGCTCGCGGAATGTTTGCATGCTAGCAGCGTTCGGCAATGGGGGCGTGGTGCCATCGAATTGCCAGCCTGGCACCGGCACTCAGGCAAGCTATGGTAGCAGAATGGAGTGTTCCGTTGCACGACCAAGTTTGGCACTGATTATGATTGGAAGTCAAGAACCTGTTCCATTTTCCAGGTTAACACTTCAAGTGCATTTATGGAAGTTGGTACGGGTCTTTTCAACTTTTTGGTCCACACATATATGGCTGCAACAGTCATCATCCCTGTCCGCAGACGCTCAATACGCTTTCGTTCTTGTTGCATGATGCTTCAGCTGCTAGAAGCATTTTATTTATGCGTTGCGTTGCGCTAGACAGCTAGACCAAGACTTTTTTGCAGAAGGCGACTGCCTTTGATGGCGATTTGGGGCCAATCTACTTTGGCCCCCTCGCAGATTTATGTGGCTACAACGACCTGCCTTTTGATCCAGGCTGCAGAAGCTAGAGTCTACAGGGTTTGAGTTTTGAATGCCCAGGGCCGGGATTGGTCTTTGTCGTTTTGTTGGTTGTTTTTTTGGGGGGTAATGGGCGGGGATGGGGGCTTCCTGACAGGACATACAATCGATTGGTCATACCCGTTAGGGACGAGCTGCGTGGGGGATTCAACCATGGATCTTGGCCTGACATCGATCGATTGTGTCTTTTCCATGAGCTGCGAACTTGGAACGACCACCACTATCGCGCCCACGACCATCACTACCAGCACTAGCACTAGCACCAGCAGCAGCAGCAGCAGTAGCACCAGCAGCAGCAGCAGCACCAGCAGCAGCACCAGCAGTACTAGCAGTACGTCTTCCTCTACAACAACCAGTAGTAGCAGCGCTACTAACACGCACACCACTACATCAGGCACAGAGACCGAGACCAGTACGACCTCAGAAACTTTTACATTGACATCCCAGACATTGACCTCAACAATGACACTAACCTCGACAGAAACAACGACAGGTGTGACTGTGACTGAGACATCGACGGTGACAGCAACATTGACTGCTACTGTACCAACGACCGTATCATCTACAGCCACCGTGACAGTAACGGAACCAACCACCACAGTTTCTGAGACCACAGCAACTGTGACAGCAACGACCTCTGCGACAGCTGCGACTACCGCAGAGGCTTCCCCGACCACAACAACCACAACCACGACAACGACCACGACAACGACCACGACAACGACCACGACCACCACCACGACAACGACTACCACTACCAGTGCGACCACAACGACCACCACGACCACCACGACCACAACGACCACCACAACCACTACCGGTGATAGTACCACCACTGGGCAAGCAATCACGACAACAACGACCGTAACGACCGACGCCACAAGCTTCAGCGAAGGGTCGCCCTGTCCTGATGTGCCTGTGAAGCCTGGATGCAAAAATCACGTGCTGGACCCGAAAAAGAGACCTTCCTGTTGAAACCACGATCCGTAGTAGAGGAACACGTTGGATCCTTGGGAAAAAACTTTGAGTTGGAGAGTATCTGCTGGATCCACAACTTCAGGGTCTAGGCAGAGCTTGCATCAGGATTCAATGCATCCTACGCCCGCTGACTTGGCATTATTTTTGTTGAAGACAAGCCTCTCTTGTACTAGATTGTGTTGTTTGGAAGAGGGAGAACTGACCAGTTGTTGGGATTTGCTTGACTGCTGGTTCCACAGTCTACAGTCTGTTCCCGATCATGGTATTGGCATTGGACTTAAACTCTGAGAACATGGCAAGGCCGTATGGCTGTTCTAACAAGAGCCAAGGCTTCTCGATGTTGGATAATAGATTTACTTCTACTCATGTCATTCCCATCACATTTTTCGTACATAGTCGTACCCTTTTAGGTGCAAAATGGTCAACAAGCTTCTTTCAAGCCATTTCAAGCATTCCATAAAAAGCCAAGGATCCCGCACAGCGAGCCCCTTGATAGCTGCACTGGCACCGAGAGCGGTTCGTTCTGTTCTGTTGCATGCCTCCCAGGCTACGCTGCAAAGGTGGGGAGAGTAAAAGTTTGCTTTGGGTTGCTGCTCCGCCGTCCTTCGAAGAGAGCTCCTTTGCACCTCTAAGAGAGAGAGAGAGATCTCCCCTCTTGCCCGGGCTCCATACCGTCCCTTGAACAGTGGAAGGACCCTCGAATTCTTCAATGCAGAGATGGTCGTTGGCAAGTGCGAGGCATCGACCACTGTTTGGGATTTGTGGGTTTTTGGGTCCTTTTTGTGAACCAGGATGAGGTTCTTCCAGTGGGTAGTTTTTGTCTTGCATTGCTTGAAGAATACGCATGGTTTTGTTGACTGTGGGTCAAGTCCTTTTGAGTTTTGTAAGAACATTATAGGTCACCCTTCATCTAAGAATCTGGGAGAATATGCTCAGAGTCAGGTGAGTGCTTCTTGGAGGGCGTCAATGTGACTGAAGCCAGCGCTGCGCAGATCCTTCTACGCTTGAGCTTGGATTTAGAGGGAATGAATGCAAGTGACCTGGCCCAAGGTGCGCTCTGCGTGGGTCTGGGAGGTTTAGGATGGTGAGCATCTGAGGTGATGGCTTCGCTTGGGCCGAGCAGCACTTGGACCACCTCTACCGAGCGTTTGGTAAGACGATTGATGTACATCCAGCAGAGCTGCGTACCTGAGTTGAATTGGACTTCTGAAAACAAAAGATCAACTTGAAAACAATCAGAAACGAAAGGCACGTGTGAACTCCGATGATTTCCGAGTAAACCCTGAATCAACTTGCATTTTGACTTATGCTCCGGCCGCTCGTTATCGCCAGGCCTCCAGTTGCTGCCAAGCTCCTTGGGTCGTCGCTTGGGGCAAACGACCTTGGCCTTCGATGTCCGCCTGACCCTTTTGCTCGAAGTATCTTGAAAGCAGTTAATGTAGACTCTTGATCAACAAAACCCATCCAGGACATTTGGATGCACGGACTTGCGAGTCTGAGCGCGCCCACGCCAACCCTTGCCATCCCTTACCGGTATTCAGTGGGTTTGGGTGGTGGTGTGAAACACTCATGAGGAGTGGCGGAAAAACATGCCAAGTAACTACGAGAAACCAGAGAGCAGCAACGAAAGAGAACAACCATATAAGCCGAGAGTGATTTATGTCTAATTGCACGAGCGCATGCTCAATTAAGGTCAGGGTGTTGAAATGTGTCCAAATTTTTCTTGGTGCGAATCGCATAACGGACACGGCTCTGGAATTTTTCCCCAAACAGTTTACTGTTGGGGTTCTATCTTAGAACAAAAAGAGCTGGCCACACACTGGCCGCGCCCCTGAATTCTGTGGCTGGGCTCTGTGGCCCGGTTTACTGGAGAGGAGTGTGGCCGAACAAATAGCGATGTCGATGCCGACAAAAATCATTGATGAAGCAGTGTGCTCTTGGGGCGTACCAAGAAATCATTTTTTGACTACTGTAATATTGGTCTGAAACTGTTCGGGGTCTATGCTGGTATAACTCTTGCTTATCACTAGAAGCTTCCTGCACCCATCCATTTGGATTGCAAAACCTCTCATATGGTGCGTTCATTCATCAAGAGTCTACATTATCATTGAAAAGAGGACAACACAGTTTGCCAATACTGCCAGCAAAGTATGTTTGCAAGACCAGAACAACAATTGCACTTGTCCGTGCGCAACGCATTAAATATCATATATATATAGCCTTTTTGGATGAGCTCACCAGATAGCTGGAAACTATAGGGTGTCTTAATTCGCTTGCAAGCGGACGCTGATCTGATTTGGATAAACATTTTTTGCCCTGAACCCTGGAATCTGGAGCCAGGCGCCGCTCATCACTTTTTGTCCCCCGATCCCACATTGTGTGGCTTGCCTAGTCGCCGGATCCGGTGAGGTGTTCCAAGAGATTCAACCACGTCCGGATCCGTACCCCCGAAGTTGCTCGCTGTCCATAATCTATGCCTTTGGTGTAATTTCTGCCTTTTTCAACCATTTCTTCTGCAAATGGCGTAATTACTCCCTCGCAGGCAGGAACTTTGTTATCTGTGAAAGCTGTCAGGTCAACAATTCGAAAGAAAGACAATCCAACCGCGACCTTTTTGGCAAACTATTCAAAGCCGCATAAATGGACTGTTGGACATACTGTAAATTGCACTTTTGACAACAAAGGTTTGCGCACTTCGGCAAATGGCGAAACAATTGCCAATGTCTGAGGCAAATGTGTCCACCTTGTCTTTGCAGGAAGCGATGCAGGTGGGAGTTCTGTCTCTTTCGGGACAAAGAAACAAACCAGACAAGTTCGTCTGTCGCTTTTTCACCGCGACGTTCCTTTCGACGGCCAGGACTTGGCGTACCTCGCAGATGTTCCTTGGATGTTTCGATCGCCCACACGGCCCGAAAAATAGGCCTCGCAGCTTGAGCACTGAAAGAAATCGGCTCAGGGGCCGACTCTAGGTTCATTGTGGTTTGTTTTTCTCATACTCCAACGCGTCCTGACAACTCGCGACGTGGGTGACTTTCTAAGTCTGAGGTGACAGGCATCTCCCACTTCGAAGATGCTTTGCAGAAGGAACTTGAAAGTGCAGGAAGCGCCTCCACTGTCACAAGGGTTATTCTTGGAACCCTGGGCTCAGCAGAGGCCGCTTGCTTGAAGAGTCTCCGTAGAGTGTCATGAAAGGTTTCATTGTTAACTTTTCATGTTTTATTGTCAGAGGTGGAGTGCACCGATTCATATGTTTTCCATGGCTCAAGATGTTCAAATGATCTAATGCCCAGGCCTCACCATGTCAGGGTCAGGAAAGATCTGAGACACCCACTCGCGAAGTGGGTGAAGTGCTTAACATTCAACACAAGTTCTTTCGCAGCTTTTGTTGTTCCCCAGATAGCGAAGCTATGGGGTTCTTACTTCAAATGACAATGAGTTGCCCGTGCGCGCTTTCGAGACAGGTTGCTGGTGCTGGGCGCCGGTGCTGGTGCTGGTGCTGTGAGCTGGCTGTGCACGTGGTGGAGACAGGTTGCTGGCGCCGGTGCTGGTGCTGGGAGCCGGGTGCCGGCGCTGGTGCTGGTGGAGACAGGTAGCTGGCGCCGGTGCTGGTGCTGGGTGCCGGTGCTGGTGCTGGTGCTGTGAGCTGGCTGCGCACGTGGTGGAGACAGGTTGCTGGTCCTGGTGCCGGGTGCCGGTGCTGGCGCTGGGTGCGGGTGCCGGTGGTGCTGGGTGCCGGGTGCTGGTGCTTTGAGCTGGCCGTGCACGTGGTGGAGACAGGTTGCTGGTGCTGTGCTGGTGCTTCTGCTGGTGTTGTGAGCTGGCTGTGCACGTGGTGGAGACAGGTTGCTGGTGCCGGTGCTGAGCCCTGCATGCCCGGACAATCCATTGAAAGATGCCGCGGGAGTGAGGGAAGGTCACTCAACATTGCAAACCACTTCTCTCTTTCTCCCCCGAAGCAGGGTAACAAACCGCCGCTTGCAGCAGTGAAGGGCGCTTCTGACAATGAAGTGCCAGTAGTCATGGGCCGCATGAACTTATGCACGCAACATCAGCAGGTGTTGTCGCTTGAGCGTTCTTTGTCTATTAGCGCTGTGGGGTATTTACACTCTTCAGGTTCTGTTTTGGCCGACAGGCTGTGTCAAGGGCTGTACTGTTTGCGCGCATACTTTTGTACGTATAATGTTCTATGCGCAACGTCAGGCTCTCAACCGACCATGGTTTCAGCATGTTTCAGCATGCTACACACACAATAGTCGTGCTGGATACTGCTTGGCCTTGGGCGAGTGAAGCCTACGGGCTTTGCCGTTTGTGCGCATACTTTTGTGCGCATAAACTTGTACGCGCAAGATCATACGGCCGTATCATTCTGCAGATCGTTGCTTCAGGCATGCTACAAAGTCAACAGTGGCCCTGGATACTGCTTGGCTTTGGGCCAATGACGCTTATGGGCTTTGCTGTTAGCGCGCATACCTTTGTGCGCATAAACTTTTACGTGCAAGATCATACTGTTGATGGACAAAATCCTGCACCACTTTGCGCACACTTTTCTTGCTGCCCTCGTTCTCCCTTGCTAACATTGGGGCCACCACAGTGAGAAAACAAAAACAAGTTGAAGGTCCAAAATCCTGCGCCACCTCCTCAGAGGGGTCGCGCCAACATTGAATGAGGGGGCACGGG
>CAXAMN010013669.1:883504-904957 GCA_963970005.1 Durusdinium trenchii | reverse complement strand
ACTAGGGGCTCCTGGCCTTACTACTAGGAGCAAGGATGCTACTAGGGCCCTCCTGGCCTTACCGATCCTCCCGCGCTCTTTTCACCACACGGTGCAGGTGAATTATGGCTGCAAGAACAATCCGCATCAAATGGGCGGAAGTGGCGGCAATTACGTGCTGCGGCCGACTCCTCAATCCGCGTTTAGGGTTTAGGATGCCTTGCAATTGTGTATGTGCCTTAGAATAAGGACTCCGGGGTCCTATTCCAAGAACCTCATACCGAAGAGAGTAAAGCACAAACAAATAGCAGTGGCCTCCAACCTAATTACTAGCGCTGGCCTCCAACCTAGTAAACATAAGATCATATTTTACTATGACATGTAAATAAATGATACATGTTTACACCGTTACACCTGTAGCTATTTCATGCTGTCTCCTAGTAGAAGTTCTGGATTCAGTTTTTTTACTCACCCCATGTTTCGTGTCCCATTTGATCTCGGTGATGTGAGGAATGCCAGGGTCATCCCGCAACCGGGCGATGGCAGTTGCCTGTACCATTCCATCAGCTATGGCCTGGGCCCCTAGGAATGGTACGGGGTCGCGGTCGGACTACATGACCCATTGGCATCCATCTGTAAGTTGGGAGAGGGAAGCATTTCCTTGTTGGTTGACATCCATCACGGAAGTTCACTCCTGTTACTTTGCAACCCAACTCAGGATCATCTTCACTCACCATATGCCAAAAAGAGCAACATCGCTCCACTAAGGACTGCGTAACATCAACGCATCCACCCTCCGTGCGACGCCCAGCGCAGCCCACGAACCGAAGCACCTTTTTTGTTGGCCATGCGAAGTGCCTTAGTTTTTGACTCTAGCATTCCCATGCAGTTGGGAAAACATATATAGGTTTCCCAAAAAGTCTAGGAACCAAAGGAATAGTGCGAGCGCTTCTTCAAGCAAGTTCTCCCCCACCGCCTGTAGGGTGGCGGGGGGGGGGCCTTCCTTGAAGCGTGAGCTATCCTGCGTTCGTAGTAGCTACTTAATCTACTAGCTACCTCTTCTACTAGCTACCTAGCTACTACCTCCTTCTACGGCCTACCCATCCAAAAAGAAAATGTTCACGGACATCGGCGGAGGTCGTGAATTGGCCGGTTTCCTGAAAGAGAACCCGAAGTTGGAGATCGCAGGGGATACACTCGAGGAGCCCAGTCTGGGAGTCCTTTTTCTTGTATTTGTAGGCTTTTCGGGCCCTAAAAAGTTAAGTAAGGTCATGTGCCTCCTTTGTTTTCCAGACTTGCTCTTGGGCACTTTTTGTGCACTTGAGCGTGGGTGTGTTCATCATGTCCCATCCTGTGAACTAAAGTGCGGGTCCATGTAGCAGTTCAACAGAAGAGGCCCACAGGTCTGCCGTTTGACTAGATATCGCTTCTGCACGTAGAACTGACTGATCTGACTTGAACAGTTTTGAGCGTCGCTTTTGCTGTTTCAGGTCCAGGTTTACCCGTCTTCGCGGTGCTTCGCGTCGCTTTGTGTTACGGAGTTGTGTTGCTGCCCGCAGTGGTTGCGGGTTGTGTTGCTTGAACAGGTCAAGGTGAAGTGCAGAATTCGATTCGGTTCAGCTCCTTAGTGAAACTTGGAAAATGCTTTCCAAAGTTGTTGCAATGCGCAACTGCGGCTATCTTTTTCTTTCACTATCAGTTCGCAGTGTGAGAGTCCTTTGCTCAGCTGTTGGCCTGAACCATTAATTGATGTACTGTGTGTATACATTTTATATCTCACTTGCTGCCAGATTGCTGCGAGATCAAGGAGTTCTCACCCCTCTTTCATCCTCTTTCCCTATGCTTTTTATGACAGTTTGCTGAACAGTGAAGCTCGAGTTACTTCTCTCTCTCTCTCTATATTATATATGTCTACAGGCCCGCTTTTCCTTTGACTGCCATTTTCCCATTCGGACTTTTCGTAAGAGGGTGTGTGGGTTCATGCCTGCGAAACAAAACTGCACGGTTTTTGTCTTTTTGAACTCCCGTTACTTCGTTTCTTTTTTCCATCCGGTCATGCCGTTTTTTCGTCCCACAAAGCGGTCATGTTGATCATTCATGGTCCGAAGTTGGGATTCTTGGACCTCCTTCGGTTGGATATCTCCAGTCTTTCACGATGCTGTGCGCTTCATGAAGATCCGCATGGCGGAGGCCCCTAGCACATGGGCTGAATGTCTGTGTTTGCTAGACTTAAATGTTGTCGAACCAGCTTTAACTTTGTAAATTGTTTGCTATTTTGGTTCCTGTCCAAAAGCTGGCTGCTAGCAGTATGACATGCAGGCTGTAAGTTTCCGTGCGTTGTCCTGATGTCTGTGTGTGTGGTGCTTGTGTTTTTGTTTTATGTCGACGTTCTTTTTGTCTTTCTTGTCTTTCGTTCGATGCCTGGCGCTTCGATGGAAAAACATCAGACGCAGGAATGGGTCAGATGGGACTCTAATTCGTCAGTGAACGAGTGCGCGTCTTTTGTTGGTTGCAATGAAGATATGACCTCAGTGCAGCTTGTCCCTAATTGGGGAACCCTAAGTGCATGGGAGTTTAGTTGAGTCTCCAAGTTTGGAATCAAACCAATATTGTTGAAGAGTATGGTGACATCTCTCATTCCCGAAGAACATGTCAAAGATCATGAACCAGGTACGCACGGCGACAAGCTGTTTCTGGCTGGGGTGGCGGGATCGAAATGGTGTTGCTGGCATTATCATTTGGGGTTGCCAAGGGACGGAAAGACGATAGTCGATCTTAGGGCAACAACGGCCAAAAGTCACATCGCTTGTGGTTTCTTTCGCATTTCACACACAACATGACATCGTTAAATAAACTCATTGTCATGTCCTCACAATTTCTTGGATCCTTTCATTCCGGAAAGACTTGCGCCAGGCATGCTGCTCAACCCTCAAGAGCGTGAACATTCACGTTTACGAGAGCATGGGCAGGTGAGCTGCTGTAGGAAAGGTATGGTTTGCAGCCAATTCCTTTGCTTCGCCGTGGTTTGCTGCAGGTATTCCTCGGAGTTCAAGCGCATTTCATGCTTTGATAATCCACATGCAGTCGAGCGCTGAGTAGCCACTGTTTTTGGTTTTCCCATTATTCCTCAATGATGGATTCATGCCAAGGAAAGGACCATCCATGTCCCAGGCTCAGCGAATGTCAAGAACCCAAAATTATACTGTACATTGCGAAATTCGTCTCTAGTTTGCAGCTATTCCGCAATGTCATGTGAAGAAGCAAGTCTTTGGCGTACCAAGGTACTTTACCAAGGTGGCTTGCATTACGATGCATTGCAGCCACTGGCGACATGAGGCTTAAGACTCTTATGACCTGGCCAATGAATGACATCTGGTGAGAGATACTTGGAAATCTGTGTGAATGAACTTCAGAGCTATGACCTACACCAACACCTCAGGCCTGATCAAGCCTGTTTAAGATGAGATCACCCGCGATGTCACCATTCTTTGGGCATGTTCGTGCACCGCGTTTTTCCAACAGAGCTCATCTCATATCGGCTCATGGAAGCGAGCCCACGAAATGAGCTGTGAAGACGATCGAAGTTGGCCGGATTGGATCAGTTGCATGTCCTGTGTCCACCGCCCGCGTGGTGGCTTGGGCGGTTCCTCACAGTTGGACCATTCCACAGCTTGGGAGAAGATATGTGAACATATATGTTAACACCTTCCGGTCCCTCAGTCATGTGGGTACTCTGTGAGCACCTTCTGACCCAAGCATTTCGTGAAGCTTTTTCTTCGTGACTGATCCTGGCTCTTCAACTGCAGCACTGTCACAGCTGGAACCCAGATGCTTGGGCATGTCCCCACATCTTCAAGCGTCTGGACCAGCTGGGGCCAATCGTTTGGAGCATTTGAAAACACTGATTTGGACAGATTTATCATTGACGCAATTGAGGAGTTTGCACCAAAAAATAACTTCGAGATTCCTTTTTGCTATTCTTTGCTTCAATCACACACTCGGGAAATGCGTACGGAAATGAATGCCTCATGCAACACGGCAACCTAGGTGAAAAAATGGCATGAGTAAAACCGGCAGAGTAGGTTGGAGGCCATCGCTAGTAGAGTGGAGGCCATCTCGACGAGGTTGGAGGACATCGCTATTTGGTTGGCTCAGCTTCCCCAGGTTCAGCCTGTCGTTGATCAGTACAGTCATCTTGAGTACAAGGAAAATAAGGCAAGCGTATACTGAAAAATCCACCTTTGACTGCCTACTTCAAGGCACAACATGGCATCAAAGAAACACTTGAGATTCGCACGCACTTGGACAAGAACGCTCACGGCTCACGTCGAGTGCCGGCGTTCAATCCAACGAAAACGTCACATCTCCAGGTCTGACAGACTTGACATGAGACTTAACAGTGAAGGTGCGTTTACAACTCTCACCATCGGCCTCTTCGCTGGCCATCCATCAATGCTGAAAGTGATGGCCCCCGGCTTTTAAGACCAAAAGGTCCCCTGTGAATCCAAGGGTATCAAGGACACACCACACACACACCCCAATGGAAGACACTGACCGTGCCCGACACGTGCTGCAAACGAAACACGTAGATGTCTTGAAAGCTCCGTGCGCACCTGACACACGGGGTCAGTTGTTCGGCTGTTCGAACCTTTGGATCGTGCAAGGCTGCGTTGGTGAAGTTGTAAGCAATGGATTTGCAAGGGGTGTTTTTCAGCTGAAAAAGAGTAGGCGATGCCAATCATCAATCCCGGGTGATGTTGAAAGGTTTCTTCCACAAAGCTTTGCGCCAGATCGGTCAGCAAAGGTCCCCAAATCAGGGGTGTCTTGTATCTTGATTTGGTATCAGTTACCTTTTGCTAGTTTGACCATCAGTTTTGACTCATATCTTGCTGACGCAACCTTGCGACATTGGCTAGGAATTTGGCAAAGAGCATCGCCAAGACTTTTTTGAGGGACCCCTCAGACCGAGAATGGGGCCGCCCATGATGATGAGCATGACACCAAATCTAGGGGGTGTACTCGATATATGTATCTTCAAGGTATGCCAACCAAAGAAGACAAACATCACTTAGCAGGCCCTGCAAGAGATGTGCCACATGAAATGGCCGCATGTCCTACTGCAGATTCCGGAATTATGGGTGGTGAATTCTTTGCTCGGCTCGCACAATCGAGCCACGTGTCTCACCCTTGTGGGCTATGCCAAAGGCGACACCCACCCAGTGCAACTAGTTGGGAGGTCCTGGCGCATGGAATCGAGTCAACCTCTTGTCAGTTCGCCAAGTTTTCTCAGAATTGAATTTCATGCAATGAAGTCTCATGTTCCCCCAAATACCACGGGTCACCGTGACCATTTTCCAGTGAAAAAGGATCCGTGAAGATCCACAGATCTCATGTCACTGATCTCCAGAGTCACCCGTTTCTGGCTTGGACGATCGACGGACCAAGCTGAGTCTGATTGAGTTCGACGGAACGCTCGGAAGCTTCCGAACTGAGATCAACACCATGCTCGATCAAAAGATGCGACTTTGAACTTGGCTGAACTGCTGGTTGGTATGATACCACTATCAACAGATGCAGTGATTTCAGAGTTTTTGTTTAACTGTTGGGTGGGCGTTGTGACATGGATTCCAAGTTCGGGCTGTTTTGCTTTCGAGGTGATGGGATGGGATGGTGAGTTGTTTCGAGAGCAAGGACTCTTCATTGCAGGTGATAGTGCCCGGCCAGTTTGTTGCTTCGATATGTTGGATATGCCAGCAGCTTCATGCGGCGAGTTCCAGTTGAGTTTGCAGTGAGAATGTTCATGAATTGAACGCACACATTTTGGGAAGGCATTAAGACTGACCAAATCTGGTGGATGCCCTTTGAGACCGACTCTGGGATTCTGTTGCCCAATCCGAACCAATGTGGCCGTTGACCCCACCACAAAGAGGTGAAGTTGATGGAGGATATCTTCTGTATAGACACTAAACTACAAATTTTCGTGGGCCAACAGCTAGCGGCTAGCCCCTCCCCTCAACATAAGATTTTCACCAAACATTGCGTTTGGTGTAAAGTTTTGATGGCTTCCTGCTTCTGAACTGGGGGACCCTGTTGACTGCGGCATCGGCTTGAGCTTCGTTGCCCAGCTTTTGCGTCATGGGCATCTGGTAGTGCGAAGCTTAGAAGAGATTTTGCCCATTCCCGATGTTTGTTACAATAAGAATGCAGCCAGAAGGACAAGGAGGCCCTAAGCACCCCTTGCTACAATCAATAACCCTTCTGCAAACACTGGTTATATAGGTGTGGATTTCAATTATGGGGATCCCCAAAGATGGGGAAAAACACAAGAAGAGTAGCATCCAGTGGTTGGGGGGTCTCCCGAACTTCTGATACGCAGCCAGTTGAGTGAAACCACAGAGCTTATAAAGCACAATCTGTCAAAGGAGATTGACTCAGGCTGAGGCCTTGGCTAAGACGGCCGGGTACCAAGTTGAGACTTTGCAACATATCAGAGACGAGGATTTCCCTCCAAACTATCTTGGAGCATTCTATATGAGGACAGTGAGATGATGACTCGAAGACACTGAATGAACCGACCAGCTAAGTGAGGTGCACGCCAGATGTCAGGGAGCTCTGCGTGCGCCAACACCGCATGTTCAGGTCTTTCATGTCTTTGTGCCAACATATTACCTTCCGACATATACTGGGGTCAGCCGGAAGGCGATCGAAGGGAGTCGTTTCATTGACAGTTGCCGTTCTCATACTTTGAACTTCTTTGAACTTATCTTGGGATGTTCTTTTAGGCAGGGTAAACCTGCACCTCACATCGCCGGAAAAGCCTCAGAGTGGCCCTGGTATGTATACAACCCAGAGCATGACAATAGATAGTCCTCCATCGATGATCCTCCCATCCCGTCCCAGCAACACTTTGCATTCACCCCTTTACCCTTGCTTGCCTCAAAGATGGAAGCTTCGGAGTCGACTGATTTGTGCCTCTCACGCGAAGTTGACAAGGCTCTTGTTTCCGACAGAGGTTGAGGAACTGGAGGCTGCTCCCCGACATCTATGCTTCACTGCCAGGTACAGGCTGACTTGTTCTCGACAGACTGTGGAGGCGTCTAGATTCACTCATCTTCTCTCACAGGACTGAACTCAGGAAATGACGCTTGATGTATGCGTGTTTGCGGGTACTCTGCTGTGGAAAATCATCTCTGGTTCTCACTTCAAGTGTGTGACACCAGACGTTCGTTGGAACTTGACAACAGCAAAAAGCACTATACTAGGACCTAAACAGCATGCTTAGTACACCAGATTGTCGGATCAGCTAATTTAAATCAATGGACAGGCTTGTGAACTAACAGGTCGGTTCGATAACTTCGATTGCAAAGCCACTTTCTTGCCAAAGGCTTCTATGGTCCACAAAAGTTCTTCAGAGAACTGGATTTGGCCGAGATGTACCTAAGTTTGAGAGCAGGCTTTGAACATGGAGTGGAAGACTTGCGAGCACTGGCTCCCTTAACAGTGTGTTGCCAATGTGTCGTCAATATGAAGGCGCTGGAGGCTGCAACATACGCAACGGTTCAAACAATTGGATCGATCACAGAAGAAACTGTTCAACCTCAAGACGGGATCCAATTTTAGCCCAGCAAACCAGGATGAGCGCGTGATGTGGGCATGGACAGTAGGTGGTTATCTCTTTACTGTTCCATTGGTATGGGCACCTTCACCTGCAGATGGTGCACATTTCACAGGCAAGTTCATGACAGCTAAGGAAGGGTAACACCATGATTCAACTTGGAGAAAGCAGTTCACAGCAGTGTGCTGGAAAAAAGTTACTGTATATATAATATACTGTACAGTGCATATAATACACAAAACATTTTTATACGCAATAATTATAGTATGTAATATATGCTATAGGCTATATGATATACACTATGATATATAATATATAGTAATACATGATACATATATAGTACAATATAGTATATGCATAATACATATATGATATAATATATATAATATATTATATATACATATATATATATATGAGAGAGAGAGAGACGCGTGTGGTTTCACATGACATCAGTCCTCACACAGCTACATGTCGCTGCTTCAGCTCTGCCCAGTACGAATCCAAGCGTTGAGAGATGCTGGGACTACATGGGTCCTGTTCCAAAGAGGTGTTAGTTCATTTGCGCAGATTGATCCATGATGCCTCTTGCAAAGCGGACAAAAAGCATACAGACCCAATCAGGGCAAACTTGGCTCCAGTAGTCCGTGGAGCCCCTTCATCAACCATGAACGCAGAGATGATCGAGCAAGCTCGTTTGATAATATTTATACAACAAGGCGTTCGTTCTTGCTGTATGTGTCACGAGCAATTCTTTCTTCATCATTCATAAAGTCAGTGCCACGGCACGATAATCTTTGCAGCCTTGCAGCACCTGCACACTTCAACTCTTCTTGTTGAAACCATTGCAAAAGGTGCAGGGAAATGCAAGTAACACATCGGTTGCAGGGCCAACACTTGAGTTGGTACCACTTTGGCTCAAGTGTGGTCCTGCCAACGGCTTGTTGAAGTGCCATGTTTCCGGATATTTTTCTGGCTGTGGCATTTGTGGTGGGCTTTGTGGTTGGCCAGATAACCTCAGGCTGTTGCCGGCAGAGGCCACTGGCCCCATTGAGTTCTTGCTTGGTCGGACCAAGTGCGTTCCCGCACCTCAGGTTCGCGTGAGGCAGGCATGTCAATGATAAGGCAGGATGCTGAAGAGGCTCACTACGTTGATCCAACAGCAACAGACCGGAGGCGGCCAGGTGAAGGGTTGCCAAAGACGGCCAAACGGAGGCAAAGTAGAGATTAAAGCGTGGAGAGAGATGTCAAGTCGCAAAAGTTGACAGATGCCCCATGGAATGCGAATCGCACAGGAAATGGGGCGTCGAGTGGCGGTGGACATCCTCGAGAAGCGGGGCGGGGGTTATTGTGATGGTGACCGATCTGCTTTGCTTTTGCCAAAAAGTGCTGTGGGTGCACGCGATGAGCCTTGCAAGCGTCGGAGGACTCATTGCTGTCAACATTGCGGGAGTTCTCGGTGCAGTAAGACGGACGCATGCGAGGAAAGGGCAAGTGAGAGGAGTGTGAGCATGGACCTGCTGTGTTGGCATCTTTCCAGTGGGATGCAAACTGATCCATGCTCATCCGACCTCCTGGCTTTGATCGGTGTTCTGCACGATGGAGCAAAAGGCCCGTGATCTACCATTGAGGACAGCCCCCCTGGCTTCAATCCATTTGGCTCCAAGGTGTTCCATCTGAAGGCTCAAACGGACGGCGCTCGATCCCAGCTCTTGCAGCATGGAGGAGTAACCGCCATACCCCTGGCAGGAATAGACGACGAGGTGACGAACATGAAGCTAGCAGGCAAACAATGTGGGCCCAAATCCTTGTGTCAAGCCGGCATGCTAGCAAACATATATATATATATAATCTACCCTACCCAACCTCCTTGAATTAGACAATCATGTTCCGTTGGTTGGCGGTATGACCAAGTCGAACTTCTCGAAGTGTGCAGGTGCACTGGGGGAACACAATTAAGAAGTGTGACCCAACAAAGGAAGACACAGGACTCAGCAAAAAGCCACTGCTCAGTTGACCTGCACTTAATTACCTTCACACTTCCATCTGAAAGCATCGCTTGCGCCACTCACCGCCGTCTGTTTCCGCTTGCAGCCAATGCAGCAACGCTCGACCCCATGCATGCGTCAACCCACATTGATACTTAGCTGCCACGCTTGTCCGCCACGTCACGAAGCAATCATCCAAATAAAAATATGTTTTTTCAAGCCTTTCCAACCAAGCTGCCTCTGACATCTTCGCACATCCATTCAGACTTGGTCAAAAAGTCAGTGGGTTTTCTTGTGACTGCTCTGTAGGCACATTGTGGTGCAACTGTATCAACTCAGTTCCTGCAATGCAAAACAAGGGCTCCAAAGAAACGACGGTTCTTGATGGCAAACACGCGCATCCCCGCTTTACAAACAACATGATCAATGCAACAATTTTGCGAGAGATGCGGTTAACTTCCTCGGCTTCCGTGTCTCCCCACCCTTCTGGATGTGTCTCAGACCTAAGATTCAAGTGGTACAGAAGGCGCAATGCATGTGAATTCAGGCAATGAGGCTGTCATACGAAGTAATCCCGAATGGAACGGCAGTAAAACGGCCAACGCTCGGTCCACGTTTCACCGTCATTTACGTAGTTGCTCACAAATAGAACGATGCATCTCATCCATAGATGCAGCGGTGCACATCCACGCACTTCTCTTTCCTCAAAAAGAACGTGGACACAGGACAATTGTTTTGGACGCAGGACAAGACTGTTTGTTGACCGATTTAGTTTTCATTTTTGTGATGGACTTTGTGAACCATCAGGGACCGAATCAGTTCTTATTCCTTTGTCTGACCCGTTGCCGGCCTCATGTCGTCGGTGTGTTGCCCCCAGGAGTCCTTGACCTACAAAGAAGTCGACTTCTCCGAATGCAACCTGACGAATGACACACTGAAAGTGGTACGCCGCAAGAACCCTTTTTTGAGCCTGTGCATGTTTCAAAGGAATGTGAGCCAGCGCTGAGCGTCAGCTGTGCGTGCTAGTGAGCTAGTGATTTGAACACTAGTCACTAGTCCTTGCTCTCGATGCTGGTATACTGTATAGCCCGTAGAACTCTTGGCTCAATGCTCGGAAACCACCCGAACCAACCACTCCTGAGCAGGAATGTACAATTTTTGGTGCAAATGTAAAGCTGCCGGACGAATCCATTGACAGGTGCTAGACATTTGCGGCCGCTGTGCGAAGCTGCGGATACTAAAGCGATGCCGACTTGTTTCCTTCCACAAAGCATTTTGCAGCTTCTGGAGTATTCTCAAGCTGTCGCAGGTGAAGCGTCTAAAGGGTGATGCTTGAAGGAGTTCGTGTGCACAACAATCTCGCTCGTCCAACTCTGTTTATCCAGGTTATACAGAAATAACTTAGATGACAAGTCTGCAGAAAGCCGGGACCTCAGTACCGTGGGGCAAAAGACTTGTTTGTATCGATTTCAAAGCATGAACTGCCAATGGAATCAAGAAAAGGTGCCTAGTCAACTGAGTAATTTCATTAATCTTGTCAATGATCAATGCACTATTGGCTTGCCTACACTCCTTGCTGGCTTAGTGTATCAATTGCACGGGTGTGCATACTGTACACTTGCCAGCCAAAGAATGCGTGACTCTTCATTTCCACTTTGTGCTGAAGACACATCTCAGGTGTGGGTGGATGTGCATGCATAATAGGTTCCCATACCCACACGCGCATTGAACAGTGAAATCAGTCAAGGCATGTTTTGATGCAGCAACTGGATCGCTACTAGGAGAAAGAACGCTACTAGGGGCTCCTGGCCCAACTACTAGGAACCAGGACGCTACTAGGGGGCTTCTGGCATCGCTACTAGGAGCAAGAACGCTACTAAGTTGAAACCACGCCTGGACATCTGTGCAGGGCTGGCAGAAATGCTACGCAAATGCCCGGAGCTAGAGGCTCGACTTAGGTGTCATAGTTGGCTGAATGCTCTTTGAGATGCTTGGTTTGACTTGCTTGGTCTAAGTAGGCAAGGGTGTGTTGGCAACTTGTTTTGTTTGGGTGATACCCTATACCAAACCCACATCTCAACCTGGGATTCTGTCAGGAAGAGCTCCATCCTACTCAGATTTCAATATCACAAGGCATCACTCCCTCACTCAACTAGAAACAAACTCTTGAAGTTGGTTGACTGCTTGCTGACTAAGAATCACTGATGACCAGTTTTCTACTTCGTCCGTTGGAAGTTTCCGGACCGCATTTTTGGGGGATCGAAGTCCCGGTTGATCCGAACTCTTTGTCACTCTCGATGCGACGATGCGAGCTGAAGCTGAGTGAAGCTCTGAGCTGAAGCTGAGCGAACAGGAGCTTCATCTCTCACACAATTTCTTCACCGCTGATGGCGTCAAGCGCCTGGTGGCGGCGGGTGTCGGGCGGCCCGGCCAATGGTGGTGGACCTCCTCCGGGAAAACTGGGAAAACCGTGGGGGTCACAGATCTTTTGTCCCAAGAACTGCCTAATGAGAAGCCTCAAAATATGAAGCCTCTGCAGTTCTGGTTGCTGAGACCGGCAATATTGTCCGTCGGTGCCAGGTGTTGAAGGGATTATACCTATCAGCTACACCACTACCCAGAACAGACCTTTTGAATCCAAGTGCTGCTACAGCCACTACCAGCTAATCACAGCCAAGCAGACACCGCTTTGGCCTCACAAGGAGAGCTTCTCTTGGGAAGACAAGACGCAACCTCTTTGGCTGCGCCTAGGACTGGTCGTTGGAAGTATGAAGGGCAAGTTTGATGTCTTGGAGTTGAGGATACCTGACGCCAAACATTTCAAGACGTCAAACAGCTCGCGGGTTCAAACAGCTTGGTTCAGCCTTATTGACATTCAGAAGAGGCAAGACTTATATATCAAGACTTACAAGACAAATCTATTACCAAGAAATGGTCCTCAACACCTTCGCCTGTTTCTTTGCTCGGATGATTGTCCTTTCGGATGTGCACCACTTGTTTGTCCGGACTGCGTCTCGTGGTCCGCCACATGCCGACTGTGACTGTGCAGAACAAAATAGCGTGGTGGATCCCGAGACGATCTGCAAAGATTTGGAGGAGGAATTCAGCGTTGGGTACCTCAGACAGACTCGAGACCAAAGAAGCCTTTGTGAGGGTACCCTTTATTTTGAGCTGTCGAAACAATGCTGGGCCGAAGACATGTGGAGCAACGCGTCCCGCATGTTTCGCCTGACCGTGTGGAGACTGATCTCCACCACCAGGTGTGCAGGCGCTCCGATGACAAGAATTGTACGGTCCGGATGTGCGTGAACAAGATGAAGGCCAGAACAAGCTACTATCTGCAATGTGAGGTTCTTTTTTGGGCAGAGTGCTCGCATCATGTCACCACTGTCTTTAAAGAGTTGGTTTTACAGCTGTACAGAGCTTTATTGAAACATCATAGAGTATCATATTGGATTAATATTGGCAGCTGAGCCTTGTAGTGGCGCCAAAAGTATGCGAAGGTTCACCTTCCTTTCTTTCACCTTCAGCGTCAAAGCTTCAAATCACGAGAGCAGCAAGCAGCAGAAGTGCGGGGCCCATGGACTGGGGCAGAAGCTGGGCTTTTGGATATGAAGGGCATGGGTTTGTGAGAGGGCATGGGCCGTTCAACGTGGCATCTCCAAGATTTGCCAGACTTTGTTTTGGTATCCTGCTCGCTTCACAGAAAGACACTGTAGAGAAATGTCAGCAATGAACAGATCAAATATTTGTGTGTGCATTTGAAGATGTTTCTAGTCATTTCTAGTAAATTTTATTTGTGTTGACATGATTGCGCCAGGCGAAAGCCAAGCAAGCACCACCTGTCCAAAGCTTGGATGACAGTCGTCATCATTAGCATCATCAGCATCAGCATCAGGATCATCACGATCACGATCACTTGAAATAGTTATGGTATATATATATATACTGTAATTGTATATACAGAGTTAGCGAGTATCATTACGACTATTGTGTTGGATATCCGTGTGTACACACGTTGTGCTTGACCATGTGGTTCAAGCTGAGATGTCCAACTTCGTTGAGACACTGGGTTTGCAAAACCATGATCCGTTACCCACATCTGAGAGTTCGGCCCATGAGAGGCACCCGCGACTTGTCATATTTCTAGCCTTCTCTTTGCAACCGAATCCCAAAGCATCAACTTGCTAACGCACTTGTTGAGTGCAGTGCACCTGTCGGTGCAAGACTTAGACTTGTGAAACAAGACCCAATAACACCTACAGATGTCTACCTTGAAGGTGCACATCGTTCTTAGCAGGAGCTCACCGACTTTCCAAAAAAACAAAGGTTTACCATGGTTTACCTGTTCTCGGGGGAAGTTCTTGCTCCTTTTGAAAAAGGGTGCAAACCCTGCCGGAAAGTCGTTGGGTTTTCTCCGGTCATTTTTTTCTGGACTGCTTGAGGTTCCTCTTTTGCCTCAACAGTTGTCTCCGGTTGTCTTCGCATGTGGATTGCTGGGATCGCCGCTGCGGTGTCGAAATTGCCGGACAGACTTGTCTTCGGCTGCCTTCATTTGAAAATCCGACTTTGAAGTTGGCTTTATGAGAAGCCTCCAATTGGTGGCATTCGTTTTGCACAAGAGCACAGGTAGACTGACCGTTCGGGGTCCATGCGGCGTGTTCAGGTGCCCACCCGCTCGATGTCCCGACCCGAAGCAGGGGCACCAAAGCAGGCTGTGGTCTGTAGAGGTAGTACTCCACATTCAGTGCATGTTAAAACCTCTGAACTTGTACATCACGCAAATGGTGGTATGAACACAAAAATAGCAAAGATACAGATACTTAATGATGCGCATGTGGATATGATCGCGCCGTTGGAACACCGCTTCACCAAAGGACTGCAAAAGGGAATATTGCAAACTTTTTGTGTTTTCTCTTTCACCCTTTGATGTTCTGCAGGCGGCTGCGAAACCTTGTGCCTGGGGCAAAGGAGTGGGGCTGAGGGTTTTTGTCCTCTGAAACTACTAGTAGTACCAGAAGCTACAGCTACAGGTGCAAACTCACTGCCAAGGCCAGAATAAAGTGGCCAAGCCAGAATGAATCCTCCAAAGTATTCCATGTTGGTGTTGAATTTGCCTCAAAATCCAGCTTGCTCTGCTTTGAGGTTTGTTACTATTCTTTTCGTTTTCCAAACATTGCTTGGTATTCCGCTGTTGTCCCAACCCTTAGAAAAAAAGTCAGCGGACATGAGTGGACCAGTTTCCCCCTCATCCTCATCCTCATCTCTTACGGGAGCGGCCTGATGCGCATCGAGACCAGAAGCGACATAGCGACATCGCTCCTGAGAGCTCAAGACAAATAGACTCTGAAGTGTTGGCGTCCTTGCTCCTAGTAGCGATGCCAGGAGCCCCTAGTAGCTTCTTGTTCCTAATAAGAGTCACACGGACAGAGAACCAACAGTTGTTCGAAGCAATCAGTTCCTTCCCAACGTTGAATCTTTTTGGAGTCAATTCCGCTCGCCGAACAAAGTGACCACTTTTTTGGCAACTGGGTCAGAAAGGTCCACGTGACTTGGCCGCCATGCAGGTAAGGCCTTGGCAAGGCTTTCTGTAAGGATTTGTAAGGCTTTCTACGGCGGTTTTTGGCATCCTTGGCCAAATCGCTTCCCTGCGTCACTTTCTTCCCGCAAAGCGAAGAGTAGAGAGAGGTTTGTGCAGCTTGAGTGGCAAACCGGATGAATTCGAAAGAAGGTGTAAGTGGAACCCAACTTGTTCCGGCAGACAGTTTACAAGCTATCACAAGGGCCAGTTGCCTGCAGATTGGCTTACCACAAAGCATGCTTTTGATTTCTCTGGTCGCAGCTGCCATTCGACCTTGTGTCCATGATAAAGTGGGCAGCGGCAGTGACAAGTCCCAGTTCTAGCTTGGACATATCTGTGTTTTTACTTATTTTTTCGTTGTGACTTGTGCTTTGGCTTGCCAGTCGTTCTGGGGGTTTTGCTTGCGGTATTTGATGGACATGTACTGCAGAAAGTCTCACTTGGCTTCCCGTGGATGCGAGACTTATATAGTGTACAGAACGTCATTGCAATATGAAGCAGGCTAACCTTCCTCGCCTTCATTGGACCGTGTCAATACTACGGGGCAAAATCTCCAGATGCAGTAAGCAACACCGAAAGAAGTAGCTTTCCAGTCTGACAACGTCCACTGTGAGAGGACGAGTGGCAGACGGCAGCCCAAAGTCTGGGTATCCTGCGCTGGGCGCGAAGGACCCGCAGGCCAAGGGAAGCGAAGTGTCATGAAGTGTAGCTAAAGTAACTTCTAGGAACAAGGGCATCGCTACTGTTAATTGTAGCAAGTTGGATACTAGTGGAAATGCACTTGTTCCTAGTAGCGATGCCCTTGTTCCTAGTAGCTTCATGCTACTAGTAGTAATGCCCTTGCAATGCTTTCCTGTGTCATGATGTGCATCGCATCATGCTGTTTGTGTGCACAGTCTTCCATATCTGCTAAAGGCCGTCCTAAAAAGAACGCTCTTGCCGTCCATAGCCATGGGGATGTGGTCAGATGGTGGCCATCCGACTTTTTCCTGGGACCTGGGAGGCTTCCCCCAAAGCCACCGCCTGAGCCTCAGCCGTGCTGGTCTGAGCCCTCATGCTGACATTCAGATGCAAACTGGAGCTGGTTGAGGGCAAGGTGACAAGGTCTGGTGCTTTGGCAAAAGCAGCCGAGCTGACAAGGCTCTTTTAATGAGTTATAGGAGGATCTAGGAGGGGCCGACCAGGAGGTCAATCAGTCGTTTTGGACATTTTCGGTCACGGCCTCACTTCTAGCTGAGTGTAGCATCACCTTGGTGGAACTTGACCGTTCTGAGGCCCAAGTTGAGCCAACCAAAGCTGAGCTGCTCCTCCAGCCTCTTTGGAAGGCGCCCGAAGCGAGAACTGTCCATACTACGATTGGAGGAAGAAATCCCACATCATCCAGAGCAGAGAAAACCACAACATTTACATACATTGGTGGTTCGAGGTGTTGCACCCTATTTCTTCCATCAACAGTAGAACTACAGAGCTTGATATTCTTGAGGATTTGTTTATTTATTTGTTTATTTATTCATTGTTGTAATTTATTTATAGCTGTTGGTCATGCCAAAACAGCTGCACATGTTCTAGAACAGATTTGGTTAGGACGAAACAAACAGGGAAGGCTTGTCTTTTTGGAGAGTGCTGCAGGCCGGGGGTCGGCCTTCAGTTGTTCTGGACAGCTTTGGGCGATGAGCTGAGTATTGTTGCCACAAGCAAAAGGCCAACATGGTCTGTTGCATTGACCTCAAGCTCGAGGTCCAGTTCCATGCGTTCATATAGTTCGGATGTGTTTGGCGCCTTTTCCTTCACAGCATGTATCTATAATGTTTCGGCGGGGCAACAGCATCGGCTCTGAACCAAGCGCGCTGCTCTAAATCGCATTCCCTTAGAGAACTGGCTCAACAACAAGAGAGAGGGAATCGGTCGACATGGAGCTTTCGAGCCTTCAAGCAAGTTCACCTCCAAAACGCGGACGACATGGAATTCAGATTGATTTTTGAGGCAACGTCGGACTATGCCAGAGCAGCTGGAAGGGGCCGGAGATTTTGAGTTTGTGGATCAAGAGTTTCAGAAAGCCAGAAAGTAACCTTTGAAGTGGAACATGCACCGTTCTGGCCGCTCAGGCAGTCCAAAGGGTTGGATTTTCCACAGATCGAATTCCCTGGGTTGAACATGAGAATCTGTTGTTTTTTTGATATTATTTTGTCCGGTGTTGAGATTGAGATCTGAATCTCATCCTGCTCTGTTATCTTGAGGGTGTGACGCAAGCCGGAAGCAAAGGACCGTCCGTACCACGATCCGCGGTCGTCTCGTCGTCTCGTCGTCTCGTCCGCCAGGTCGATCCGAAGGACTTCGTCTGCGCGTTGTGTCGCTTTGTGATGATCAAGTGGGGCGACTGAGGACACGGGACGGATGGGACAACACGGCGCCTAAAATCAGGCACTGCCACTGCCAGAAGTGTGGATGATTGGCCAATTGAAGGAGTTTTCGTCAGAAGTTTTTTCTTGATTTCGAGTGAGGATTGACTTGTAGTTTGATGACACTGAGGCCAGTGATCACCCGATGCTCGCATATCTTTTGCTCATGCTGCTTTAGACAATGGGTTCAAAGACAGGCCCGAAAAGATTTGCGGCTGGGAGACTGACTTAAATTCATCTTCGGTTGGACAGGACAGAACTGTTTTCGAGGGAGAACAGATGTGATGCATTCGATGATGGACCGCCAATTCGATGCTGAGAATGTTCTCCTTTTTCAACTTGCTTGGCTATAGCGGCTACACTTTTGAGTACATTTTTACTTCATGAATATTTGTCGCGGGAATCTTTTTGAGGGGTGCAAGAACATTCACCGGACTTGGGCACTTTGGCAATCAGTTGTTGGTCATATGGAATGCAACCCTGTTGTTCGGGCCATGATGGCAATGTTCTTTCATTTCTCCTCTCTGCCAGGTAGACTTGCAGAAGAATCAGAATCAGAATTCTGGCCCTCCTGTCACTGTCAGAGCCTCACATTCCAAGACCTATTACATTGCTTTACTACAAAGCCTCTATCATGCATGTATTTTCATTGTTCAGATTCACGTACACACCCGCATCATACCTGCCGATCATGAACTCCTACACAAATAACTGCGCATTCCTTCACTACATACTTATATAGATACTTCTATAGTTTTTTTGCATGCAATCTGACACAGTTTCCTTGAAACTACAGGCACGGAATAGGTTTCTTTTGGGTTATTATTCTGTTATTCAGTAGTCCGATTCCCCTTTGACGTCCACCGCCTCAGGTGCCCCAAATTAGATGTCCCCATGGAGGCTGTGATCAGCTCCTCAAGAAGACCGACGTCAGACACTGAGTCGGTCTGACCGATTCAGTTCTTGTGCTGCTTCGCATGTCGAGAGGACGTTCGAAAACCATTGGACCATTGGACGTGTTATTTAGATATGATGAATACATGTGTATATTAAACATTGTATTGTAATGTACTGTAATGTATATGATTTAATGTAATATTTCATTCCAGACATTGTTTTGCCAAGTTTCAGGTAGTTTAACAAACACAAGTAGGCAGTTGCTTGTTTTTTCCTCACCTCCACTCAGTGGGCTCTCCGTTTGGCCTCGGTTTGGAGCCGTTTATTCTTTTTTCCGATTTCGCGTGCAAGGTCGAGTCTGCCGACCTGGCCTTAGTGGTTCCAAAATTCATTTGGAGGGTTGGCACCAAGGCTTGTTTTGTCGAAGGGTCCTGAAGGGTCAATGATTCACTCTTCTGCTTGATGCGCTTTTTTGGAAGGAAGACGGGATTGCAGGTACTACTAGTAGACTCCAGTCCAGAGAGTTCAATGAACAAGCAGAACCTGAACTGAGGATGATGGCAAGACCAGCGGCGTTCAGCTCTTCCAACGGCTTCGGAACAATTTGAGCATTCGATGTGTGCACCATCCGGACCATCAGAAGCCTTTTGCCTCAGTGATGCCTTCGGGTCTTTCATCGACCCTTCTAACCGATCTCGTTGTGATTTTGCATGTAGATGAAGGGACTAAATTGGAAAGCATCCATGGAGATTGGCCTTGCTTGTTTTGTCTTTGTGTGGATGCGATATGATGTGATCAGGTTCGAATTCGGCAAAGATGCAAGCCGCGTCCTGTCGGAGCAAGGCACCCATGAGTGTCGGCCTTTAACGAAGGGCAATTGAACATTGATATATATATATATATAACCTGGAGGCTCACGATACACACCAACCCAATTGTTTATTTGTTTGCCACACTTGTCACCTATGACTCCTGACTGGAAGTTGCAAGTTCATTCTTGGCCATTGTTTGGCCGAGGTGTCGTAAAAGATTGTAAACAGATTTTGTTGTTTTGGATATTATATATATATATATGTATGGATGTACGGTAAAAGATTTCAGCCTGTCTACACGATGTTGGTGTCCAGGTTTGCACGTTTCAGACCTGAAGTGAGGATTGAAAGCTTTCTGTTGATGTTGGCAGATGGTGCTGTTAGCAAGACCTTTCTCAGCGTTTTAGAGCAGCCGCGTGGCATGTGCTGGTTACAAGAGTGACCATCGGACCATCGGACTATATATAGATTCATTATGTAGCTTTCTCAAGTTTCAGGAGTTTATGTTTTAGCGAGATAGCTGCGGAATTTAAGTAGCTGTTTCACGGCTTTCACGCGGGGGGCGCGATCCGCGCCCCTGTGCGAAGCCTTAGATTAGCCGCATCATGCGGCTGATGGCACTTTTGCTGCTGAGATGCGAAGCAGTACTAGATCTCCTGACTGATTTGAAGATGCCACGAGGCCTAGCTTTAGATTTGAGGGAACAAAGACTCTACTGGGCTGAAGATGGCGCCAAAAAGATCAGGAGTGCCACACTAGATGGGCAGGACCTGAAGGACGTCATTGTAAAGGATCAGGTCCAAGAAGCACCACGAGATGTGGCCATCGATCCAACGAACCAAAAGATCTACTGGACGGCTCTTTGTTGCGGCCTTCGCAGGGCTGATCTAAATGGATCCAATGAAGAAGTCATCGCCAATGCCGAGTTCGCCAGCGGCGTGGCCGTTTTGGACGACTATGTGTACTGGGCAGATTGGATGCACGGCACAATCTTGCGTCATCATGTGGTGTCTGGGGAAGAAGAAGCGATCGTCTCTGGCTTGGCTTCACCGGTGGATGTGGCCCTTGACGCGGAAGCGCGAGAAATCTACTGGTCAGATGTTGGTCTAGGACGGACGCAACGCGCCTCACTAGGAGGCAACAATGTCCAGTCCTTGAACATGAGCTGGGCGATCATGAATACTTATGGCATGGCCGTGGATACTGATGCCAAGAAGCTCTACATGGCAGATTTCGAGAAGACTGGGGAATTAAGTGGAAGAAGCACGGATTATTCAGGTCGCATTATCCGAACAAACTTAGATGGCAGCGGTGCTGAAGTCCTTTTGCTGTGTTAAGGAAGCTTTGAAGACTTGGAGCTTAGTGGCAAAACAATTTTGGAAAAGAGTCTCACTATGTCCCACTGGCGTTCCAACTAGAAACAAGCACTCATTTTGACAGCTTTCCATGCGAGCGCCCCAAGGTCTTGGTGAGAGAGCCTAGCATGAGCATGCCATATGGAGTGGCGGTAGACGCTGATGCTAGCCAGGCTGGGTGTGGAGCATGTTTCTCCAAAACGTTAATTTCTTGCAGAATCTACCAAAAGCAGAAGCGACATCTTCAATATCTTCAGGGGTTCTTCATAAATCTGTGTGTGTTGGAACTGATTTCTGCTTTGCAGCACTTAAGTGCACTTATATAAGTACACAAGCCCGCTGGCCAAAACGAAACAAAGACCGTGTTTGCCGCCTTTCTTTCCGGGGAAGTCGCTGTGTTTCGAAGGTCTACTGGACAGATCGCAAGGCAGGGCGCATTCAGCGCCTCACGTTGATGTGTCGAAACGGCACCAAGGAGGTACGGAGTCGAACCAACGTCACTGTTGCAACTCGACCGGAAAAGCGACGAAGTTGGGACGGGGATTAATCAATGATTGATCAATGAAACAGCAAAAGTTCTACAGTAATCACACACACATACGCGGATGGACCCATGTGTATTCAAATCGAGAAAATCGAGACACTTGCATATAACTCAAGCTACTAGGAGCAAGTGCATCGCTACTAGTCACAAGTGCATTGCTACTAGTAACAAGAAGCTACTAGTAGCTAAGGGCATTACTAGTAGTAGCAAGAAGCTACATTGCACATATATATATATATATGCACGGTAGCCGGAGTTCTCAAGCACAAAGTGGTGAGAGGCGATG
>CAXAMN010013669.1:864044-878712 GCA_963970005.1 Durusdinium trenchii | reverse complement strand
CACTCACACTCACTCACACTCACTCACACTCACTCACACTCACTCACTCACACTCACTCACACTCACTCACTCACTCACTCACTCACTCACACACACACTCACTCTCTCACTCTCACTCACACACACACACACACTTACCACCACAGCCACCATCACCACGATCTCCATTTTCATCACCACCATCACCTCTCTGGACCCCAATGCGTCTAGACCTCTAGACTTTCTGCTGCTACACCTCTAGACTTCACACACACACACACACTGTTTGGGGTCTCTTGCCGGGACAATTTTAATGTTTTTTCTTTTATCACTGGTGTCTAGCTTTTCAGCCCTCAGCTGCAGGAACGTAACGTATGTAGAAATCCTTGTTCTGTGCAGAACTCTTTGAACAGCAACAGCATTTCGCTGCCGGACATTGCGAGGTACGCCAAGGAAGGTTCTGGTGTCTACTTGGGTCTGTGCGCCACCCTGCTTTGCCGCTGTGCTGTAGGTCAGGTTCTGACCGTGCCCGAAGCCAGAGATACGCGGGAGGCAGGGGTGGTAAGGGCTAGGCCGCCTGGGACACTGCACCCAAACTATCAAGCTACCTGCCATTTCTCCAATCTTTTGAGCCTTTGTTCTTTGGAAAATATGGATTTGAATGATGCATAGACACAAGTCAATAATTCAAGGACTCACGGTCTTGAGCTGCCCTTTTTGCAGGCAGTTCGTGCAGGAGGCTTCGACTCAGTGTGTGGTGACCGATTGAAAGCAGTAGGCACCTTCCGTGAGATGGTCTTCTTCCAGGAGGAGGCTGTGTACCCCGAGTTCATTGTGATCTACACCCGTGTTTTTGAGTGAATCTGAGTGAGTTCGTTTCACGCCTTGGCGAAGAATCAGCATCGCGTCTTGCATGGCGGAACGTTTCAGCCTACTAAGAACAAAGGGCATCGCTACTGGGAGCAAGAAGGCAAGAAGCCACTAGCGCTCCTAGCATCACTACTAGTAACATGAAGCTACTTTTGGCGGAACGTTTCAGCCCAATCTTTAGCACGGACTTTCCAGTCTCCCAAAGGGACAAATTCACTTGCACGCCTGCGCACAAGGCGCGTTCCCAGAAGACACACAGACCGAAGTACAGTACTAGTCTGATTGGGCTTTCCGAATTGTGTGGAGATGATCATATCATGCTGTTGTGCAGTCGCCTAGGGTGGGAGGGTCTTTTCACTCATTTCCATGTCGACCGGTTGTTATACTTTTTTAGGGTGTGCATGGATTGAATGGATTTGCAACAACACGCGGATTTGATCGTATTTTCTGCAAATGTTTGTACCGCTTGAATCCTCCCTCCGCCTTTCCGTACTTTGTTTTTGAGGTGCATGGAAGTGACATTTCGTGGGGCATCGAAAGAGTCTAGAATCCATCATCTATATATTATATAATATCTATTAAGCATCTATAATCTGAAGGAACTCTCCTGCAGAGCCAAACCAGCCAGAACATCAGAAATACCACAGCTTGTACCATGCAACAAATCCTGTCAACAAACATGTTGCCAAGCGACACTCACAATGCTGAAAGAGAACGTATTGTGAAGGAGGACAAGGCAAACAAACATATTTGTAGGACTCCCCGACTTTGATTGTTCTGATACTGTACTACCTGACAATCCTGACACATGTGTTTGACGTGGGGGTCTCAAGAACCTTGAACAAACCGAGCTCAGTAGAAACGCTGCCTTTTTCACCGGCAACTCATTGGTGGCTTACCAGCGGGTTGGGTGATTCCTCGATCCACGGCGCCAGAAGGGACACATCCAGATTCACGGTCACCAGACGTCACCAACCGCTACTCCCGAGTCTCATTTGTCGCCAGGAATCTCTTGTCGTTGGAGTGGCCCGCCGACTGCATACGAGGCTGGCAGCTTTGTTTGACTTTCAGAATTTGGTTTGTTTGTCATGCCACAAGAGTCATGAACTTAACTGACTATATCTAAAACTACAGTAGTACACTTGCTTGCTGCCTCCTTCGGGTATGTGAACTTGTCTCCACTGATGGTGTTTGTCTTCCCGGCTGACTGTTTCTTTGTATGCATCACACTTGCAAGGAGCACATGTCTCATCAATGTGCAGTTGAGAACTTCCTCAAGCCATGCTGGCAAGTTTTGAAGGGTCTCGGATACGATACCAGCGGGGCATGGCTGCATGGCCAGATATTTTTCATGGAACCCAATCGCCTCAGTGGATTGCTACTGATTTGATGATATTCAGAGTCCCTGCCACCCTGGCTCACAAAACACTTTTCGCATGTTGGAACTAAGCCGTAATTCACGGACAGGGATTTGCTGGAATTGGTTGTTAGCTCCTTTTGTCATTTTATCTTTCCTGTTGTTCCAACACCACGGTGCTGCGACAAGACCAGTTTGCAACCTGAAGCTGTGTTAAACGCCCCTCTCGAGCATCAGTGGTCGACATCGGCCCACCGGAGGATCTGTTTTGGACCACAGTTCCACTGCCAGGTTGGAGAGTTCGGAGCAAGGTGCAACGAGTTTGATGCCAACCTCCGTTCAGTTAAAACAGGTAGAAGCCAAGCCGTGGAGAAAGGCTTGCGCTTGCCTCCTGGTCAAAGAACATGACCTTTGGCGCGGTAATAACAACAACAATGATGACAATCATAAGAATAATAGTAACAATAATACTGTCAATAATGTTGCTGGTGGTGCTGCTGCTGCTGCTGCTGCTGGAAAGTGTGAGTCACCACAACAGGGAAAGACAGGGGCTGGTGATATGGCAGTGGGACTGGACACCTGTCGTCTTAGACATGATGCTGCACCGATGAACGGATCCTGTAGAGGTGCAGATGCCATCATATCCAACGATAACAGTACATCTCAATATGAGCCCTGCTCTCAGAGTGACCATGCAATCATTCTTGCAAAATTCAAGGAATTTGCTTTTTCCTCTGCGCTTTCATGAAGATTGGCTTTTTGGGTTCTCCAAAAGAAACACGCAGGTACCTCCAAAAGCACGACTCGATGAGTTTCTTTTCGTCTTTGCTTGGATTCATCCATGCCCTGCAATGCCTTTTTTCATACCCTCTTCGCAAGGGCACATGTTTGAAAGATGGCCCCCACGAACTGCAGTTGTGCAATCAACTTTTGTGCAGTGACTGAGTGAAATTTGTGAACATGTATATCGAAAGACTCGTAAGCTTGTGTAGTGATGCGCAACCTCCTGTGGAAATCCTACGACAGCACAGCCGCGTGGAGAAGTGCCTTGGTCTTGTTGTCGTGATGTTGGCTTGGGCTCCTGCGGTTTTTGTGTCCAGATGCCCCGAAGTGGAGCTGCACGTGGTGCATGAATATGCGTGAATTAACACACAGGTTTCTGCGAAGCAGGTGAGTCGTTGGATCACGCGGCAGGTGAGCGGTTGCTGCACGTTGCCGTTGCCAGACCGAACCAGGAAGGTTGCACGCCGGTGAAGGCGCAGGTGTTTTGGTACTGTCTCAATTACTTCTGAACTCAGAAAGGTCTTTGCCACTGGAAAGATGGACAAGCTCATGAGTGAAGTAGTATGTTCCAAGCAGTGCATGTTGAAGGTACGGGTACTTCTTCACTGGCGATGAAGTGTTTTGTTCCTTTTATTTTCTCTTGGTGAGCCAGTGGTATGTTTCAATCGTTGGCTGGTGAAGCGGCACAGCTACAGTCTCACAATTCGTGAAGTGGTATGCTGTCGCCGCTGGTAAAGTCGTGCACTTTGATTGATGGTGAAGTCGCGCGCTCTGAGTGCTGCTGGAAAGCTACAATGCAACCACCAGTGAAATCGAAGTTTTGACTGCTGGTGAAAGCTCCTTCTTTGCTTGTTGAGCTTTGACCGGCTTGTCGACAGCTGTTTTTTCATTGATTTTCTTTGTATTGTGGTCGATGACACCGAGGGCCGAGCCTGAGCCAGAGGATTCTGTCAGTGCAGAGCCAAAGGCCACCTGTGGGTGGTGACTCTTGGGTCAGCTTGGTTTGATTTCTCTTGAGAGTGTTGGCAGTTATTCCCCGAGAGGAAAGGGGAAGCTGCAGTAAAAGTATTTGTTTTTTTCCTCCAAGATGAAGGGGTTCTTGATTAAGACACAATAGTTCAAATTGGCAAAGTCACGCAGTCCAAGGCCTTGTTCTTGGGCATATATATATATATATAGATATATAGAGTGTACAGTGTATATCTATGATATATATATATATGTATAGATATAGAGACTTCTTCGAATCCACGTGCAGGTGGCGCAGGCTGACGGCACCGTGACTGTGAATAAAGATGAGTGCGAGGTATGTGGCCCTAGTTGTGTTCTAAACATTTCTGTGTTCCATAAAATGCCGTGTGAAATGCCGTGTACTGTTGCTTCCAGAAAATGAGTCAATGATTGTCATGTCAA
The DNA here is from genome assembly GCA_963970005.1 of Durusdinium trenchii. Classification (NCBI taxonomy): domain Eukaryota; class Dinophyceae; order Suessiales; family Symbiodiniaceae; genus Durusdinium; species Durusdinium trenchii. Next base: position 874,309 of record CAXAMN010013669.1, on the reverse strand, counting down.
CACAGTTACTGTATATAGTACGCATAGCGAATTCACAGTGTCTCTCTCTCTCTCTCAGGTGAGGGTTGCCTTGTATCCCTATACCCCTACTGATGGGGATGAGGCCATTGCACTACTCCAATGCGCTTTTTTCACGTCATTACATGTGACGAGGTTGTGTGTTTGCCATTGTTTGCCGAATGGAGATTTGTGTTGTTCCCTTAGCACGGTGTCAAAACAGTTCAACGCAATGAATGCCATTTGATCCAGAGGACAACATACATGCTTGAATTGAAGATATGCTTCAATCGTGTTTGGTTGCGTTGCCAAATTTGAGCCAATCCTGCTTTTGGTCTAAATCGCTCGCTCCTTGGAAAGGCACAAATAAAAATCGAGAAAAACGATCTCATCAAGGTCTTCCAGGCTCTCTGACCGGACCGACCGCTGTGGCATCAGACTTGATGCTGTCCGACTGTCAAACAGTTCGCTGCAGCCCTGCCTGTCCGCTGGGTGTCATAATTTTATGAGTTCCTCACACGCCAAGATACCCCACAAATCACAGAAAGCCACTTTCAAACCAAGCAAGACCAAGTAGGACTCGTAGATGCGACACGCCATGTTTGCGGCTTGCTTTCTCGAAGCAAAGTCAAGGACTGTTGGCTCCCGCATGAAGTCACCAGCACTGCGGATCAAGCAAACAAGCCACCAACACAACAAACTGCCTACATGTCACTGGCGGCTAGAAAGAGGCCCCGCAGATGAATTCGTATCGAGACGACAACGATAATTCCTAAGTCCTAACAACAGTAGGTGAAGGGTGGCCCGGTAATGCAAGGTTGCTGTGTGACTTCGCTATTCAACGGTCCACCTGTGTGCTCCTCTACTTTGGTTGTGGTCGAGTCTCGATTGCGTCTGAAGATGTATGAAGAAGTAGTAAGGCACTTGTTCCTAGTAGCTTCTTGTTACTACCAGTAAGGCACTTGTTACTACTAGCGTGGCACCTGTTACTAGTAGCATCCTTCCCTTGCTTGTCAGGTCACTGAAACCGGCTGGGCTGCTGGTGTCCGCATTTGCCCGTCTCTCAGGAGTTTCTGCAGATCGGTTCTTCCGTATGAAAAGCGGGCCGGCGTTAGTTCAGGGGCAAAGTGCCAAATAGTCTTGGGACTTTAAGTTCTGCACAGATCCACAGATCCCGACAGTGGTTAAGTTTTGCACGTAGTGTCACTAGTGTCACATATATATGTACAGATATACATATCTTCTTGTGTTGGCTCAAGCTGTTTAGCCTCAAGCTCGGCGGCTACCGGCCACCGAGCGCTCCCATCTACACGATCACCTCAAGATTGCCGGTCTCCACGGCCTGATCGAGAAGGGGGCGGAGAACCATGACTTCATGGGGCGACAGCTTTTGCAGATCCTATCAGGTCTGCGGAGGTGACAGATGTTCCAACTGGATTTGGGCCGACAAGATCCGTGAGGGCTATGTCTGCAGGCGCTGTGGGGAGAAATGGGCCAGACCTCCGCAAGGGCACTCCAAAGCTCCACCGTCCAGATCACCCAAGAGGTCAGGACGACAGCAGTTGCCGGTGCAGCCTCCTCCAGGTCTTGGCAACAAGCCCTACAAGCCGACCAAGATCCAGAAGGCCACTGGGGAGGCTTTGGCTCCAGCCTGGTCAACTCTTGACCCGGCTTTGCAACAACGCCTACAGGACCTTGGCATTCAGCCACCTCCTCCATCTCCAGGGCTGGATCTGAAAGATGTTCTGGTTGAAAACATGGCACAGTTGCCTCCTCAGGTTCGTGAGCTGGTGGAGAAATTGACGAAACCTTCTCCACCGACTGAGAAGGACATTGCCTCCAAGCTCAAGACTCAGGTCTCGCTCCTGAAGAACTTGTCCCACAAGAAGACGCAATTGCAACAGAAGATCGACCACACCAAACGGTCCTACCAAGAACTTCTTGATGAGATGAAGTCCATCCAGGGGCGCATCGAGGCGGAACAACAAGCTTTGACAGCCACAAGTGCTTCATACATGACCCTTGTCAACTCAGCTAAAGCTGACTTGGAAGTTTTGCCGGATGCGGAAGCAGGTGACCCGGTACATGCAGCCGTCGCCGGGTTTATCAACACCCTGGGGGTGAACTTGACTGAGGAACAGCAGAACCAACTTCAGAGCATGTTGAAAAGGCCGCCCTCTTCCTCAGACGAAGAAGCCAAGAGACGCAAGAAGGAGGTTTCTGAATCCCAGTCTTGCGGGTAACAGTCTCTTGGCCCTCGGCTTTGATGGCATTTTGCATGCGGGAAGCAAGTCATGTTGTGATCAACATGCAAGGGGATTCACTTTCGATTGTGGGGCTTTGCGCAATCCTTTTGCCTCTCCGGCTGCTTCAGGCTCAAATTTGGCCTCTCCGCGGGGTTTGGAGGGCTATGGGCCGCAGCGGCGCCGATCTCCTTTGAAAGTTTTTGGGGGAGGTCTTCCATCTGGTGACCCTGATCCAAGTGGGCCTGGGGAGGCACTGAGCTCTTCTATTTCAGAGCGGGCCCTCACGGGTTCTGCTGCCTTCAGGACCTCTCCGGGACTCACCTTGGCTCAGGTTTTGGTCGCTGCCATGGAGGACGAACCATCATCTGACCTTAATCAAGGCCAGCTTTTCTTCTATGATTTGCGCCAACAAGATCTCAAGGCATCTAGTGAGCAATACAGGCTCACAGGACAGCCACACCATGGCCAACAAGTTTTGGCAGACCTCCGACATATGCAGAATATCATCCACAGGCATCTCAACCTACTCAGTGATGCTCGGCCACCACTGGCCAATGTCTATGTGATATCGCAGGTTTTGACCACCTTCCTCCTCAACCCGGACGGTCAGAATCTATGCTTCGGCAATGCACCTTTCCGGTGCTGGTGCTGGACTGGGGCCTTTGCAGATGACTCAGCCAAGGCATGGGGACACCCCCAAAATGCAGTTCGAAGATGCCTCATGGAGTCACAGGGGCTTTTGCTGGTTCATGATCCTGATCTTCAACCCATCTGGGAACACTTCCCGCCGGGCTCCCAGGCGGATGCAGCTGATTTCGCCGGGTTTTTGTGGGCTCATGCGGAATCTCCTTTTATGGAGGGAAGTTCTTCCACCGGAAGCTTCAGGGCTCCCTGGAGGTTCGTGAGCAGTTCCCCTTGAACCTGTTGTCCCGGCTGGGGAGTCTTCTGCTTCTTTGGAAGAGCTGATCTCAGGTTGGGCAGCAGAGGAAGGGGGCCAGTTCCTCTATGGGGCTCCGGATGCACTCGTCATCCAACTTCAGAGGTTCCAGATGATTGATGATGTATGGACCAAACACGACAGGGCCCTTGACTTCAGTCTTCAGTCTGGAGGTCAACTTTCCCTTCTCTGAGGACGGTCATCATGTTCACACGGCAGCCTACAGGATTGTTGCCCTGGTCACTCACCAAGGAGTTGACCACCACACTGGGCACTACCAATCGCTGTTGCTCATGGACAAGGCCGTGTGGCTGGCTGATGACGGGCAGTACCCTGTCCCTATAGGTCAGGTGACCACTCAACACCAACGAGAGGTTCTGCAGCTTTGGCTAGTCAAAGAACCAGCTGATGAACTTGTGGCGGACACCCATGCGGAGTACGTCGAACCTCACGTCAAGAAAGCCCGTCATGCGCACGACACCCTCACCCTCCTCTTCGCCAATGGACGTGGACACGAGGTGATGCCTTCCTCTTCTTGCATGAGACTCACATGGCAGAAGCTGCCACCACCAGGGCCTTGCAGTACTACACCAACAGAGGCTGGAAGGCCTATGGCCAGGCTGCCCACCCTACTGGCCAAGGAGGGCACGCGGGCGGCTTTTTGACTTTGCACTCTTACGCACCACGCGGCTGACTTTCTTCACGAGGGCAACGGGTGGACGGCACTGGGACTGCAGCGACAAGGTCTCATGATATTCCTCATTCAGATCTACCTCAAGACAGGAGAGACCTTGCAGTCACACAACAACTCCCTCATTGTCAGCAACCTCATGGCCTTTCTGCACCACTTGTGGACACGGGAGGATGCACTACCTTGCAGGGCAGTCAACTTGATTTTCTTCTGGTCTCCAACTCACTACAGTCGGCTGTCAGGCTGGAGGCCTGTTGGGATGTTCCCTGGCGACCTCACTGTGCCTTGCAGGTTTACCTTGACTGTGATCAGCCGGCTCAAGAAGTCCAACAACTTCAGCGGTTCCCACCGATTGGTCACACTTTTCAGCTGCCACACCAATGGACTAGCTTTCAGGAAGACAATTGCCCCTTCTACATCATGAATGACCTCATCACAGGCCTTGGCTCCGACTTGGCCCGGTGGGCCACTCAGACTGAGAAGTACATCACCCAGATGCTTCACAAGCCTACTCTGGGCAGAGGATCCAACATCAAGTTGACCACCGCTCCCCTTGTTGATGCCTCCACTTCGAGGAAATGGCTTCGAGGCTCTGTGGCCTTTTGGGAGAAACTCAATGTACGACTCAATGTAGTCCACCACTCTGGACATCGAGGAGTCACTCAGGACATTCTTCACATGCTCCAGGACGTCACCCAGTTCTGCTCTGAAGACTTTTCAGCTGACGTCTTTGTGGCCTTGGTCGCACAATGGCTTCAACATCCCGCCTCTGACCCGGGCGAGATCCGTGCCCAGATCCTGGAACAGGAACATCTTGCTCAAAAGCAGGCTCTGCACTCCACCAGTCTGGAATTCCACGAGTGGCTCAAGAAAGCTCACCATCATGGACTCCGTGGCCTCTTCCGGAGTCTACGCCAAAGGGAAGGCGTGGCAGAGACCTTTCCAGGACCTCCCGGCTTTGGAGCGAATCACTGCTCGTGAGAGGCAGTGGGGAGACATTTGGCATCCCCTTCCGGCTCAGGCCCACATCCGAGGTCTTGATCAACTTCGTGATCTAGCTCAACAAGAAGCTCTCACCTGGAAACCGATCGACTCTTCGGTGCTTCAGAAGCTCTTGCGGCGCCTCCCAAACAAAGCGGCTGGACCGGATGGAGTCTCCTACGACACCTGCCCTACCCGGCGGTTCACCGTCTGGCGGCCCCCTCACTGAGATGGAAAGAGCAGCTCTCTTGCCCACCCAGATGACCTACACCAACATCGTTCTCATTCCCAAGAGTGCCAAGGTCGAGCGGCCCATTGCCCTTACCTCTTGCCTGTACAGGGTTTGGAACTCCTACAGGAAGCATGACATCCAGCGCTGGCAGTTGACTTTGGATGATGATCTCCCTTGGGATCAGGCCAGGCCCAAACGAGATTGCCTCTCCATTGCTGTGGGACGCATGCTGAAGTCGGAGACGGAAACATCAAGGCATCCACACCGTGACATGCTTGGCTGACTTGTCCTGCTTCTATGACACGGTCAACTTGGACAGCGTCATTGAGCCGGCTGCAGAGCTCAACTATCCACCGGTGCATCTCAAGTTGGCTCTGGATCTCTATGCTGGTCCTCGTTTGCTTCAAGCAGAAGGCATTGCGGGGGATCCGAGGCACTACTCCCATGGCATTTTGCAGGGTTGTCCTCAGGCTCCTGCCATCAGCAAGCTCATCCTCTACAAGCCGCTCAAATCTCTGCAGAAAGCTCACCCGGCGGTGGCTGTCTCTTATGATGTCTGTGGCACGGATCCTGACTATGTTGCACGGGAAGCCATCTTGGCCTACAGATCCCTTCGTGATTTTCTCACCGAAGCTGGACTCAAAGTCAACACTGACAAAACCGGCTTCTTATCCAGCAGCAAGGAGACAGCCCGGGCCTTGAAGCTTCATTGACCACGGAAGATCCCCAGCACCACAATGTTCTGCGTGATTTGGGAGTGGATGCCACTGCAGGACGCCGCCGGAGGATCACTCAGGTCAAAAAGAGACTCCTGAAGGGCAGAGGCCGAGCGGGCATTCTACAGAGACTGAAGCTTCAGAGGAACATCAGCCACCGCATCCACAAGAGTGCAATCCATCCGGTCATGTCGTGGGGGGCTCAAGCGAGCGGACTGGCTCCACAACGACGGCAATACATCCGGGTGATGGCTGCCAGAAGTCTTCAGCTCCAACGGTCAGGATCAGTTGATGTGGTCTTTGACATGCATCCTCATCAACCGGACCCGGGCGATTCCATCATCCAGCAGCACCTCCACTCGGTTTGGAAGATATATCACTCTTTCGATGAGAGCACGCAGCACCTCTTTTGGACAAGCTGGAATGTTGCTTTGGGAGCCCTCCAAAAGGTCCGCTACCGTTGGCAGGTCGTCTCAGGACCACTTCAGGAGGACAGGTTATGGTGGCATTCCAGACTGCATCCTGAGCCTCGAGGATGGCTGGCCTGAGCTTCTCCACAAGTTGCAGACTGAATTCCGGCGGCAACGTCTCCTCAGACTGACCGGGTACGAGGGATGCCACGACTTGGAAAGGCCGTTGGATTGGCAGGTCAGTCTGACTTTGCAGCAGATGGCGGAGAAGAACGGACCTGCTCTCAGGGCGCTTCATCAGGGCACTCTCCATGGGCAACAGGGTCATTGCCCACTCTGCGGGGAGGATCTCACCTTCACCCACTTGCTCTGGCAGTGCAGGTTTTGGAAGGGCAAAGTCAAGGACATCCCTGAGCAATGGAAGCAACGGCTTGCTGCGGGCACGGAACCTGAACTCTGGCAGAGGGGTATGGTGCAATCCATCTTCTACATCCAGGAAGGGGGCATGGGCACCTTTCAACATGAAGGCACCTGGACCATGGAGGAAGCCTTCGCCATCCCTGCTGAGCATGCCATTTCTTTGGCGGTGGCACCAACCTGCAAGGACGTGAGACACAAACGTTACGTTTTCGTGCTCTGCATGCATCAGGTCTTCTCCAAGAGACGGGTGGCGGCTCTCAAGGGCATCTGTCCAGGTCAGGCCACCAAGAGCAGGGCCATCTTCTATGGCCTCAAGCACCTGGCTCTGCACAGCAAGGAGAAAGTGCATGTGGCCATCTTCGACCATGGGGTTTGGAAGGCATGGCAGCCCACTGCTGCTTATGAGCTGTTCCCTGACCTTTACCAAGGCCTGGATCCTGAAGACTTTGCTCAGGTACGCCCACTCCTCTTCTCCAAGAAGGAGCAAGAGTAGAATGGCAACCGAAAGGCCTTCCAAGAGGATGCCGACAGGCTGGCTCGCGCCTTTGCAAAGACCTCCCGCAACGAGGAGATCCTTGATCTGCAAAAGCACATCGATGAGGACACCAGGGACGTGCTTTGTGTTGCTGCCACGAGGATGCACATCCTTCTCACGGACAAGTCCCACTTCCTTCATCAGGCCAAGCCGGCAGACTCTCCTCACAAGGTTCCTTTGGTCGAGCAAAAGAGGGCCCTCCTCAAGCAGCTTGAAATTCGGCCTGACATGGGGGGGCACTCTTGGCAGAGCTTTCGAACAGGAGTGAGATGTGACTTTTGCAAGCACCGTCTTCATGCCAAGAGCCTCCCAGCTGATCTCCGAGCTGCCCTGTGACATGGCGGCCCCTGTCTCGCAGCAGCGCAAGACCCGTTTTCAGGTCATCGACGAGCTGATAGCTGCCCAGACTGGAGTTCAGCAAGGAGTGCATCATTTGAAGCTTGACAAAGCTTACCTTCGGTGTACGGAGTGTGCTGGGTACATCCTTGCAAGATGCAACGAGGATGCGTTCACCAGCTTTGTGAGTGGGGCATGCTTGGTTGGACCATTGGATCCATCACACTGGAGCGGCCACCCCTCGCACACAATGAGCCGCAAAGGCACTGTGGCCCGCTGCACGAGGTGTGGTGGGAGTGGACGCATCAGGGACTTCAACGTCGAGCTCAACGACAAGCTCCGGAAGAGGTGCATCCACTCAGGGTCAAAGGACCTTCGAGCCTGGTTCACGTGAGGCACACTCTAGCCCGAAAAGAGGCGTGCAAAAAACAATCTTACTTGTGTCATCACGCATTATGTCTTTGGGGAGTCAACTGTAGAACCATTCCTCTTTTCGTGAGTAAGCTTTGATTTGCACAGTTTCATGGACTTGCCACATGTGTGTCGGCCTTCTTCAAACCGGGATGGTTGTGGACCTTATTTTGCTGCTCCATGAAAAACCTCAAGGCCAAGGCAATGACCGCTTGTGTAACATGGCGGTAACTCTGAATCTATATCTCACCCTAGACTCTAGTCTACAGATTTGTGAAGCATCTCCATATGGGGGTTTATTAATGAACAGTCAGCGTTAGGCACCATGAAGATTTGCGAACACCAGGAGAAAGGTTTCCGCTGGTGCATGCCATGCATCTGTTAGATCCAATAGACACATCCTATTCAAAAAAGAACAACATTTAAGGTCAGCTCAGTGATACAATATTGGACTACCTTCAAATCTGGCTCAGTATCACCACACCTTGCAAAAATGCAGGCCGACAGCCAGCACTGTGTTGTTTGACTTCGTTTCGAGGTCCAAAGACAAGGCAAGAGCAAGGAAGCGCAGGATGGTTTCCAGTTGGCTATTTGCAACCGGCGCAGGGCGTCTAGCTGGCTTGTTCGCTGTGACGTCGCTGAACTGAGCAATATGAAGCAAGATCCATATGTTCTTGGAAATTAAATATTGGTGTATACGCAAAGCAGGTGTAAGTATATTGGGCTTAAGTTTCCCTATAAATCTAGGAACCAACTCAGTAGTAGCTTGCTAGTAGCTACTCTTCTACTTGCAAACTCTTCTTGCTATATATCTCTTCTAGCCCTTCCCCCCTTAGCAAAAGAATGCGAATGTTCATCGCCAGAATCCCAGAAAGTTCAGACACAGCAGCCCTGGCCAGGCGCATGAGTAAGACCCTGCAGCCTGTGAGGTTCAGATCCAGGCCAGGTGCAGCCTGCTGCGTCTACTCAATGGGTCAAATCAAAGGGCAGGAGGCGCTTTAACAGGAGCTGGCAGCCTACGTTACACATTGGTCATCCTTCTGGGACATTTCTAGAAACAGCTGTCCATCCAGCTTGGCTGGCAGCCTATTTATTTTAGATTGTGGCCTAAAAACTCATGTGAGTGATCCAGCTCACGGTCTTTTTCTTTGAGTGCAACTTGCCAGAGCTGGAGCCGTCCACAACGGGGAAGCAAAACGTGATGGACATGCAGACCTTCCATTTGAACATGAGGTTAGCCAGTCAAGCTGAGGTGACACCAAGAAGTTCCTGACTTGGTTCGCTATGGTTTGCTAAAGATTGGTGGTGTTGCCGTTCAAAGGGGCTTGCATGATGTTTCTGGTCGGGTTCTTCATGTTGAAGCTGCCGATGGTTTCTGAAAAAGACCATTTCTGCAGATTGTCAGAGGGTTGCTCCCTAGGTTTCTGACATGTATCTTAAGGTTTTTAATCTGCTTCTGAATTACCGGACAGGGTTTCGCATTTCGCATGGGCTCTGCAGAAGGTTCTTTTTGGTTTTGACCAGCATGACTTGATTCCAGCGGAGTGATGGGTGCTTCCATGTACTTGTAGAACCCTGTGAATGCATGCTAGAAAAGAGTATATAATGATTCTCTGACTGGGCTAACTTTCCGTTCAGAACTCCCACGCTTGACAGTCACTGCCGAAGGCAGCACTCCGAGTAAATCTGTTGAATGCAGCAGTACTAGGAGAGCAAACCATATGCAGGTCATTTGTATGGAGAGGTCATGGTTTCATAACGTTTGATACAAATGCGGAAGTGCATGCCACCGTCTGGTTGTCGAGGTCGGTCTAAATATGGGCCTCGCTTCGCTTGCTGGAGCGGTGGCGAAATGGCGTGCCTCACTGATGCGAAAGCTGCAGGGCCAAAGATAGCAAGAGAATCTTTGGACAGATTCCGCGGGCGGACTCCAAAATCAGTTGAAAGAACCATGTGTGGCACATGCTTCTTTTTGAATGCCCCCCTTCCTCACGCCAAACAGATCGAGTGTTCCCTGTTCTTCCTTGCTGTGAGGATTGCACGTCGTTCGCCTAGCCGTTGCTGCAAAACGAGGGAGCATGCTCGCCGAGTTGCACCAATTCAGCCATTGTATCACGGGGACACCGGGGACACAGTTCGCTGCCGGGGATGTTGGACTGTGGCTCGACTGTTTCCTTGTTGCTCTGGAACGGCAGGATTCGATGATTCACCCGCACCCTTTCGGAGTCTAAAGAACCTCAAGCAAGTGGACTGCTTTAAGGCTCCACTTTCTAGGGTGGAGGCCATCGCTTCTAGGGCGGAAGCCTTCGCTTGTAAGGTGGAGGCCATCGCTCCTAGGTAGGGTGGAGGCCAT
>CAXAMN010013669.1:785823-864034 GCA_963970005.1 Durusdinium trenchii | reverse complement strand
GCTTCTAGGGTGGAGGCCATCGCTTTTAGGGTGGAGGCCATCCTAGGAAGGTTGGAAGCCATCGCTTCTAGAGTAAAGGCCATCGCTCCTAGGTAGGGTGGAAACCATCGCTTCTAGGGTGGAGGCCATTGCTTCTAGGGTGGAGGCCATCGCTTCTAGGTTGGAGGCCATCGCTTCTAGGTACCATCAGGCCATCGCTTCTAGGTTGGAGGCCATCGCTTCTAGGGTGGAGGCCATCGCTTCTAGGGTGGAGGCTATCGCTTCTAGGGCGGAGGCCATCGCTTTTAAGGTTGGAGGTCATCGCTTCTAGGGTGGAGGCCATCGCTTTTAGGGTGGAGGCCATCCTAGGTAGGTTGGAAGCCATCGCTTCTAGGGTGGAGGCCATCGCTTGTAGGGTGGAGGTCTTCGCTTGTAGGGTGGAGGCCATCGCTGGGGTGGAGGCCATCGCTTCTGGGGTGGAGGCCATCGCATTTATCAACTTGCGTCGTACTTCTATCAACTTCAGTGGTGAATGTTCGCTCCGACAGCTTCACTCAACGTCTCCATTCGATTCCATTCGTTTATTTAAAGCCAGGAAGGTAGGTCGTGAGAAGCGGTAAGAAGAGAAGCTAGTACGTACGTACCCCACTAGTAGCTTATGTAGCTACTAAGCTTGGGATGCAGAAGAACACTTCGCATGATTGATTTGGCTTCTAGTTCCCACCTGCCAGGTGAGGGTTGTTAGATTTGATTCTATCAGCTGTCCTCTGTCCTCCTCAAGAACCAGATCGCAGTGGGCACCACCGGACATCGCCACGAGTGCCAGATCGCAGTGGGCACCACCGGACCTGAACTATGCCAGATGGAATGCCAGAGCATTTGCCCGGCAGAATGCGAAAAAATATACCAGATAGAATGCCAGAATGTATGCCAGATAGAATGCCAGGTAGAATGCTAGAATATCAGCAGATAGAATGACAGAACATATGCCAGATAGACTGTCAGAAAATATGCCAGATAGAATGCCAGAATATATGCCAGATAGGTTGCCAATGCCAACATATTTGCCAACTAGAATGCAACAATATGCGCCGCACAGAATGCTAGAGTTTATACCAGATAGATTGCCTGAGTATCTGCGAGATAGAATGCCACTTATATGAGACACTTTCTTGGTGATGTTGAAGCACTATAGCCGTCGGTTATCGGCAGAGTATCATGCCATCGTTGGGGTCACTTGAGCAAATGTATTTTTTTTGGAAACTTAGCTTTCAGATACTGTAATTAAAAAAGGGACTTTAGCAGACAGATGTTGCAGCCATCCCTGGCGCTTTTCTGATTTGGCTCTTGGCCAAGCTCTTGTGTTGTGCACAAGCAAAGTGACACAAGGCTACTGCTTGTGGCGAGGAAAGCCTTGCGCAACACACCGTGCGTCGCATCAGTTGAATAAACGTGTGGCCTTCAGAGGGGGCCCTCAAGCCTCCTTTTGCACGACCATTCAGATCATTGAGCCTAGATCGCATGTTCAGCAAAATTGACGATTTGCACAGTTGACCCTGACATGTTTTCCTTGAATCGTTGGCAAACAAAGCCGACAAAAGCGATTCCGGTCAACGCTGACGAAGCCGCCGGATGAACCGCAGCCGCTGACTCACAGCTGAAGCAAGAGGGCGTCCTGCATTGGGCGTATTCGGCCTGGCCAGGCGGGAAGTGATGAAGGCGAATCGAATTCGAAGGAATCTTGATTGATGCTCTTGGTCCGCCAGCTGTGAGGTACACTATCGAATGTGAGGAACTCAGGGAGCTCAGCGGTTCAGAGGCTAGGCTTGAGAAGCTGCCGCAAGCAGAGTCCTTCAAAAACGCACCAGAACTTGTACGATGATCATTCTGTTCCCAGAATCATGTCTTTCTCAGGGTTTGTGCTCCAGGTTTGTGCTCTAAGACATAGGACCACGTGGAACCACAAGCACAGAGCTGGCTTTGGTTCAAACAGAATATATAGGGACTTGCAGGATTCTGTGGCTTTGGATTGTCAGTTCACCTCACTGGGAACTCCAAACCCTCTCTTGTACCCCAAACGCACCGACCGCATCAACTTCCGTCCGCGGCCATGGTGTGAGCGAAGCTGCGAATCCCAAAGCTTGCCATGTCGGAGGCAAGGGGGCTCCTGGGCATTGTCCCAGTTCTGGCAGATGTGCTTCCCACAGCGTGCCCGGTGGACCTGTGGGTAGCTGCTTCCAAGTTGTGAGAGCAAATGTCGAAGATCAACATGGAAAGGGGCATGTCACCTTCCAAGCCGGTTCGCGCGCGTGCATGCGCTTTGTGTTGCTAAGGGGTACCTGCTGCGCGTCTGCAAAGAAAACGGTATTTTTTACTTTTACAGCTTTTACAGCGCCTATTTTAACTTTGGTAAAGCAAATTTGGCTGACGGACCGGGGCACACAACCTCCATGTGTCCCGGGCACATGGGCACACATGGGCACTCGGGCATGTCTTCTGAAGGGACCTTACTCAATAATTTGGCCTTACCGTTTTTGCCAGGGCCTGGGAAATACCGTTTGGCTGCATTTGTGCATCACCCCGTGGCCATGTTCAGAGTCTTTCTACAGGACATGCACTGCGACTATCGAAATGTCGAAGTGGATAGCCGTAGCGCATGTGCAGCCGGCAAACGGCTGTAATTTGATGTTCCCCATTGTAGGGTGATACCCCGTTTGGCCCGTTTAGATGCATTTGCGCGGAAGTTTGGGCATTTCCTTTCAGCATGTGTTCGACAGTCACCTTGACCGCATCACGTCATTACCATCAAAATGATCCACGTCACGGCATCACCGTGTTGCGATTATCCTCATCCTCATCCTCGTCCTCCTCATCACCATGATGATGCTGCTGCTGCTGGTGGTGGTGGTGATGATGTTGACCGTGGTGGTGTCGGTGATGATGGTGCCAAAGATGATGGTGTTGACGACGGGGATCATAGGAAGCATGATGGGGGTGATGATGATGGTGAGGAGATGAGGGGTATGCTGCAGGTGATGTTGTCGTTGTCGTCGCCGTCGCCGTCGCCGTGGTCGCAGTGGTTGCGGTTGTGGTTGTCGTTGTTGATAGCCTACTACAGCGATGATGAGGGTGATGACAACCAGAACGAGGATAAACTCTGCACTAGTGAGTTGGGACTTGCGAAATGACTTCAAATTTCGAAGTTCCATCTCATGTATTTCCAAGTGTGTCCACAACTCCCATCTCATCATGCATCTACCATCAAAGTCAAGAACAGCCGAGGGTAGCTGTGCTTATCTCTTTGAATTTGTGTTTTCAGTGTATTCCAAAGGGGGACACTGGTGAGAAGAAGGCCAAGGTAGAGAAGAAACCAGAAGAAACAAAGACAGCCAGACAAGCGTAACGATCCATGAAGTGGAGCTCACCTTTAAAAATTAAACATAGACCAGTATAACTCATGTGTTTCTTGAATGTTTTCAGTCAACTTTTGTCAGACACATGTGTCAGGACTTGTGCAACAAACAGCCCATCTCATAATTGGCACAACTGGGGGTAGTATAGTTCTGACGATGGTGATTTTAACGTGACCATCATCATCATCATCATCATCATCATCATCATCACCGTCATCATGTCCATCATTTCGCAACCATCTTCATGACAAATATATATATATATATATTTGTAGCATCGTGGCCTTCATCCTCAGCACCACAACATCATCCCCCCCCGTGCTGGTCTCGTGTGCCCCTGTGCCCATGAACTGGTCATCGCCATCAATATCTTCATTATCCATTGTGGTTTCGTTGATTGAACCACCCTCATCATCATCATCATCATTAGCGTCATCATCATCATCATAATAATAATAATCATCATCATCATCATCGTCATCGTCATCGTCATCGTCATCGTCATCGTCATCATCATCATCATCATCATCATCATCATCATTTTCATCACCACCAACGTTGTCACAAACATCATCATCAACAACATCGCAACCATTACTGCAGCATCATATAATACCACCATCACCAAGATCTTGTGTATCGTATCATCACCGACATCATCACCGCAGCATGAACATCATTGTCAACATCATCGCCGCCATCAGGACCACCATCACCCTCATAAATTTAATCATCATCAGCATCGTGTTTCCGTGTGCATGTGGACGTGACTGCGCCTGGGTGCCGTGCCCGTGGACTGTGGTGCCTGTGCACAACGGTAAAAAATACTTGTTTTTACCGCATTTTACCAAGGCTTTCGGTCACATTCGCAACTGAGGGACTCAGGCACTGCGGTAGAGAAAAACCATTTTCGATTTGTACTGTTCTAATAGCCGCGCAGATAAGTCAAATTTTTGTTGAACACGCTGTTTTTCCCCGTGCCTTTCAGTAAAATCCATAGCTAAGGGACTTGGACATTGCGACGCAAAGCATAATCTTGCATTCTTACAGTTTTGTGATCGCGATGTCAGTCAAACAGATCGATTCCAGTGAGCCACGCTTTTCGAAAACTGCAAACCAGCCCCCCCAACAAACAATATTTTTACAATTTTGATTCCGGGTTTCGATAACAAAACCAAAATGTGCATTTTGAATTTTTACTTAACGTGCGATAGAAAACAATGCTCTTTTTACAACGCACGCGATAAACATTTCGAGCTGTGACACCCAGGTAAACCGGCCATTCTTTTTCTCGATGTCTACCCTTTTGACCGCGGAAATTTGCATTAGATAAAATTGAAGATTAGTTTTGTCCGGAAGAACGGCAAAACAACTAATATGTTCGATTTTTCCGTTTTCACCGCGCCTTTGGTTAAAAAATGGCCTGAAACCCGGGCAAAACGGTAAACATAATCGATTTTTACCGTTTTTGCTGACGAAGTGCCTCGCGGGAACCCCGTCGCCCGAGCAACACTGGTAAACCAGCACAGCCTATATACCTTGAGTCACCTGTTCAGGATTTGCCACTGTGTTTTGACAAAGCTTTGGACTGAATCTCACAGCCAGGATATCTCAGCGCTAGAGAAGTCCCTGAAGACTTTGGCCACCAGGCAGGCATAATGAAAGACAGACGTAGTGGCAGGGGTTCGAAAAGTGTTGCCACTCTCACCCTGGGCCATTTCTTGGTTGTTTGCTTTGCAACACCTTCGTCGCATTGAGTAGCGCAAGGCCTTGGGGAATCCAGCAAGCTTTGCCACATTCATTTCTTCCAGTGCCCCGCAGTATCCCCCGCCCTCACTCTGGGACATTGCAGGGCTACATTGCATAAGGCAATCACTCCATGCCCAGACTTACACCTTAGCCCCCTTCCTCCTCCCCTCCCCTCCTCTCTCCCCCTTTTTGTCATCTTGCGTGTTCCTGAATGTAATACTCAGGTTCACCCCTCTCTCACTGGTGTGTCCCTGGACGCTTGTGCGTTGCTGGGAACACCTGTCCTCTTCCTTCTCTTTTCCCTCTCTCTCTTTTCTCCTTCCTTTCCTTTCCCTCCTTCTTGTTTGGGTGTCCCTGATGCTTTCGTCATAGCTGGGAACCCTCCTCCTCTCTTCTTTGGGTGTGTCCTTGGACGCTTGTGTCGTAGCTGGGAACACCTTCTTCCCCTTACTACTAGGTGTAAGGACGCTACTTTGACGCTACTAGGGGCTCCTGGCCTTACTACTAGGTGCAAGGACGCTCCAGGACAGAGATGCCTCCTGTTGGGGAGGCGTGTGACCCATCCAAGCTGTCATGAAAACGTACCTGCTTGGTGCACCTGGGCGCGTTATAAGACGCAGCTGGTGGCCACTTTCCTTCCTTTTCTCTTGTAAAGCGTTAATGCCTCGGCAGTCATGCGCGGAACGTCGTCACCTTGTCGCGTTTCCGCAGTTCGAGCTCGTGGGCTTTGAAGGTTCACCTTAGGCGTTCAAACCTAGGTGGGCGTGTGGCATGTGGCATTCGAGTCAGTATGCATTTCTATAAGTGTGTCACCTTTGGACTCAGCTTAGAGCAAAATATGCCTCCCTTTGGGGAGGCGTGTGTGTGTGTGGACTGTACTGTTCGTGTTTTCTTTCTGTAGAGCAGGGGGCCCATGGACACTTGGATGGCATGCGCCAACGAAGACCCATCCAAGCTGTCGTGAAAACGTACCTGCTTGGTGCACCTGGGCGCATTGTAAGACGCAGCTGGTGGCCACCTTTCTTCCTTTTCTTTTTGTAAAGTGCTAATGCATCGGCAGTCATGCACGGAACGTCGTCATCCCGTCGGCTCGTCGTTTCGTGGCCTTTAACTAAAGGCGCGCAGCCCCCCTTTACCTGGTTTTTTAGGTTTTGGTTTCTTAGGCCGGCGTGTGGCACCACTGTCAAGTCAGTACGCATAATCATAAGTGTGTGTTTGGTGGGGCACAATGAAGCGCACAATGAAGCACACGCGTGGGCTGGGAGTGATGTTTTTATAGGGTACAGACAGCGGCTCGAAGGAGGAACTGATTCAGAGTTTAGACCACATAACCTTGATATCAAGCTTCCGACTTAGGCTTCAACATGGCCAGAGTTAGACATCGGGAGTCCAAGCTCGGTCGCTGTCCGCCAGGTTGCTCGAGGCCACCTCACAGGGTGTGGTCCAGGCCTAGCGGATTTGGCGAGACGTCTCATACTAGCAAGAAGCTTCTAGGTTGGAGGCCATGGCTAGTATATTGGCCTCCAACCTAGCTCCTTGCTAGTATTACTAGATGGCCTCCAACCTAGAAGCTTCTTGCTGGTACTATATACTAGCGATGGCCTCCAACCTAGAAGCTTCTTGCTAGTAGTAGTCAAGATTTGTTCTTCATCTTCGTTCCCAATAGCTTCTAGCTACTAGTAGTAATGGCCTCCAACCTACTAGCGATGGCCTCCAACCTAGAAACTTCTTGCTAGTAGTAGCCAAGACTTGTTCTTCATCTTCGTTCCTATTAGCTTCTAGCTACTAATAGTAATGGCCTCCAACCTACTAGGGATGGCCTCCAACCTAGAAGCTTCTTGCTGGTACTACTAGCGATGGCCTCCAACCTAGAAGCTTCTTGCTAGTAGTAGCCAAGATCTGTTCTTCATCTTCGTTCCTAATAGCTTCTAGCTACTAGTAGTAATGGCCTCCAACCTAGAAGCTTCTTGCTAGTAGTAGCCGCGACTTGTTCTTCATCTTGGTTCCTAATGGCTTCTAGCTACTAGTAGTAATGGCCCCCAAACTACTAGCGATGGCCTCCAATCTAGAAGCTTCTTGCTAGTAGTAGCCAAGATTTGTTCTTCATCTCTTCCTTGCCTTACCACTTGTTGCCTGATATTGGCCGTCAGGCCCTACTGGGCGGTCACGTTTTTTGGGTGGGCAGACAGGGATGTGGCAGACGTGTGCGTGATTTGATACTGTAAATTGACAGAGGGGAACCTTCTCATTTCAATATGAAGTTGTGTTCTTCCAAAGAACCTCAACGGCCAATAGGTTGGCAGAGCCAGGCTCAGCAGCTCATGTGACGCATACATTGCATTCGGCATCTTCTTTCGAAAGCAGTTTGTGTGACTGTAGAGACGGTAGTGTTTCAACAGTGCTGAAGCTGGAATTGTTAATTGTTCTCCTGCCCAAGACAGCGAGGCGAAACTGATTTGCCGCGAGGTGGCCCAAGATCTCTTGCAATTGGCAGATCCTGCAGGAGCCATCGGCAACACCAATTGTCACATTGGTGGTCAAAAAGGACGGAATCTTGTGGAACCACGAAGCGATTTCCTTTTTTTTTTCCTAGGGTTTACTACTGTTGATCATTGATGAAAGAACTCCTGCACCAACACAGCAAACTCATACATGAACATACTGTGTTGTTGATGTATATATATATATACATGTTTAGATTTTATGTGTTTATCTTCACCTCACATGTATTCTGGTGTCGTTCTTCCATTAGTCGTTTTTTTTGTTGTGGGAGGCCGCCTAGTCACCTAGTCTTCAAGGTCTCCAAGTCTCCGGCACCTCTGCTTGAGTTTCTTGAAGGTTCCCAAGTTTCTTCGCATTCTCAACCTCTTCTCAAAACCTGTGTGCTTCGCTCTTGGGGCCTCCGCGGTGGGACGTGTCAGACATCCAGAAAACTTATTTGCCGTTGTGACGCGAAGGAGTATTTGCCTCGAGGGTCAAGAGACAGCTCCCTGGTTTGGACAAGTGGATGATTGGCATGTGAAAGGGTACAGCTTTTGGGACATCTAATGATTTGTTGCCATGTCCGCAGAACCAAGGCCTGAAAATCCATTCAATCACATCGTGGATATGATGGCGAACCCCGAGAATATCATACTATGCCAGGGGGTCAGCGATGGCAGAAGTGGTGTGTCGGGAGTTGTGCGTCGCGAACAAACAATTGTGCCGAAATCTGCACAAAACTGATTGTGGAGCATGCTGGCGTGGAATTCTAGTTGCCAAATGCATTCCACAACATGTTTATTGCAGCACAAATACTGCATTTGGCCCTTTGGCTCTACGCATCTGTGTGGGCGAAGAGTGCCCGCATCACGGCAGGTACCTCCTGAAGACTGTTGGCCACTGCACTCTATCAGTTTCTCAGTGAAAGAGCCATCAGGTCTACAGAGACTTGAGCAGAAATGCGGAGTTGAAGCTTTAGTAACTCTCAGCAGATGGGACTTGATAACAGTTCCCAGGACCATGGAAGAACGTCATTTGTGACTTTAAGCTTGTCCAAAAGTATGTGTAGCAATATGCATTACACATGGCAAAGCTGCTGCCCAGTGCTGGATGCAAGTGCTGGACACGTTTTGTCCCTTTGTTTGTTGGCAAGGACTGTGGAAGTTGACCAAGCTGCCACTCACTCTGCGCAACGTTATCCCCTTTTCGCTCGCCCAGAGCTGTCACTTGGCCGGAAGCGGCCTTTCTGATTATGCTCTTTGGAAGGAACATGAAGGAACACATTTAATTAGTTGGCAGCCTCGAGTCACGCCTGTGCTCCGAACCAAGGATGAAGATCTTGCGCGCTCATACGGAGAGGGTTTCTTGCACCAATCAAACGTGCTTGTAGCAGAGCTTTTGCCGAAGGCTTCACTTGGCGGGGCACAGTGAAACCACCTGTTAATGCATTCATTGCGGCTATGTTGTTGAAACATTTTCCCCAGCACAGTTGCGCCTTCTTGTGTAGTTCCATTTTTCAGGTGCTGAAGCCTGCATCCGACTGGGACATCGCTGTGAGTGCAGGCAGCATGTCTGCTTTGGACCACACGGTGGCTATGTTTCTGAATCCTGGTGACTCTTGATGCAGCAGCAGAGGATGAATACAAACAACGGAAATGTGTTTGAGGGGAGGATTGAGGTTGATGCAGTTGAAATTTAATGAATCGTCCAAAGGCCTGGATTACGTACTCATGCATATATTAACCATCATTGTCCTTTATCATCCTTTATCACTTGTCACATTGTGAATCATGGGTGTTTTCTTCCAACCTTGCTGAGGATACCATTTTAATGGAAGAGCTCCTTGGCACAACAGTGCTCTAGTTCATTGCAATTGAATCAATGGTGGCATTTCTGCAGTTCTTTTCGCATCACCTGACCTCCAGAATCGGATGAGTACGGCGTATGTAATGATGCTTGCTGGCATCTAGCCAGAATAGAAGCACTTTACCAAGAGGCAAGATCCCACATTTTTTCGCATGGATACTTAGATACTACAGCTGCGACAAGATGGGTGAAAAAAACTATGTTAAGACAGTCGGAGCAAAGCAGGGTAGGCATGGGTGTGATCGCAAGAGAGTATATTGAAAGGTGCTACAAGTTCAAATGCCATATATATATACATACATAGGTATATACAGCTGAAACGGGCATTTCAATTCTCTTGCCGGCTTTGCTCTTGAGCTGCCACTGATAGGTTCACCTTTCTCGCAATGGTCGATGCTTGTATGGCCGCTGGATTGTGCATGCCTCAGATAGCAATGAAATCCACTACAATGTTTCCACAATTTGCATGGCAGCACAAATTCTTGAAAAGCGGAGAAACTTGGTGGTAGATCTAGTCAAGTCTGCTGGAAGGTAGGAAGAAAAAGATTCAGGGGCTCCCAAGACAAATATGATTCAGGGGCCTCTGTATACTTCCACAAATGCGCGGGGAGGCAGGTATGTTCCACATTCATGGGCTTCCTTCAGTCAGCCTGTGATTGAGAATTGGGGAAAACCAAACCTGTGAGTATTTGGAAGGAGCACAGGATTCATTTGTTGGCATCAATTGGATGCCCCCCAGATTGCTTGCCCTTGCTTATTTTTGTAAGGCATATGGTGCCTGTGAAATGCGATGATGATGGGATATTGCCATCAGAACTTGCCAAAGTCATTGCAGGTGCCAAGGTGTTGCAACCTGGCATGACAGCCAGTCTACTGTACACATATATATATATATACATATACATGTATGATATCATACAGATGGACGGACGGACGGACAGACAAACAGACAGACAAACAGACAGATCGATCGATAGCTTTATAGATAGATCGTTTGTTTCGCATATGCTATGCCGGCTATTTCCAGAGTTGGGCCAATGCACCAGGAGGACGTCATGTGGGGCAGGGCTCAAATTTGAGAGGTCAACTCCATTTTCCAGACTATCGTTGAGGTGTATATATATAGAGTATAAGCACCTAGCTGCTGCTGGTGGATGACCAACAAATCACATTGACTGAGGTACACTGTTCCAGCTGCTTGGCATGAAGGTGTGGTAAAGATCCGGATGCTATGAACAATTAATGCCTTTGCGAAGTGTTCACCCACAGTCGCCCTAGACAATTGCCGGGGTCATCCGTAGCGTTCATATCCTTTTGTCCTTTTGTCTCTATCATTTTTACATAGATTCAGCCTACCCAGCCAGTTCAGAGGCTGGCGACACTCATCTTCGCCAGGCTGACATGGAACAGTTCGGAACATCAGAGATTGCACTTGAAAACATCTTCCAGGACCTCCGTCAACCCGTCAACCCACACAGCTCAGTGAGGTTGGGCAGAATCCTTTGGGTACACGGATGTCGTGCGAACGCTACAAAGCCATCTATGAGTTGTGCACCTGCCTTAGTGGAACAAACGTGCAAGGTTCAGCTGCTTTGCCAAGTGAATTGATATCAAACAAACATTGTGGAGATGGAGACGCCGGAAGACTCCTTTCTTGGGTAGTTCCTTTCTTCTGCAAAGAGCCGCGAACGAAAGCTTCTGAATCAGAGTGTCAGATGTTTTTGTGTGTCACGGGTGATGACTTTCGTAGCACATATACATACGTAATTGTACACATTCTTTTCCCGAATGCATAGCGAAGGGTTCTCGTTTAACTCTTGGGGGTCTGGGGGTAGAGCCTTGTTCGCGACCCGTTGTTTCTATGTTCGCAACCGTCCGCAACCGTCCGCAACCGTTCGCAACCGTTCGCAACCGTTCGCAACCGTCCGCGGTAGAGCGCTAAGGCGCTGCCATTGGGGGAAGCTTTTGCAAGTGACTATTCATGGATGTGTCACGTGTCAGTTTGCGACGCTAGTCCATTGTGATTTGCGTGAAAATGACTTGTCGCGCAAGAAGCGTGATGCACTTCGCTGCACAGGCGCAGCGTTTTGTGAGATCCGCAGTTTGCAACGCAGTTCCATTGGGATTAGCGTTTGGAGAGTCGTGTTTTTGGGGTGTTGGATGTGGCCGTGCCATTGGGATTTGCGTTTCAGGGTGTGGCATCGAAGCTCTGTTTTCGTGACAAGTCTCAGCTGAAATGCCGATTTTGGTGGATGGGAGTGTGCTCAGAACGGGTCGAAATCATTCCAAACGTGTGGTGTGGTGCAAATTTTGTTGAAGCTCACATGAGATGACATTGTTACTTTTCGTGGCAGGGGCAGGACTTTGTGCGGGTTTTGAGGTGTGGAAGTGGGATTTTCGTGGCAGGCGCAGGGAATCGTGAGGTTGCGATGTGTGACGGAGGTGACATTTCGTGGCAGGCGCAGTACTTTGTGCGCGTTAGACGTGTGGACGCGGAAAGATTCGTGGCAGGCGCAGGGAATCGGGAGGTCCCACAAGAGTGTCCCGCAACAGTGTCCCACAAGAGTGTCCTACAAGAGTGTCCCACAAGAGCTTCCTACAACAGTGTCCCACAAGAGTGCCCCACAAGAGTGTCCCACAAGAGTGTCCTACAGGAGTATCCCACAAGAGTGCCCTACAAGAGTGTCCCACAAGAGTTTCCTACTAGAGTGCCCCACAAGAGTGTCCCACAAGAGTGTCCTACAAGAGTGTCATTTGGACATATGTAGCTTTTTGAACGTGTTTGCATTCGGGTTCGTGGGCTCCATCTTGTTTTTTTTGTCTCTCTCTCTCTCTCTCTGCAAGCCTGATCAGCTGCCCCGTCCTGGACTCCACTCGCACCCAGGCGCAGCTCATGATGTGATCATCGTCGAAGACGATGCGTTGCTCGGCGGCTGTTTGGGCTCAAAGCTAAAGGTTTCACTGACAGCGGAGGACGTCTCGCGCCACTTCCGGAGATATGGGCAGCCGCGGCATTATGTACATACAGTATCATACAGTATGATGTTTGGGGTGCCGGTGCATGATTTCTTCCATGTAGTTAGTTGAGGTCTTTGACCAAAGAGCATGATTTATGGAGGGGAGGGGCTCACTCGGTTTGACAGAAGAAGTCGAGCACTTTGCCAGGGATGAGGTGTTCAATGTGAGTTGAGCGCTCGCAGGTTTTGAATCAGTAGCAACCCAGGCCACGTGTTTCAGCTCTTGTTTGTTTACAGTAAACGCTGATGCATCGCCCTACTGTGATTTAAGGTACTACTATTTGCAGCACAACTCGCACGACGAAAAGGCAGATGAGGAGGTCTCTGCAGTGGCTGGACTGGAGCTTGGTCCAAGCTTTATCTCCATTGACCAGAAAGGTGGGGATGGCAAGCTTTCTATGGATTTCCGCAAATTTCATGCGCGTGATGATCCCTTTTGAAGACTGCATACAGAACGGAGCTGGAGCCACATGGAAAGGCATTCTCTTGTTTCTGGTGCAAATGGAGCGCAAGGTCTTTGCTCCAAGGAGCATTTTGTAGAGACAGGTGTCATGTAATTAATAATCATGTTCCTAGTAGCTTCTTGTTCCTAGTGGTAAGGCCAGGAGCCCCTAGTAGCGTCCTTGCTCCTAGTAGCGATGCCAGGAGCCCCTAGTAGCGTCCTTGCACCTGGTGTAACATGCTGCAGGGCTGGTGTTTCGCTTGGACACCGTCTCCAAGATGCTGTCGCCTGGGTTTCGCTTGGGTTGGGTCACCGGCCCCAAGCATTTCATCAAGGCCGAGGGTGAGTGTTGCCAAGCCACTGTGACAGTTGTGACATGTTCGTTGATGTTCAGTGCCTTTCAACGACAATTCTTTCAACCACATGTCAGACATGTCATGTTGATGATTCAAGTTACGTGTGACGACGAGTGCAGGCCTTTGAGCAGGTCTGTTACATCAGCTGCCAGATGGGTTGCTCAATGTCCATCGTTTGTTTGGGAAAGCTCCTGGCACATTGGAACACGGAAGGCTTGGAGGTCGGAACACACAGCATGCTGTTTCTGGACGGTGGATACATCAGATAAATTGCTGTTTCTGGACGGCTGAGCAGCACTCTGGGGATCTGCGTGGGGATGCACCGGCCTCCACTTCCAAACATGCTGCTGCAAACGACCAGTTTATACCCAGCCATGACGTTGCAGGCACAAATGAAGCGCGTTCAGATGTGTCTTCGACTGCGGTGCCGCTCTTTGCTTCGTGCCTGTGAGGCTGTTCAATTACGCGCTCCGTCAATGGATTTGCAGACCTTTAAAATAGAAGTTAATTGGAAATACAATGAACTACATCATTGGATTTGGACGGTTTCCTTGTGTTAAAACTGGAACGATGTTGGCATCTTGGAAGTGGTCCAGAGTCAGTGGTTCTGTGGCAGGCACACTTGAAAGGCCTTGCGCAGTGGTCTCGCCCGCAGGCAACACTGCTGTGAGTTGCAAAGTGGTCCTTTGCTAGTCATTGGCAAAGTGTTAGATGAGCAGCAAATTCCTAGAGACACATAGCACACTGGAATGCACTTAGCATCACGCTGTGAACACAGGCCCAAACCGAGGTGTCCAAAACGGCGCGCTTTACTTTTCATGGTAGCGGAGCTCTGTGGGTAGGCCCCACATCTCCAGATAACCTTTGGGGATGTCGAAAGCCCGGACAGACTAGTATCCGGGTCGCGCTCATGGCTGGTCTGGATGATGGCGCTGGTGGTCCAGCGACTGAGCCGGCATCCTCCATGGGTGCCGTGACTGGGGTGCAGGGGTTGGTGCAAGCGTTGCACGGACTGATCGAGGTGCAGCGGAATTCTGGGTTCATCAAGCACTTGAAGCCCCCTATGACTTTTTCCCCCGAGAATAGAGGTGAAGAGTTGAACAAGTGGATGGATTGGCGGTTTCAGTTTGAAACATTTGTTGGGGCA
Source organism: Durusdinium trenchii (assembly GCA_963970005.1). NCBI lineage: Eukaryota > Dinophyceae > Suessiales > Symbiodiniaceae > Durusdinium > Durusdinium trenchii. The sequence goes on along the minus strand of CAXAMN010013669.1, from coordinate 849,584 downwards.
GTCGACCCAACCATGCTGGCTCACATGAAGAACGCTGAAAAGGAAGAGTCAGTGACCAATGACGGACTCCCTTCGGTGAGACCCCAATCTGAGAGGTTGTACTCATTGCTGACAGGCCTCATGAAGCAACGACCTTTGCGTTTGGTGCGAGGTGTAGCCGGACAGAACGGCTTGGAGGCCTGGCGGGTGCTCACCAAGGACTTGCAGCCTCAAACACGGCAGCGGTCACTAGCCCTCATCCAGTCCTTGAACAAGGTCCAGTTCGATGGAGGCAGAACAGTGACAGAGCAACTCCCGCAGTATGACCTGATGGTTAGAGAGTATGAGAGGAGCGCCAATGTGACCTACCCGGACGACTTGAAGATTGCCTCGGTGATAGCTGCCTTGCCCGCACACTCACCCGCCACACTCAGGCTTCACGTGCAGATGACGTTGCAGGATGACACGACTTTTGAAGACCTGAGGCAACGCATCGAGATGTATGAGCAGTGAGCCAACGATGGATGAGCGATGGCACGATGCAGATGAACGTAAAGCCCCTCATGGACCAGGAGGACCGTGGTGGACCAATGGAGGTTGATGCTGTCTGGTCAAAAGGAGGCAAGAAGGGGGGAAAGAAAGGAAAGAAGGGCAAGGAGAAGGGAAAGAATTCAAAAGGAAAGGCTCATGGTCCAAGGATGGAGGCAAGAAAGGCGGCAAAGGAGGAAAGGGGTCAGGAAAGCAGGATGGAAAGAAAGGCAAGACTGGAGTTGGGAATTGCCACAACTGCGGCAAACCAGGGCATTTTGCTCGTGAATGTTGGGCCCCCAAGAGAGTGAGCAAGGTAGAAGACCAGGAAGCTGCAGAGGTCAACAAGAATGGACAGGTCAGCCAATCAGGAAAAGATCAAGGCCAAAGTGGTGGAGCGTCAACTGGCCCGTCGTCCCACTCCACTTATCGAGCTGGAGTTAGGAGGGTGAGGCTAGTCACGCCTACAGGTTTGGCGACTATGGAGATCTTCGATTTGACCCAGGACGACTCGCCTGATGAGCCGGTCCAGTCAGAAGATGAGGAGATGGCATGGGCCATCAACATGGTGATGGAAGTGCAGAACAATGCACTTGAGGAGGAAGAGGTCTTCTACGACTGCCACAGTGGAGATGAGGATGAGCCGCCAAGTACTTCATCGTTGGAGGAGACAGGGAGCCACGATGCACGAGCCCAATGTGAGGACACGGAGTTGGACATGTTCAGAGTGTGCATGGTGAAAAGTGTGGCGCCTACAGTCATTATGACCCTCGACTCTGGAGCAGATGTTCCTGTTGCACCTGAGGAGTACTACCAGATGGGTCAACCAGGACAGCAACGGTCAGTTCAGATGGTCGATGCACAAGGAGAGGCCATCAAAAGTGCTGGGAACCGCAGGTTGAGACTTCAGGCCCACACTCGAAGTGGAGAAATGGTGGAATTCGTGGAGCAGTTTGCATTGGGAGTCGGAGTGACACATCCATTGCTAAGCTTTGGTCGACTCCTGAGGCAAGGATGGGTGCTGTCGCGTGATCACCAAGGTCTATGTTTGGAGCACCCTGAGAAGAAGATGCAGATCCCGGCCAGGCTCGAAAGGAACTCTCTGGTCATGGATGTGAAGGTCTGTGCAATTCGAGCTGAAGAAGATGTGGACGAAGAGCAGAAGAAGGAGATTGAGGCCATGGCAGCAAACGACAGAGCCCAAGCCATGAACGAAGGTGAAGAAAGAAAGGAGGAGAAGAAGATCCCCGAGGAGGCGGAAGCAGATCGAGGAGTGAAGAGAAGTGCTGAGGAGCAGATAGAGTTGGAGAGAGTAGCCAAGGAGGAAGACGAGACCTTGGCAGTGATGAAGGAGCTCTCCGAGCAGGTGGTGACGGATGATGATGTTCAAGTGGAAGAGAACCCCATGAAGAAGTCAAGACTAAAGGAGAATGAAGACATCCCACAACGTTCACCTGGCTACACCACTGAAGAGTCAGGAGGCGAGATCATGGTTGAAGGAAGCAGCAGTGAGGATGGAAGAGTGCAGGAGAAGATGGCTCGATGGGAGAAGTGGCGACTGAAGAAGATTGAAGTCAAGAGCGAGCCAATGGAGTTGACAGATAGCCCAATGGAGGAACTGACGGAGGCCGGACAACACGTGTTCCCTGTTCGAGGAGAAGGGCATTCATTGCAGGGCTTCATTTCAAGAGAGGTAGGCCTATTGGAGAAGGTGCCGGGATGGCATGCTTTGCCAAATGGGATAGTGGTGCACTCGAGTCCACAAGCCACCCACTTCCTTGACCCAAGCATGTCCTTTGGTCCTGAATGGTGTGGACGCATGACACTCGTGAAGAAGAAGGACAATTCAGGTGCTTGGGAGCAGATCGAAAGCCTAGCGGCATATAGGGACACACCATTGCCTTTCCGAGCCCTACCGGCAGGTCCAAGGTCAGCTTTGACGTTTGTGGCCCCAGGACTGATTCGGGACTACTTCGTGTTGAACTCAGAGGTCCCAGTGAGCCAGTATCCACTATTGAGTGGAGAGCCATCATCCTGGCCCGATGATGAAAGGGATGAAGAAGGAGGAGAATTTCCTATGCTGGCAGCAGGCAGTGGAGGACGGGCAGAGATCCTGGAAGATGTGGAGTTCGTGGATCCTGACGAGCTGAGAGTGCAGATCGATGAAACATGGTTTGACAAGGAGACAAAGTTGAAAGATCTTCAGGAGATCTGCAAGCAGCTCGGATTGGCCACATCAGGGTCCAAGACTAAAGTCCTGAGGAGGTTGCAGCGATTTAAGCATCAACAGGAGGAGAAGATGGCATATGAAGTTGCACAAAGACTGTTCGCTGAAAGCAGAAGAGAAGCCATCCCTCTGAAGACACCAAAGTTGCCCTCTCGACATGAACAAGAATTGCGCCAGTTGACACATCTCCCATTTCAGCCGTGGTGTCAGCAATGCGTGGCAACAAGATCGAAAGAGGACCCACGAATGAAGGAAGATCAAAGTGACAGGAAAGACAGAGGCCGACCGGTGATTAGTTTTGACTGTGGGTTCACTTACACGGCCGATGCGCCAGAAGAGAAGCAATGGGGCACTGCCTTGTACGTGGCTGAATCAGAGTCCAAAGCCACGTTGTGCATTCCCGTACAGGCAAAAGGAAGTGCATCTTTGAAGCAGGTGACGGAGGAGCTGACAAGATTCAGTATGCAGGTTTGCAATACTCAACCCATCATCTTCCAGTCGGATGGAGAGAGAGCCACTCGGCAGGTGCTCAGAGCAATTCAACACGCCCGTGCATCTCTTGGTCTCACCGCAGAGGTGAGGACGACTTCAAGAGATCAGCATGCATCAAACAGTCAGGCTGAGAGAGCAGTCCAGTCTGTCCGCAAGCTAGCCAACACGTTGAGGCAATATGCAGAGGAGAAGAGTGGCGTGAAGATCACTGGAGACATGCATTGTTATCCATGGAGCTTCAGGCATGCAGCCTGGTTGATGCTTCGATATCGAGTGATCAATGGAGCCACGTCCTGTGAGATGCTCACAGATCGTCAATATGTTGGCAGGGTGGCACTATGGGGTGAGACCGTGCTCTTCAAGGATGTCACCTCCTTCAAGCGCAAAGGGGAACCTGTTTATCGACGAGGTGTCTGGGTTGGCAAGAGTTCATGGAGCGATAGCCACATATGCCTGACAAGGTCTGGAGCAGTAGAGGCCCGTTCCATCAGAAGACTTCCAGATCAGTTTGATGGCCAGATGCTGATCCATTGCCGTGGACTCCCGTGGCAATACTCGGTCCAAGGCATTCTCATGAAGACCAAGTTCGCGGCAAGACAACGCTTGGCTGAGGCAGCTGAAGAAGCCACAGGTGAAGAGCAAGTGGAGAAGGAAGCAAAGATGGTTGGAGAGGAGGTGGCCATGAGAATGTACGGACATGGTCCTATCACACCAGGTCCTGCTCCAGAAGGCTATCCAAAGACACCGGCCAGAACGCCTGCAGCTCCAACACCAGCAAGCAAGACACCGGCACTACGAACACCAGTGGTTATGCCTATGCCTGCGACACCGGCGCGTTCAGTGCCCAAGACTCCAGCACCAGAGCCGCCAAGAGAAGCCATGAGTTCATCCTCAGGTCCAAAGGAGGCACATCAGAAGGTTCAAGCCGAGGAGATAGAGGTCCCAAAGCGAAAGATGGCAAGGTTGCCAATCCCAGAAGCAATGCGAGGTGAACCTGCAAGAAACTTCATGCCAGAAGCATTGGATTCTGAAACAAGCCCAAAGAAGCAGAGGTTGGAGGAGATTGTGGGCAATCTGGCACCAGTCACCCCGCCATTGGGCACGAAAAGAGAGTACGCCTTACCCTGGGATGACGAGGATGTTGAAAAGAGGAGGATGAGTCCGAAACGAAGAGTGAACAGCATCCAAGAAGATTTTCCAGGTGGAGACGAGCTATCTTGCAAGAGGAGCTCAACCAGATCAGTGAAGATGAAGGCGAGGAGAAAGGAATTGGCAAGCCACCTGAAGTCGATGAGGAAGAGCTAGCAATGCTGGATGCTGAAGCATGCAGGCATGAAGAAGAAAGGCTGGAAAAGATGGGCGTCCTCGAAAAGCTGAAGGAGAATGAACAAGCAGAAGAAGGATCCTATGTGCTGACATCAAAGATGGTCATCACCTGGAAGCACAGGGACGAGAAAGGAGGCTGGTTCAGGAGAGCAAGGTTGGTTGGAAGGCAGTTTAAGTGGTCAGTCTTTACTGAAGATGCCTTCGCACCAACATCTGCATCAGTGATCGTGAGGATGCTCCTTCGACGGCAGATGAAGAGTGGACTGGCGCTTTACACTCTTGACGTGAAAGATGCATTCCTGCTGATGGACCAGCCAGAAGACGAAAAAGCGCTGGTGGTGACTGCAAATGGTACATGCCGGCTGAAGCGAAATCTACCTGGACAACGAAATGCTGCCGCCCAATGGTTCAAGGGTTTCTGCAAGGTTGCAACAGAGTTTGGATTGGTGCAAGACACGATGCAGCCTACCATGATGAAGAAGCCAGAAGCACCTAAAGGCAGTGAGACAGGTGGAAAGCTATACCTCACAATCCATGTCGATGATTTACTTCTGGTTGGCGATGAGCTGGAAGTGGAGAGTTTCATCAGCTATATGGGAATCAAAGGCTGGAAGACAGAGAAGCGAGGTCCACTCTACATGGGGAGCTTCAGTTACTTGAAGCGAGAGATGGAGTTGATTGAGAAGGGCATCACCATCAGGCCAGACAAGCAACACATCAAGGAACTGGCCAAACTCACCAATGTGGAGCACCGGAAGCATCGAACGACCCCTGGTGATGGAACCTTTCAATCGACTGAGCAAAGATGATGAGCCCATGAAGTATGAGGACATCACCAAGTATCGAAGTTGTGCGGGAAAGCTGCTCTACATCTCCCCTGATCGTCCTGACGTCCAGTATGTTGCCCAGGGCTTAGCTGGTTTCATGCAACAGCCAACAAAGAAGAGCTGGCAAGCCATGCAACACGTGAGTTCGTATCTCCTGGGGACTATGGACGAAGGACTGTTGTTCGAGCACGGTCCCGAGCACGGACCCAGAGGAAGAAGCATGCTAAATGATGATGACAACATCTATGAATGGGATCTCAATGAAGAGAAGAAGAGCATGCTGGAGGTGGTGTGTGACGCCGACTACGCAGGCCAGCGAGACACAAGGAAGAGTGTCAGTTCAGTCCAGATCTACCTGGATGGGTGCTTGCTGGAGAGCTATGTGAGAAGTCAAAGAGCCATTGCACTCTCGTCAGGAGAAAGCGAGTATGTGGCCATGGTCGGTGGATGCAGTGAAGGACTCTTTCTGAAGCACTGCTGGAAGTTCCTGACCAACGAAGACCTGGGCATGATTTGCCGGAGTGATTCATCAGCGGCTCGGGCTCTTGCAGGTCGAGTTGGAGTGGGGCGTACACGCCACATTGCAGCTGGTTTGTTGTGGCTTCAACAGAAAGTGGTTGCAAAGGAGTTGAGGATTACAGGCCGTCAACACCAGCGACATTGGAACCAAGATTTTGAGCAGGGCAAGAATGAGTGGCCTGAAATTCCTGATCAAGATGGTCGACATGGATGACGAAAAGATTGGGAAGCAGCAATATGAAGAGATAAAGGCCAAGGAGCAGCTGAAGAAGAATACAGGAAAGATGGCAAAGATGATGGGTGCAAATGCTAAGGTGGCCCTGGTGATCGCTTTGTCATTGCTACAAGGAGGCCAAGGAGCGGAAGTCGAGCGCCCAGAAGAAGGTGAAGATGGAAGTGATGAGGCTTGGTGGATTCGGCCACTGATCACCATGATCTGTTTGGCAAGCATTGGGGCCTTGAGCCTGGCACGAATGGCCATTGGGGCCATGAGTTCGTCTTCCATGAAGAGCCCATCGAGGAGAATGAGAATGAAGGAGCTGTGAATGTGGTCGCAAGACCGCTTGTGAGAAATGAGGCAAACACAGATGAGGTTCAAAGGGCACACCTTTGGCAAAATGAAGATGAAGAAAAAGTCAACATGCAGTGGCAAATCGTTCGTTTGGAAGTAGCCATTGCTGAGCATGAGGAGAAGCTGACAGATGCCCGACGAGATCGAGATCTACAAGCAAGAGAAGTGGTGCGCATGTACAACATGTGCTCTGAGCTGCGCTTCGAGCTGGAGAATGTGAAGGAAGAAAGAGATGAAGCCAAAAGAAAGGCCATCAGGTTGGCCGGAACAGATGATGAGAAAGCAATGGAGATGGAGAGAATGGCAGAAGACACTGCCAAGGCTTGGGAAGTGGCCGAGCTGTGGAAGAAGAGATCAAAAGAAACCGAGAACGAAGCAAAGCAGCAGATGACTGAGTTGCTGCAGAACACACGTTTCACCCTAGAAAGACAACACTGGCACATGGGAAGGACAAGTACGTGCTACCATCATGAAGGATGTGGGCGCCTGGCCAACAGCGCCACAGTACGAACCATGAAGCCATGCACACATTGCATTCCAGATGCTATAAGGGCGGTGTTAGATGAGCAGCAAATTCCTAGAGACACATAGCACACTGGAATGCACTTAGCATCACGCTGTGAACACAGGCCCAAACCGAGGTGTCCAAAACGGCGCGCTTTACTTTTCACAAAGAGATCATGCCAGAAATGCTACAAGACTTGGAAAGGGTTACAACAAAACACAACAAGCTCACGCTCTCATATTTTGCTGGTCAGGCGGGGATGTTCCTGTGGCTGCGAATGCTGCGGCCTCGAAGGTTTACTTTGGAGGAGCTGTTGGAAAGCAGGGAGCCTCAGCGGGAGAATTTTGCTCAGCGACACAAAGGGTACCCTCAACATGAGGCCATGCGTGTACACATGCAAAACACAAGACTCTTGCTGGGCAGGGCAGTTTTGAACGGCAGCGTTGTCTGGGGTTATTGAGACATCAACGGCGCACAATGCTGTTTGACCCTGCTGCATCACATTCATTGGGGGTTTGGTGATGCGTAGAAACAAGTGCCTTACTAGTAGTAACAAGTGCCTTACTAGTAGTAACAAAAAAGTGTTGTGAGGAATAGGACGAAATGTCAAATGACGCGAGCGAGCGAGCGTGCGTGCGTGGGTGGGTGGGTGGTTAGCAAAGAGCATCATGTTCCAATCATTTCTAATCTCTCTGGGACACATGTTTGTACTTTCCGGATCTTTGCAGCGTTTTTTACTCCCATCAGCAAGAAAGGGTGTACTTTGGCAGCTCTGTACAGCTGGCGTCCCTAGTTCTCCACCCCGTGTCTCTTCAGGCATGGCTCGGCACAAGATTGTTCCAATGCCTGGGGGCTTTTGCTCCCCAGTGCGAACAGGCAAGCTGGGATGCCTCGGGGAACGGCTCGTGCCTTTCTTTGGACAGTCTGATGAGTTCCGCCTTGCGAAGTGAATCTGGCGGCCCAAGGCTGCGCACGATTGATTCTCGAGTTGCGAAACTGCCAAGCCATTGAAATTGGACTTGGGGGGTAATTGGGATGTATATAATATAAGTGGGGTAAGTGGGATGTAAGTGGAGATGCATGCAGCTTTTCCCTAGTTCACTAGCTTGTACCCTCAATCGCCCTGAGGCGAAGCTTTACCCTACTTTCGCTTGTCCTACGTCATTTCGCCTGAGAAATATGACATGGGGCTCCAGCGGTTTCGACAGGCCTGAATCATAGGGAGAAGCATGCGACTCATCAATACTTATCTTAGATTCGACAGATCGAGGCATTCCCTTCAGTTTCCTTATTCGAGGAGATATTGAAATGATATTGAATTGGATTGCAACGTGGAAGTAAGGCCATACTAAAGTTAGTGCCTCACTTGTCTAGTGGCTTTCAAGACGGGGTTGTACAACTCCTTTTGCAAGCTCAAGAGAGATGCTGCACCATTTTTTCTCAGTTCAACACATACTTGATCAAGATTATTCCTGAATTTTCTTGCACGTTGGTTGGTCATGTTGGTCTCTTCCTGAGCACTTCATGTCTGGATGTTTCACGTGACGCGTCTCGCGTGTGACACGATCGATTGCTGGATCATGACAGGTCCTTCTTGACCTGAGCTTGCCCCAGACGGATGGATACAGTCACTCGGTCCAAAGTCAACACGTGGGTCGAGGACTGAAAATCCATATATTATTGGATGTGAAAGGTGAATTTGGGGAGTCCGGGAGTGCTTGAGTGCAGACAGTGCTCCGAGGCAGAGACAAGACATAGTCCTACATCTCCTGCTCAGGGAACAAAAAGCACTTGTGCTGGGAGAGAGACTTGCAAATTGCTGGGTTATGATGAAACAAAGATAGTAACAAGAAGCTACTAGGAGCAAAGGGCATCGCTACTAGGTGCAAGAACGTTACTGGGGGCTCCTGGCCTTACTACTAGTAGCAAGAACGCTGACATTTTGCTTGATTTTGACTCTGAAGTCCTGAAGGGCATAAGCCATTCCCGGTGAAGCATGCCCGTTGCATGTGCTCGTGTTACCCAAGGGCGCAGGAGAAGGGGGCTGCCGTGCTAGCCTTGGTTGTCGTGGGTAAAGTGCAGCAAGCATGAAACTCAGAACAAACGAGTCCTGCAAAGTCTGAGTCTTGTTTACCTAAAGAGGGGAGGTGGTAAGGATTGATTTCACAACAGACAAAGTTGAAGGCACGTGAATTGACATTCATTTCAATACCTTCCGGAAGGGGGAAAGGGATGCCTTCTCAACCTGCAAAATGAGGAAGGTAGGTGTTGCATAATACTTCTTTGAGGACTGCAGAGAGATAAGGTCTCCACGAATCACTTGTAATAGTGAAACCGTGACTCCTCACCTTGTCTCATCAGACCCAATCTCAGTGGAGTATAGCGGAGTAGAATCATATGTAGCTCTCTTCCAATGCAATTTCCTCTCACCTCGCACCTCCTGACCACAATCCTTTGCTCCATTTGTTTCATCTCACCACTCTTTGGTTCTGACTTGGATTTTGGATGTGTTTCTTTTCACAACACTTTGTATCCATGAAGCTGCTTTAGTTATGTCTATGTGCCTTGGCCTCTCTGCTTCACTCACCCATACTGACCCATACCGTACCCGTATCTGTTGGGTTGGCTTCCATCATCTTTCATCCATCCTGACACGGGTGTGTCCAAGGACACTCCTCTCACACGACTGGTAGGACGACCGTCGCCAGGCCTGGGAGGACACCCAGATGCTGAGCATGCAGGCGATTTTATCGGCTGGGAAGGGGAGGAAGCGAAGTGGCCTGCGCTTCACATAATCGGCACCATTTAGTTGAGCTAAGATAGCGAAGCGAGTGGTGGCCTTCGAGGTCTGAGTTGAGTCAAGCTCCATGAGGTTAAGTGTGGCGCCCTGTTGCTGATTCGTAGACACAACAGAATATATAGTGAGTCATACATCATATCGCCATCAAGATCATGACAGAAGTTGTTGTGCCAGGTGGTTGTTCAGGTGCAAGGAGTGCTGGAAAGGTGCGCCAGATGGTTTCGCCTGCTTGTATGCTTATGCTTGATGTCATTTGTGTTTTTGCTTCATGTCTTTTGCCAGCCAACGGTTTTGCAGCTCTTTACGGCTTGTGCCTGCACCAGCCATTTCCAGCTCTTTACTTATTGAACAGGTTCCGTTGGTTCACCAGCGGAGGAAGCGGCAGCGTGAAACAGATGACTGTTAGGAGATCAGGTGAAAGCTGCCTGAAGCAATCAGTCTAGCAACGACTACGCTCCCAGCAGAATAGCTACCACTTACTGTAGTTGAAGTTCGATCCGTTGGTACAGTGGTCCAGAAGGTTGTTGGATCGTGTTTGTGACGCTCTGCACCATGCCTGGACTCGACCGTTGGAACGAGGCGTCCTCGGACTCGGGACTTGAAGAAGTTTGCTTGAAGCTTGAGATCGGTTGAGACAAGAAATCCCACCATGCAAGAAGACCTGTGTGAACTGGTGAATCATCACAACCCCAAGGTTCTGAGACACGCCTGACACGGCCAAAAACAGAACTCCACGGACTCCACGGTTGGAACCTGTGTGGAAAGTGGAAACGGTCACCATGGTGCTTGAGAACTTGAGACCGGTTCAGGTGAGCGACAACACTCTGGTGCTCCACGGTGCCGGAGCACGAAAGGTGCCAACGGAGCAGTCGGGTTTTTCAGGGCATCCGAGGGCCATGAGGTGTCGAAGCTTTTGGGAAGTCTTGAACAGGGAAAAGCCAGGACCAGGTTGCTGAAGCAGGACATTTTTGATTTCGACGCGCACACTGTGCAAAGGACGATTCTGCGGAGTGTCTTCGCACATTTGCTAGTAGCAAGAAGCTACTAGGTGGAGGCCATCGCTACTAGTAACAAGAAGCTACCAGTAGCTTTATAATATAGTATTGCACAAGTGCACAGGCCAGTACCTTCCTGCAGAATGGCGATCCAGCCGCACTGGGGCCACGTGCTATGCGGGTGCGCTCGGAAGGTTGGCCGGATCGGGGTCGGACAAACGGGAGCTGACGGAAGTGGCCAGGTTTGTTGGTGGTTTTGTCGTATTTTGCATTGAAAGAGGACAAATTTGGTGGGATCATGCTGCAAACGAAATCATCCTGAAGAACCGGGTTTCCGTTCCTTTTCACTAAGTGATGCATTCTAGATTCAAGAATCCAATTGAAGATATAATAGTCCATTGCTGTGCACAGCCTGTTTGGCAGGCTTTGCTGCTTGGTTTCCAAACGCGGAGGAGACACGAGTCAGACCACCGGAGGCCCGGACTATGGGCAAACATTAACAAAGTTTATGGCAAAGCTCTCTGAGGTGTCCTGTGGCCAGCTGGCTATTTTCTTGCCCAACAGCAGAGTGTTTTTAGATAGGAAAAAGGTTTGGCAGCGGTGTTTTCGCCACGGACCGCCAGATACGGACTGAAGAACCGAACATAGAGGACTATCGAGCATCAATTTTCTTGGATTTCTGTTGTCGTCCGCTGTGATGGACTGGCGATCGCCGTGGTGATCACGCTTCAATCAGGGCCAAGAGGCTATGGAGATCCAAGAAGCAGAGAAAGAAGAGGCCAGTTTTCCCATATTGCGGAACCATTCTTGGGGGCTTAGGTAGAAGATAGATGGAGATATATAGAGACCACTGCGGAGGCAGCAGAAAGTCCTCAGCTTCTCGAGTTTTGCGGAAACCTTTCAATTCCCCGTAAAGGCATCAAACGGAAGTTCAGGTAGAGCCATGTTCTGGACTGTTCAGCAGGAATGTCGTTTCGGATGGGAAAACAGCACACGACATCGAATCACAGGATCGGCTAGGCCCTAGGCAGGTTTCCGCGTTGAGAGACATGGCATAGTTTTTGCGAGGAAACAGCCGAGGACCCTTTGTCACAGGCATCTCGGCAGTTCAGTCCCTGAATCCTGAAGTTTGAGAGCGTCTTCTTACAACATGAATTTGTCAGGTATTATGGTCCAAGCTGAAGCTTTGATTCTCATTCATTCTTCTGGAGGAATTGTCAACAGATGATGAAACACATGATCACAACATGAGGCTAACTCCTAAGCATATTTGCTGCAAACTGTACATATACATTGGGTCTGTCCTGTGACCTGCAACAGTCAGCAACCAATTATCACTATTTTAAAGAAAGGCCTTTAGTAACCATCATCATCCACTGTTACAGGTAATAAGATAGACCCAACATATATATATATACACATACAGATAAACATGTATATAGTTATATATTGTGTATATATATATATATAGAATGCATATTCTGGTTGCAGCATTCGCGCGGAAGCTCAGGCCTTGCAAGATGCTGGAGACTCTGCTGCGAGCAGCGCTTCGAACCAGTTGCACGATTTGAAGGTGCTGCGCTCCGCTTTGCACCGATTCGATGGAATCCTTCTGGCGGTACTTTTCCATTGTTCGATCTCCAGGCTGCCTTCTATTTTCTATTATATACCCGTGCAGGTTTCCTAAGCGGGTCATGGTAGGTAATAAGACATTTTATACCTTGGTCAAAACATATGCGTTTGTTTTTGTTTTTTCAACTGTGTTTTGCCTTTATGTCTATGGGGTTTTCAGAAAACTTCTTCCAGCCTCCATTACCGGTTGGAAACGGCTCTCATCACTGTAGAATGCGACATACCAGGAGTCAATCCGAGTTTCTGCTGGACGAACCTTGTCCGTCCTTTGTAGCTTCTCTCTTCTCTCCTCGTTTCTCTTGTTGTCTCGCCACCTAGCTGACTAGTCCTTTCTCCAACATTCGTCCAATGGAAGATGGAAGCTCCTTGCTCTTGTCGGCAGCGAGACACAGGTTCATCTAAAACCTTCTCCCATGCTACATCATCTGGAAGCTCCTGTGTGGTGGGTCTTGGAACACACGTTGTTTATCATTGTTTATCGTTGTTCGGGGTCCAGTGCCAGAGATATTGTCCATGGAATCTCCACGGGGCCTTTCACCCTTTCAACATGACCTCAGTCTGATGCTTTCTGAACGTGCTCTGGTGCTGCCCCAAACAATCGTCCCCCTTTGTACAACCAGATGACACTTCCCGGACGTAGTTCCCCATGAGGTGAGGCGGCCTGTGCTAGTCGTGTCAAACGTTGCCAGGACAAAGCAAGCCATTCGTTGGAAGCGGGCAAGGATGAAGGTGCCGGCAAGGCTGTAGCAGATGCTCTCAAGGACAGGTGACTTGGCTTTCATGTAGTTTGACGTAGTTTAACAGTTTCACAATAGACTTAAGTGAATGACAGTCAATGGTTGTGTCTCCTCAAATCGAGTTAAACTCAGGTTTTGTCCCGGCATTGAATCACTTATGGACTGTATTGAAGGGTCAGCTTGTCGTGCCGCTGTGCCCGTAATTGGAGGATGAGGACACTGGAGATCCCCCAGATGTCACCTGACAGGGAAGAGAGGGGGTGAAGAGATGGGAAGAAGGGCACAAGTTTTTGAGAAACAATCCACCTGAAGTGTTCCTCTTCAGTTCATTATGGTTCATTCAAATGTCAGACAACTTTCTCAGCCTGCTGGACATCAAGTTTGCAACTTGCCCGAAAAGTTTATATGTTTGTTTAATGTCGTCTAATCTTTTTTGCCAGTTTCGGGTTCGTGTTCTCTTCCGGGGGTTTTGAGGGCACCAAGCCACTGTGTTAGGGCAAAAACGAAATCGCTGTGCCCACCTTGGGACGCATTGTGGAGCCATGTGGAGAAAGCCATTCCCGTCGCCGTACCACCATTCCAGCGGCCGCTTTCAGGGGGCCAAACAGCACGACCGGTGGCGTTCTTTTCTTGTGTCTAAAGCACCAGGTTGCGACTGCGCCAACCAAAGCGCTGCACCGTGCCTTTCCCTTGCGTCAGCATTTAAAGGGACACAGTGACACCAAACCTAGGTGGACCATGAGCATGATGAGCCCAAGCCATCGCTGATGGAGAACTTGTGGTGACTGGGCACATCCAGGCAACAGCTTTTCCAGGAAGTCTCTCCACTTTTGTTTTTGACCTCTTTTTGTAGGTGTCAGGCCAACCGCTGACCCCAGGTGTGAAGCACATACACAAACCAGAAAAAGCTCAACCGATCATTGACCGAAGGAGCACGCATCGTTGAGAAATACCGCTGGTTTTGGAGCTTCCTCGCTTGTGGATGCCTCATTTGCTGCACCTTACATACCCCTTGGTCTTTCAACCGGACCGGATTTCACACATGATGCAAATACTCAGAAGAGCAACACTGTAGAACACTGATCAGCATGCAGCCTTCGGCCGAGTGGGAAGTTGAGTTGCTGTACACCTCAGCCTCAAGGAGCGGTTTAAGACCAACCATGAGACTCAAATTTCAGGCACCGGTTTGAAACGTGTCAGACATTTATTCGACACCACCATGACACTAAACGGGCAACTGTACACAAATCGTTCAGGCTCTTTTTACTACGGTTTTACTATAGATGTGTCTTTTCTCTATTTGGGCCAAATGAAGGTATTACCGCATGTACTTTCTCTCCATTCCGGCACTGGCAGTTGCTCTTTCAATCATTGGAACGGCTGCTGAGCTGCCTTTGGCAATTTCAAGACACTGTGGAGTGGTGTGAGCTCATTTTAAGAACAACGGTTTTCACAAGACTTCACGCGCATTGGTCGACTTCTTGATACTTCTTGCCAAAGCCGGGTGCGATGCAGTTTGATTGACTTATCTACTGTAGCATTGGATGATATTGGCTTGCAAGAACTCAACACCCAGCTCGAACGCAATGCTATGCAACGACCTGCTATTCTTTTTTATACTTTTTCATTTTAGAGTCTTAGCGTGTTTATAGTCGAAGCCTGGAATGAACATTGGAGTCCAAGAAGATGACTTATATGAACAGAGGCCAGGGTTCCACTTCAAGGATCATCGACAAAATCAATCTGCGACTTAGATATTTGTAGCCAATACTAGAGTATGCGACTTAGATATTGGCCAATAATACCTACACATCTGGCTCCTGGCATCGCTACGAACGGAGCGATCGGACGCTACACATGCGACCTGTTGTGACTCCTGTTGGACCCATCGGCTCAGGCCTTGGCTCCCAAAGGGCGACCAGATCCCAAGGAGGAGAGAGACGAGCTGGAGGAGACTTATGTGTCTTGGACGTCAGTCTTTCCGCCACAAGAAGTCTTTGACTGGCCAATTCTCATTTAGTTTCTATATTTCTTCATGAACAGAATGGGCAACTCGTGGTTGACTTCGCATGGCATGTTGGGAAGCCACATCGCCAGACATGGATGTATTTCACCTTTCTTCATGGTCTTTTGGGCATTTGGACCCCTTGACAAGGGTGATGAATTTGGAGCAAATTTCGTGCGTTTGAGATTCGTGGAAAGGGAGCTCGATGAGTTTGGTGAGAGCGAAAAGACCCCAGTGACGGGAAAATAGAGCTGAAGAGATGCCATCAGAAGCATCAACATTGGGAGAATTGAAAGATGTATAACAGTATAACAATAATTAATGAGTTTCAATAATGTATATCTAGAGCGGTAAAGATGGTAAAGAGCTCGTTGGAGTCGTATAGTTGTCGTTTTTGGACCCGAGGACCCGCGAGACTCGTTTTGTGAATCTCTCCCTCCCTCTCTCTCTCTATAATATACAGTATACTGTGTATATATACTCTCTTCTTTTCGTTCTTTCCCTCCACTTTTTTCTTTGTTGTGGACCTTAGCAAAAATAATTGTCTTTCATCATTTATTTTTGCTTGCGGTCAGCCTGGTCACATCTGGGCCCCTTCTTGGATCTGGGGCCCCCTGCTCTTGGCCTGGCGGTTGACCGTGTATATATATGTTCTATTTTGTGGTGGTTTAGGAGTTTCTTTTTGCTAGCACAGGCAATTTTTTGGCCCTTGCTTGCAGTCATGTGTTGGTCTTTTTCGGGCTCTGAATGCTTCGCCCTCCTGCTCAGGGCCATGATCCGCGGGCTCCAGTCGCAAAGGGATCTGGGAAGGGGGCGCAGGAAGCATGTGCTGTGTGAGAAAACGGCAAGAATATGATGTTAGTTAGGACATTGCAAAATTCAGTCATTACTTATTTTCTTGACGCACAGCTGGAACCTTGACAAGTCAGGAGGAGGAGGATGAATAGGAGGCAAGCTGAAGTTGGGTGAGCTATGCTGAACTAGTTGTTCACGTGAGGGCAAAGATCCCTTCTCCCAAAAGGCTCTCAATATGGGGGCTGCATTTGTCAGGATGTGCTATCGCCGTTTGCTGGAAAAAGGACGTGTTGCGCGAAGTCAAAATTTGCTGTTTGCGCACTGAACTTGCAGGTTTCAGATGGCTATTGCACAACAGATTCAGCAACTGGCCATGCAGCAGCAGTATCATCAGGCAACAGCCAGGGACCGATAGATGGAGACAGAGCCATCAAGGGACGACGTACGGTTTGTTTTGCCCTGTGTTCATTTATTGATCAATTTGCATGTAGGGATGTGAGCAGATTGGGAGTGGCGTTTGACAAAGTCGCGACCAGCTCTAGGATGTATATAGCCTCAGACAGTCTTTTGTAGAAGTGGTGCCCCCCCAACAGTTTAGACAAAGCTCACATCTTCGCAGAAGCCTTGCAACTCAGTTTTGCGTGTCAATGTTAGGGGCGGATGTTTATGTCTAGTGGTCTAGAAAGGTTTAGAACGGGACTTGGGTTTGACTTCCTAGTGACTTCTTGGAAGCAGCGTTTATATTGGGAACAAATCATAACATGCCGGGCATCATGTAGCTGAAAGTGAGAGGTAAAATATGGTGAAGCCGAGCATAGTAAACATAGTAAAGCTTTATAAAATATTATGAAACTGTACAACCCCGCACATATTCTGCTTGAGTGTCCCGCACTGTCACCAGGGTAGTGTTAGACGACGGTCACAGACAATAAACGACGGTCTTCCACTCGACATCTCCCTGTTTCACTCATCAATTCCGCTCTTCCACTCTGTCAGTTGCAGGAGCTGAGGCGGATTGGAGTGTGATCCCCTGACAGCAATATAAACACGCGCACACACACACACACAACTGTTTGATCATCACGGTAGGAGTTTCTGATGCACCTCGTCTGATGATACACCAGCTAATTACAGGTTTTGATCGATTGTTCATCGTGTTGATCACCTCATAGGCAAACAGTCACAAAGCCTTTTCTGACACTTGCCCACAAGCCCACACATTTGACATATCAAAGCTCCTACTGCGCGACTGACATACGTATGTGTATTCACGAGCGATCAAGCTTCCTGTGTCTCTGTGCCTCTCTGTCTCTCTCTCTCTCTCTCTCTCTTCTCAGTCTTCCCCTTGCACTTGTAGAGATATCAGCACAACAGAGAGTATTATAATGCTTCAAAGATGTAAGACTTTGATGGTGTTCCTCCTGTTCGCCAACTTGACGCACTGGCGCGCCGCTCGCTCTTGCCAGGGAATGCAGCAGCAGCTCCTTCAACAGGCGCCAAGAGACCGAGAACATTTTTTTTTTCGTCATCGTCATAGCCATAGCTGGGAAGCTCTTTGGAAAGGGGTATTCTGCATCCAAGACCTGGCCCTAACCTTGCCAGGCACAAAACTGTCCTTGGCCGTGTTTTCTTCATAATTTTTTACGGTGTGACTGCACCCACCGATCTGAAGGTTCCCGTTGAAGGTTCCAGACAAGAGTTTCAACAAAGGTTTGGATAAACACCTGAAGGTTCTAGGAGGTTCCAGCAGAATTTCAGACAGATCTGAAAGGTTTCAAATGTCACCATCGTATTCAAACACCAAAGAGCGTAATATAATGCACAGCCCACATGTGGAACTGGCGAACTGCGATTGGTCCAACGCATTCTATTTTTCCACATGGATCACATGTTTCAATCTTGGCGGAACTGCGATGGGATCCTTTAATGCGAGTCAGGCGGCTGCCCATTGGAAGATTCCTGTGCGTAGTCTTAGACTTTGGACGTCTTCCAATCCCAGGTTCCCCAACAGTACACTCCCCGTGCTGGAAGATTATGTTCCTGTACCCATTCACTGCGCGAGTTGCGCTCCCTTTTGGGATCTCAATGTCAAAGAATGTGGAGGAGATATGTGTTGAGCCCCGCCCAACAAGTGACCAAGCACAGAGCGCCCTTCATCTTAGCTCACCGAAATTCTTCAGCTCTTCAGCGAAATGCTCCGTGAATGGATCACCAACAATGTAGCTCATGGACGCATAATGTATATAGCTCAGTGACTCATTGATTCGGCTGATTGCTCACAAACTCAATGCCTTCTGCACATCAGTTTGTTCACAGCATCATGTCCACAAGGTGATGGCTAAAGGTTCCGCCTTCGCCGTAGAATCAGGGACAGAACTGCCCTTGCACAAGGCCAAGTCTTGAAGACTCACACATGGAACAAAGAGGCGCCATCCGCTCAAATTGCCACAATAAGACAACAAAGGACACACCCAAGAAAGCTGCCTCGTGTATCTTCGTGTAGGGCTATCGACTCACCGCTTGACTCGACATCTCGTCCTGCCGTTGAAGGGCCACCGGCTCTCTCCAATATCGCAATTTTGTTGAAGAAGAAATCACATATCCCAAGATCGCAACCAAAGAAGTGAAAGGACAGAGCTGAAAGAAGGCATCCAAGAACTAGGTCCCAAGAACTAGAGCATTGCCCGAGAAGCGACTGGTGCATCTCGCCACGGGCTGGCACCGCCCACAATTGAGCCCTGGAGCCTCAGTGGCTACTGTTTTCCAGTTTTCCATTATTTTCCTTTACCGTGGGGGGTATCTTTTGGTTTAAAAGAGGGACCCTCTCAAGTTTCGGCACGAAAGTTCCACCAGGTTCCGGAAGGAGCGAACCGAACGAAGGTTCCGGTTGCCAGAGGTTCTGGTCAAGTGGATGCCTTCATGGAGCCATCGGCTGCAGAAAATTGCAGATGCTCCATGCATACGGCGTACGTGTCTTTTGCAAAAGAAACATGTAAATTGAGGGTTCCAACTGTTGGTAGTTTCTTGCATGACACCAGCAACTGTGCTCTCACCAGCAGGCAACTGGAGCAATGCTGCAACATTCTTGTTGGACTAACTAGCTCGGAGTTTGCCATCGAACGGAGAAGACATCGTTGTTCGTGGTGTATCAATGTATGCAGCTGCGCTGGCAGGTTCTGCAACAGCAGCAGGAGCAGAAAGCCGGGCCCTGTGGATCCAACTTGTTGGTGGAAGGGTTAGAAGCACAGCTGAAGAACATCATTATTGTATTGCTGCTGTATTACTATTGAATGTATATAGTGAGATATAGTGAGTTTCATACTTGTCCTCCACGCAAGGCTTTGCTTCAAAAGCCAAAAGAAGGTGGGCAGCAATTGCTTTGTCGGACCAGCCTACTGCACCATTACACACTGGAAACCCTTCCCTGCTCACATTCCTCAAGCAACACATTTCAGTTGAATGACAAACGATTAAGGTTTTGTTAAAGAATTTGGAAGCTGCTCTAGACGGCGAAGGCTTACTTCATGAAGCACTTTTTGCTTGCAGAACGGTGGTGATTGCAGCGAGCGTTGGTCCCGCGTTACCATACCTTTTCTTCGAATCAACAATCGCTTGCCTATAGTCACTACAAGCGCTTCCAACCCATTTGCTTGTGTAATCACCAAAATCAAGCTTGCCAGGTGTATCACAGCTGCTGGGATGCAAGCAGAAAACCGATTCTGGATTGCAAGTCGCCCAAAGCGCTTTTGGACTACAACACTAGAGACATATCAAGTGTACAGTATCAGTGTCAGTATAAGGAAGTTTGTCACCTATCATCCTTAAGCACGGCCCAGCACGGCCCGCAGATCGTGCGTGTTACATACTGAATCATGGTTAAGCATCACTTCAGCATGGAAACTGCATGAAACTGCTTGTGCTTGGGAAAATGGTCCGTCAGCCACTGGCAAGTTGGGGACCTTCACCCCGTCGGTGTTTTCAGCATGGGTTGCCGCCCTGTCCTAGATGGCTCGGAAGAACATGACTGTCAGTGGAAGAGGATCAAGATGGATCAGGTAGAGTGGAACCGGCCGGTACCGGTTCCTTCTAGCCACCGAGTTACACTCTTTTGAATACTATAATGTTTTATCCTTTTTCTCCACACATGCTTTTTAGGAGTTTCTCTTGTGACTCTGTGTCCAGAAGGGCCCTTGTGAGCCACTTGCATCCTGCTTGAGGTCTCAAGCTCCAAGCCATTGGCCCCAGGTGGTCCAGACGCGAAGCTTTGTACTAGGAACAAGGACGCTACTAGGGGCCAGGGCCTCGCTACTAGGAGCAAGGGCCTTACTACTAGGAACAAGAAGCTAGTAGAGACAAGAATTAGTAATTAGAATTAAGTTTTCGTAGAATTAAATTAAACTAAATTTGCCGTACATTTGCCAATGCTTCAAGTTCGAAACAACCGACAACTGACGTGTCGAAAGCATCTGGTGAGCCTTTTTTCGGGTGCGCCTGACATTCAGTCACTTGTCTCAGTTACTTCAACTCTCAGTCTGCATGAGACTTTATTCTTCCAGCATTTTGCCACCTTGGCGATGTGGGCTTAGCCACGCCTTGTATTCTGGAGGTGTTTCTGCAACCGCCTCCTGCCAAGCATCCAGCTTTGGAGAAGCAGGAGCCCCTTCTACAACTACCACCTTTGTATCTTGGCTGCTGCTTAAGCATGCAACCCTGTGTGAGTCCATGCCTGGCTCTTTCGTCCTCTTGATTCACAGGGAGTTCTGTCAGTGTGAGTGCATCAGTGGGTGAGATAGAAAGCAAGAGTCTGAAACAGACGAGGGAGGCGATGTTGAACCAACGGAACCGAGCAGCAGCAGAACATGTAGTAAAGCAACAAGCTAACAAGCACAAGGTTCCGAAGTTGAACAATTACAGTGTGAAAAGGCTACACCACAGGTCATCAACATAGACATGGAACACAGCCGCTTTGTAGAGGAAGATGGTCTTAAGAAGGTCCTTTTTCATACCTGTGTCAACGACCAGTGTATGTGTTTGGTCAGGGTTGAAGTCTGAATTGTTTGGACAAGATTGGACAAGTCAAGGCCGACAGAAAACATACCGGGAACCCGGCAGTAACCTCAAAATGGATCCTACCACAGTAAGTAGATCTCTCTTCAAAACATGTATGGGAAAACCGTTTCGATCAATCCCTTCTTGTCTGACCCGGACCTCGGAAACCCGATGCGGACCCGGTCAGGCTGCAGAGCATCCCTCCCAAATCGGAGAGGCGAAGAGAAACGGAAGGGAGCCAGAATCGCAGCCCCATGGTGGCCCTACGAAAGGCACTATGAAAGGCAGCACAATTACTCCATCATAGTTCTCATGGTCTCCAATGAAGGGAGACAACATGACTGTCCAAATCTGCTTCGGATGGTGATCTCACCGGTGCGAAAGAACGTCGTGGATCCGGGCGTCGAGACCGGCCCCAATGTCGCGTCGCTCGCGTCGCACCAGTGGTTTGTTTCGGCTGCGTCGCAGACGGCCAAGCGACTTTCAAGGCCAAAGTCAGGAGCTTCCAATGATCAGGTGCCGAACGGTGACAGTTGACTGACAACATGTTGACCTCATGGGTGGATGTGGGGTGGATAGCAAGTCAGTTGGACCTGGCCGAGGCTGGTGTTACGTTGGGTTTCTGGAAATAAGAAGTTGGGAACCTAATTCAACACCCAGTTTCTGATAATTACAAGCACTTGTGTTAAGTCGTCTGGTCTTGTAGAAAGTCGTCTGGATGTTGCGTTTCCATTGGGGTTAGATGCAAGATGGCAATATAACTGGAAGAGCATTAGGTCTACAACATTGTTTGGATGCTGCGTTTCCATGCAGGTTAGAGGGAAGGTGACCAAAAAGTGATTTGAAGATAATCGACGTGGGTAGGTGGATACCTCTCAGGATCGAAAAGACTCGCACGGCACTCGCGCCAGTGTAGCCATGTTTCCGACGAAAAATGGTTTTACACAGTTCATTTCATATATTTAAGTCAATCTAGCCAGACCGGTGACTGTTGGAATCGCTGACTCATTCAAATCCAATTGAGCCGGGCCAGAGCATCTATGTTTAGGGGCTAATCTTCACGATTCACGATAGTCCTAACCTTGCGTTCTGATTGGGGTTCGGTCACCAAAACGCTGCAAACTTCGACATAAAACTAGTTCTTTCCTGCACAGGGGCAGTGAATTCTTGATGTATAGCAGTTTTGACAAACATACTTTCGTAGAGCGTTTACATTGTGTTTTAACAAAGCGGGTGACTTTTCGCCAGCCGGGTGACTTTTGACTAATGCTGCGTTTCCATGCGGCCGGGTGACTTTCTGCAAACCCGGGTGACTAAACCCCAGCGCTAGTACGAGGAGATCGCCCCGAGGTGTCCCCCCAAGGGGACATATTTGATGGGAATACATGACGAGCTCCCACTCGCCAATGCAGGACATCTCAACTTCTATACACTTTCTTGAACCATATATATATATACTTTTCTATGTAGTCTAGAATGTTCTGCTTTTCTATATATATATATCTTTGTGTGGAATCACCTTGTCCCAAAGTCTCTGCTGGTATCTTTGGAATCACTTTGCTAAAACACTTTACCTCCCTAGAATACTAGATTTCTACTGTCTAGATATTTCTCAAGAAACCTACTTTTCTGCGTTTTGTCAGACATCTCAAAGTACTTTTCTCTAGACACCTCTACTTACTTTCTATTCCTTTGGAGTCTCTGCTATTCTAGACTTGTCTGTTTAAATATCTATTTTTTTTTGCAGGCACTTTTCGTGCCACAAAACCCTGCAAAGGCCAAGGATTCACCATCCAAAAGCAGAAATTGCCATAACCTCCCCCATCCACCTCCACCATATAAAAGGAGCCGCCGCATCCAAAAGGCTGAGGCGAAAGAAGCGAAAGAAGCCACCGCTGCGCTCTCCGCCATGCTGGGCCTGGTGAAGCCATGCCAGGCCACCCAAGAGAGGGACCGTGGGCTGGCGGACGCTGCTTTTTGGGAAAGCTGACGATGTAAAGTTGCTTGTCTTGTATTGTTTTTGTTTTTTTTAATCTCTCTCTCTCTTTTTTGATCCGAGTCTCTGTGTGTGTGACTTGGGAAGATGGTCTAAGTGATAACAAGACACACTTCGTTCAATGCATTCGAAGCGCGTCTTGAGACCCATGTACTTGCGACAAAGATCTTGCCGTAGCCACTGTGCATGCGTTGGAATCTCTGACGTAGCCAACCCCAATGGAATTGCACAACAGTCCGCATCTCATCAGACAGTGACAAGTTACTGGTCGGCTGAAGTGTTTCAGCAGGTTTGTGTTTCTTCTTGCTAGGGTGTGGAGGCAAGTAGCTCAGCCAGGAAAAAGACCTCAATCAAGGCAAGTTTTGTATAATTAGTATAGATGTATAGACTCTTGATTAATTTGAATAGGTTGACAATCCAAAGAGTTTTTTTGTAACAATCACGAGTGTACATGATAGAACCTTCCGAATGGTGGACATCGGAGCCCGAGATCACTCAACCGGGTCACCAAAGTCTCCAAGCCATTTTGAGGTCACTGTCCAAACCATTTCAGACAAAGGGCTCAATGTTGTGGATGTTTTGTTGCTTCACCTCCCTAGTTCCAGGAGCGCACTGACACTGCTGATTCTCCGGAGGCCCAAACCTTGCTCTCATCAGCGTCGTGGTTTCAGGTTGTTTCTAAGCTGAACCTTTCAAGTGGGTAGAAGTAAAAGAGAATATGCCGTTCTTCCATCCTCCCTTTCCTGCATGTGCATTCTGGACTTCGTTTCCAAGAGCTTCGGCCAGATGCTCGTTGATGCATTATCATGTCGTTTTATTCGCCCAATTGTCACCAGCCACCACCAGCCCGCGGCTTCGTCTTCGAACGCAAGTCGGATTGTATCACGGACAGACGTGATGACGAAGGCCTCATTCAGGAATCATCCAGGAAGAGACAGATAGCATTACATCGCGAGCAACCAGAAACGGAGAGAGTAGAGATTCCTGCTCTTAATACGTAATCCCCCAAAAAACATCTTCTTGAAGTTAGGCTGTCCTGTGAAGAAGTGATATTGACAGTTGCTGCCAGGCTTCCCGAAATGGTTCGCTCAATGAGTCTTGGTCATAATACGAGACGCAGTAAGTGTATGCAAGTGTTGCCAAGCACTTGTGTTGTGCAAACTGCATCCGAAAAAGCACCTCATATGACATGTGTTCCAAGAGCAGTGATGGTCTAGCGTTGCGATCCACATGACACTTGAGTGCTCCTTTTCTTTTTGGACACATCATGAAGTATTTTGTCATAAGTTATCATATTTTATCAGATTATATCCTACTTCTTTTGCTGCGAGTTGCGCTAGCTTTTTTGCAGCATAATTTTGAGCAGCGAATGACGATTCAAGGAGGTAAAAGAGAAGGATGTGATCCAGGAAGGAAATTTGCAGGAAAGAGAGGAGCCGCAGGAGCCTAAGAAGGGTGGTGATGCAGAGGACCGCGAGGACCACGAGCCGAAAGAGGCGAAGCAGCAAGCTCAGGCTTCTGCGGCTTCTGCCGCTTCTGAGAAGATGCGACGTGAGGAAGATTTGAGAGGCAGTGAACAGGATTCGAAAGAGTCCAGACAAGAAGAAGGCAAGGAATTAAGAGAACATGAAGGCGAGTTCAATGGTGATGATGTGGAAAGCTGTGAGAAGGCGGGCAGAAGCAGCTTCCAACCCCGAAAGCAGGGTGTCTTTGAGGCTCCCTTCTGTGCGCATGTACTTCATTTGTATCAATTCATTCTTGACAATGCAGTTGAAACAATTCCCTGAGATGAGCGACATACCTTGTGCTACGTCGGTGCTACATCCCACCTAATCACAAAAAGTAGCCTGGGCAGCCTTCCGAACTTGCCAATTGTTGAAGATCGAGATACAAGTATCGTGCCATTATTCCTGAGGGGCTTTGCCCATCCTACTGAGCCCTCATTTCAACGTATGCTTTAGTTATTTTTTGTCGGGAACTGGTGTGGGGATCATGCTAGAAATGCTCCGCAAATTGCATATGAGGCTGGTCAATATAAGTCCCTGATTTGTATTGCTGGCTTTCCCACACAACCATGAAGAAGTTGCACCAGAGGCCTTAATGCTTCGTGCCTTTATCTTCACATTTGTGGGGGACCATGATGGACCAGGCTTTTCGCGATGCTTTTGGGGGACCCGCACTGGTTTCGCCCCCGCTCACGTCCGACGTCGATGTCTCAGGTGACGGCCGCACCGCGCTTCCGACGCCGCAGGTTGCACCGGGACCGGCCGGAGGCGGACGGGGAAGCAAGGGACGGGAGGAAGGCTGGACGTCAATTTTTTGAAAAAGTTCATAACATCAACTTGGGATCCATAAAACCATAATATAAAACCCTATTCAAGAGGAATGGTCGTGGGGTGCACCGAGCTCCCAGGCTTTAGCTGCGCAACATGCACCAGTTGGGTCCCCATCCCAAACTGACCCAGCACGTCAGCTTTCTTTTGATCATCCTTCACAGCCTTCACACAAGAGATATTTTGGCCATACCGGCTGTGATTCACATTGCATCTCCTTATTTGCAGGCATTTGCTCACACACTGAGTTTGCCATTTGGTATTTGGACAGGCAACGAGGAGAATCGTTCAACAAATATCATCTTTCAGCAGTGCCAATTGGATAGAATGATACTGTGTGTGTTGTGCGCCGTTCTCTTTCGAAGGCGGAAAGTGATGGCAAGCTGGTTTGGCGACAGCGAGAGCAACGAGGGGTGGAGCAGCAACAGGTTTGGCGCCCCGTCAAGACCATGGGCAAGGCTGGTCCAAGGCAAAGCCAAGATCAAGAATTGGTGCAAGTGCCAAAAGAACGCCGGACAACGCGTGGGAAAATGAACCGACGGATGCAGCGGTAGACAGCCCGGTGGAACCGGATTGCTTTGAAGGGAGGTGGATTGCTTTGAAGGCAGACAAAGTTATCCAGATTCTGCCGTGGCCCACCTGCCCAATGGACTTATGAAGGCATCGAGCCGGCGAAAAAGATGAGTCTAGTTTGTAACACCCTTCATTATCCTTCGTCATTCAGGTTTTCCTCTAGATGTAGCCCATGCTATCTTGGTGACCTGTTTTCTTTGGCTGCGGTGCTTGGCTTCTTGGCTTCTAGCTGGAGAGCCATCTGGCACAGCGCGATAAGCTGCTGTGTTAGCGGTCTGGCAACTTCTGACTGTGAAGTCATTGGATAACAATCTAAATATAATCAATATTATTCTATATTGTAATTGTGAAGTCTTTCTAACAATCTATATGGTAAAGACTTTCTAACAATGTGTCTTTCATGTAGATATTGAAACTATGAAGTCTGGATATCACATGGAGACACAATGGCAGACATAGAATATTTCATCATATTTGGTCTATTTGGGGATGGGTCACCACCAAGCAGACAAAGCACGTGGTAGTTTGATGTCTTCTGTCAATTCATCGTTGCAGTTCGCATTGTTCGTGGGCCCGCGGTTTGACCCATAGCGATTTGATATTGCAGTACAACACCGCTGATTGACCCCAGAGTACCTTGTTGGCGTAGTGCACTTTTGCCCAATCCCCACTCTCGAGATTTTTGATCTCCGAACTCTCAAAACATGTGATGTCCAGACTTGGCAATTCTGGAGCATGTCTCGTGTAGGAGGTTCTTTTCCCTTTGCAAGTGCCAGGAGGTTCCAGGCCGTTGTCATACCAAAAAAGCGGGCTGACCGCCTACCTGTTGGGTGAGGTGGACGCCTTAGAAGCCAATGCAAATGCCCACGACCTGGCGTAAAGAGTGCGACTGGTGGTCGTGACAATTGTGCTAGATGTGTTTGGACAGTGACACATCATGCCTCGGAGTCATTCGGATTCCATTGTTTGCACGAGATGTGCCCATCACTGACTCCCTGTGCCGACGAGCACGTTTCTTTTCCTGCGAAAGCACGCCCATGGAGTAGTGACACGTGACTTGACATCGCGGAACATGAGCATTTCCCGTAGGGATTGGCAGGGAGTTGGACTGCGGAGTTTCGCAGGTGCCAAATCGGACAGAGAACGGCGCAGTGCGACTGCGCCGCAGTCTTTGTGCGTGAGAAAAAGAGCCAAACACCAGCCTCAGCTCGCCAGGTGACAAAGGTCATATCAGGTCGCTACTGTGAAGCCCAATTTCCTTCACGGATCGTCAACTTGGAACGATACAGGGAATATTAGCATGGCCTTTGAGCAAGGATGACATGCACAAATTGACAAGTGGACTATGATTGACCAACAGATTCGACTTGTTTGTTGTCGCATGGCTGTGCTGCTAGCCATCTCAGATGTCATGATCCTGGATTGGTATCATGAATGCAAGCAGTTGATTGTGATACATACGGTAAACAGGATGCCACAAGACCTTTTCGCATTTAGTGGTCTTTGACCCTATCCACCTGGCCACCCTAGCGATAGGTGCTATTGCTTCAAGAAACCATATCCCGTTGTCCAGTGGAGAGCTCACCACTAGCATCACCCCATCCAACCTTTGCACGCAAATTTCGTTTGCAGCGGCAGCATGCCCCATCAATGCAGGAACACTTCGATATTGGGCTAAGCTGAATTTGAGAGCCTAAGACAGCTAATACATGGGCACGACATTTCACAAATCATCGCTTGATTCGAGAGCTCACTTGGCAGAGCTCAGTTAGCAGACCTAAAGATTGACTCGACACGATTTTTTTCTAAGCACTGATGCACCATGCTACGATGGATACCATTAGCTGTGCACTCAGCTCAACTAGCTTGCAGAGCCTTCTACAGACTTGAAACAAGCTATGCATAGCTTCCGGACTTGGATTCACTCTTCGTGAAACAACCTGCACAGGAAATCCAGGAAGTCTACGGATGCCTTGTTTGTTGTCCAGATCTGAAGCAGATAGCCTCGGAGCTTTATTCAGAGTGATGCATCGAGGCCCGCCGTCATTGCAGAGTTCACGGCAGGCATGGATTCGAGTCATTTCACCAACAGAACTGTATTTCTGTTCCAAATAACCACCCTTCTCAGTCTTTTCAGGCCTTGTTTACTTCACCAGTAGGACTTCTGCAAGGGACTCCAACCGCACCATGCTGAATTTATCTGAATGCCACTGCATCAATTGAAGTTCTGAAGAGACACCGATGGACTTTCGGACTTGACATAACCCATCTGCAGGCACTGCAGGCTGCAGGTCCACCGACCAACTCTTGCAGGCCATCTCGAAGCGCACTCAAACATCTCAAACCGACTGCAAGTTTGCGGCTCTTTTCTGATCGCCATCGAGGAACCCCTTTGGACAGTTCTTATCCCAACCGCGCCTGTTGGGTGGCCGACGTGATGGCCTTTGGACTGGCTCCCGTCGTGGGGATTGATGTGCTTTCAGCTGCTCAGAAGCTGACTGAAGGGACAGATTCTTTTACGTCAACGTGTGCTCAGTGGGGATGACGGAATGAATTGGGGGCTCATCTCCTACGAGTTTCCCATAGTTTCCCTGCAACTAAGAAAAACAAACCCGTCTGCTTGCCATGTTTCACCATGTTTTATCGTGAAGCTCGGAAGGCCTTCCGTCCCTCTTGGCAAGGCCTTCCTCTTGGCGTGCGCGCTGCGAGGACAAGTCGTTCCAGGCCAGGCAGAGATCAAGGCTGTTGCTCCGCGCGGTTTGGTGGAACATGTGGAAGGACCGACATGGGCTGCCCGTGAGCCATGCAGTCGCCCTCAAAGCATTGAGACTCAGTAGGAACCGTCCAGCCTTGTCCCAATGGAATGCTCGAGACTCTTCATGTGCGTCTTGGCCGTGCTTGGCGCGGGTGGTCTGAATGGCTGTGAAGGGGGCTGTGACCATTCCGCACATTGGCTGCAAGGTAACAGCATGGCCATATTGTGTGATACTTGAAGCGCACGCGCGCAGACATTGTTGTATCGGAGCAGATGTGGCATTGTAGACTTGACCTTCTCATTTGAGCTCACCCCACAGCAACCAGCATAAGAGAATAGTTTAACTGAGTTTGCACCTTTGCCTCACTTATTCACACCAACTCATGTAGTACATGTTCACTCATGTAATGGTACAATCGTCTTTGTATTCAACGAGGCCGCAATTTGCACAATCGGTAGTGTGACTCAATTTATAATCGCCCTGCACACTGCCGACCAAGCTTGTCCCAATATGACGCCTCTGCAGTGCTATAAAGAACTTGGTCGTGTGGGGCACAGCCCTTAAGACTGGCCAGGTGCTGGGCAGCAGCAGAGGTCACGATACCGTGGGTTGTTTACTTTTGAAACCTAGCTACCCCAATCCGAATCCCGTCGCGTGGGACAGAAGCTCTGACAGCACCCAAGTATATCTCACATGAGGCCTGCGAATCTCATCTTGGCTCGGCTATGCTCAGCTTAATCTATAGCTCTACTTACCTCAGCTAACATAGTTAAGTTCCCCCAACAAAACCTAGGAACCAAATGAATAGTGCGTGAGCTATCCTCCGTCCATGCTAGTAGCTACTAAAGCCACTAGCTACCTCTTCTACTAGCTACCGACTCCCTAGCTAACCTACCTCCCTCTAACGGCCTACCCCCCAGGGCTAAAATAGAAACTATAGCTCTACTGACCTCAGCTCATTTCATTCATCGTTTTTCATTGATGCGACCTGCGCCACTCCATGGCCACTTTTTCTTCATCCCTTGGCCTCAACTACAGTTCATATTGAGCAAACTCGAACAATAGCATTACTATTCAGGTCATGTTGAGTTCACTGATGTGCCGAACTTGTAATCTCCAACTGTGAACTTGGTGATCTCCAGACCAAGGCAGCAACTGTTTGCGCCGTGCCGGAGCAGTATGAGTGCACTGAACTGGCCAAGTTTGGAGGCAAATTGTGATATGAACCTGCGCCCACCCCAAAAACAGGAGTGAAAGGACTGGGCATGGGGCTGAATCGACGAAACCCCAGCTACCATGATACTCGTAGGTAGAGAGTATCCTGCTAATGTGAAGGCTCTTACTCTTCACGGCCACATCAGGTTTTGTTGCACATCCATATTCAGAAAAGATGGAAGGGTGCAACAGATTCCTCGGAGAGTTTTTGCATCCATAAGTTGGTTGAACAATAACCAAAGGATCATGTGGATATTCCTGAGAAACTTGATTCCACCAAGCAAGTCTGTAGACTTGTATCCAAGAACACCCCTCAGTTCTTGCAATAGTCCTTGCTACCTTCCTTTTCCCTCCCGAGAGATTTGGACACAGCCATTGGAATAGGGAGACCTTTTTTGACTCAAAGAGTTTTGGTGCAACTATGTTTTTTTTTGCTTGGGCTGTAGTGGACCCACGTTGCAACTCCCTCTTGTTTGAAAGGTTAGCAACTAGCCCGGTCTCTTGAAGAGGCTGCATCAAGGATGCCAATTGCTGCGACTCTTCAGATCAGTCATCAGAGATCTCTGGCATGACCAGCTGGAGGAGTAGTGGGCGCGGGTGGGACCTGGCATGTCTTTTGACAGTAATTCCTATCGAGTTTCTACCAAGGAAGAGGGCTTTGCAACGTCGGATTCTAAGCAATCAGATTTGGGGATCTCTCTCTCTCTCTCTCTCGTTCTTCCGTCCCAAGCTATCTCTTCCTTTCCATTTCTGGCTTTTAAGCAGCCCTGGGTGTTCAGTTTCTTGGGTCGGAATCTGTTTCCCGTACGTACCGTAAGCCCATTTGTTCTGACAGATGTAGCAAGTTCTGGGGGAGGGGCTCTCGGTGGGTTTGTTTCTTCACCACCCACGAGTTTCGGCTGCCGGCGGCGTCAGTTTTGTGATGCTAGTTGCATGCCACTGGCTTCGGTTGCACGACTTGATTGCAATTAGTGCGACTAATGTCTTGATTAATAAAACTCACCATATGAAAATATGTTCAATGGTTTTTTACAGGTCAGTTCTCACACACTCTACTTACACCCGTTGTGAATATCACGACAAGGGGTAACGTAGAAGCGCCACAGACTCGCAAGTCCGCGCATCCAAATAGGGGGTTTGATTAATCAAGCGTCTACATTGCACATAATTGGGAACCGCCCAAGGGATTTTGTAAGGAATGGGAACTTCATGGAA
Organism: Durusdinium trenchii; assembly: GCA_963970005.1. Classification (NCBI taxonomy): domain Eukaryota; class Dinophyceae; order Suessiales; family Symbiodiniaceae; genus Durusdinium; species Durusdinium trenchii. Next base: position 818,509 of record CAXAMN010013669.1, on the reverse strand, counting down.
ACTTGCAAAGCTGGCGATCGCTGATGAACCTCTTGATGCAGTGTTCCTCAATCCGAGGGGGTTGGTCCCTAATTATCCTGTTCCCCATTCCAATGCTGCACTGGGTGATGTTTCTCTTTGACTCCAATCGCAGGAAACATTTGAACCAGCTCTATGATGCGAGTGAGGCTGCCGGACATCAATGTGAACCAAGCCCATGTATCTCCGACTGAAGGACGACTGAAGGAGTGGCCGATCGGATGTGGTGAGACCAAGCATTGCTATGAGCGACCCGCATTGCTATGAGCGACGCAAAGAGGATGCCCAAGGATGTGTATTTCGATGATTGCAAGTTGATCGATGTCCATGTTGGGTTGGCTGCGCCTGGTCTAGTTCTAGTTCAGGCATGTTCTGGCAACATCTGGCAACCATTTTGCAGACTCGTCCTTGTGCCAAGCCACCCAGTACGATGCAGCAGAAATAGAAGCTCAGCAACTCACGGCTTACTGGTTTACTGGGCTGCTTCCATCATTGAAAGCGAAGCTTCTCTCTTACAATCTGAGTGTTCTGAATCGCAGGGCGTTAAGCAGAACCCTTCATACGACGCCGATGCCATTCTTTCCTGCTGCATACGATGACCTGATTCTCCGCAGGGCCAACATCGCAAAGCCGTTTGTTTGCCCGAAGACATTGTTCCAGTTGCAACCTGCAATGTAGGGCCCCAATGTCACACATCGTGTCATGGGTGCTCAAATCCTCGCGAGTGAAACAGAGTGAAAATATGTGAAAATGACTTCCAGCAAGGCTTCCTTTCAAGAACCGACATAGGCTTCCTTTCAAGTCTAGTGCCTGCCGTTCGGCACTTTCCAGGGAAGCTGACACTCGCAGCGGCTTGGGTCGCCTGGCTCCTCCACGCATGGATGGCCTTGGCAGAGAACCCACCATGGAGGCGGTGCAGTGAATCGTTTGCCGCTTTTGTGGTTGCTTCACGACGCCTTTCACAGGAAGCAGATGAGCAGGAGCCCCAAGATCAAGACATTTTCGATGAAGAGGCTGGTGCAAGAAAGCTGCACAGGCAACCAATTGTAAGCATTCTGGATGCGAAACCGCCACAAGCAACCAAGAGTTTTTGTTGGTCGAATCTCATGCATTCTGTTTGTTTTCAGGCGGCACTGCAATTGCGACCTGCAGCACCAATCTTCCACAAGCACGCGGAGGAGCCAATGCCACTAGATGCTATGGAGATAGAGGAGGACCCTGAGCTCAACTTTGCCTTGGTTGGGTTCACAGAGCTCAAGACGGTTTCTTTTGAAAATACACATTGAAGGGTAAGAATTGAACACTTCCATCCACCCCCAAGCAAGATCGCTGAGAACAAAATGAGAACAACCCAGAATGAGACTGTTACGAAACTCCCCCTGTCATTTCTTCAGGTACCGAATGAACCTTGGATGATGGGCTGTGGGTTTGCGTATAGGATGATAGGTCCGTGCACAGATCACGACCTTTCAATAGCAAATCCAAGAACGTCCAAGAAATTACCGCGAACCGAGGGACCCAGGACGATTCGGGAAGACCATTCAGCATTCACCGGTGTCAGTATCTCCACTCTTGCCATGTACTCTTCGCGTCGCGTCGCGTGGATTTCGTGTCAGGATGCAGACCCGCCCAGCATCGACATGCGAGGCCTCAAGCGCTTGCGGCCGACAGAGGAACGCTTGGCACGTGTACCCCTGGGGTGGCTGGATCGCCTTGCAGAGGTGGCCAAAGCTGAGCAGTCGGGAGAGAGCCGAGATGCCGTGCCTCAGACACGGGAGAAGGAGGGGTTACCAGTGGGTGAACACAAAATTGCACTCAACTCACATCGTGCTGCCTACACGAAGTTTGTGTTTCCCTATGTGTTGCTCGCTCGTAAGGGGATAGGCTGACGCGCTGGGGTTACCATTGAGCAGCTGGCATCCTGCCCCCGTGTTTCCCTTGATACTCAAAGGGTGGGAGGTTCAGCTGATGCGTCTGGGTCGGGGCGGCTGCTTCCGCTTTTGCCTCGACTGCGTATGCACACAAAAGCTCTACACGTGGGGTGATCCGGTCACCTGTCCGTTCAGTTTTGGTGGACCTTTGTAAGTGCCTTTGTGTTTAGTTAGATCAACACGTGACAAGACCAAATTGCTTTCTCACAAGTGAGAAAGAAAAAGACGTGAATGATCCTCAATGATGAACAGTGGGAAGTGGGAAGGAACAAGTGAAGTGATACTTCATGGCTGTTGCTCGCTCTCAGGACAAGGATGAGAAACAGGGCAGACAAAGCAGGCGGAAGGGGCAGTTCGAGTTTAATGATGAGGAACCAATCCGAGCAACGTGCCTTTAGACAGCTTGAGCAGTGTGAGCAGACCGTTGAGTAGTCCAAAAGATGCCTGTTTTGACATGATGCTCCCAACATGTTCACACCGTCTTGGGTTCTGATGGATGAGCGTCCGACCAAGAAACAACTCGCTACTTCTCGCAGCATGCGCAGCCTGAAGGGTTGTTCTTGTTCTTTTTCCTAAGGTACGAGTACTGGATGTTGATGCCATATCCTTGGAAGAGCTTCATCGCGCCTTCATGTACACGCTGGTGCGTCGTCGCCCTGCCGAGGCCAGATCATTGCCAATGTCATGCAGTATGGTGTTTGATCACTGTCGCACCCATTTCATGATTATGAAACTTGAACATATGATGAACATGCCAGATGCTACTAGGAGCAAAGGCCATCGCTACTAGGAGCAAGGACGCTACTAGGGGCTCCTGGCCATACTACCAGGAGCGACGCTACTAGGAGCTTTCCCAGTGTGGTCAACCTTTGGTCCGTCATCTCGAGCACCAGCTCGCCGCTCGACATGGCTCCCACAGCCCCAAAAACATGGCACAGCATTGGTGTCCCAATGCAAGCCAGGTCTGTGTGAGGATTGCCTCGAGACTGGCGCAGTTTCGAGACAAACCAGGGCAAACTGCGTACCAGACACTAGTCTTGAGTCTTGAGATGTCTTAAGTCTTAAAGTCTATTTAAGTCTTACATTCAAAAAGTGTGCGCAACATCTCAACATGTTAAGACCTTTTGTGAAACAGACATGCAGCGGACCTTTCATTTTGGCCTAAGGAACTTGTTGCGCGATACCACAAAATTATTTGGCTCCACTCACGGGCCTGAGCTGACAGCCCTTTTCACGCGCTGTGTCTCGTTTTGTCAAGACTGCGCTCTGAGGACAGCCCTTTTCACGCGCTGTGTCTCGTTTTGTCAAGACTGCGCTCTGAGAAGATTAGAAGAATGATATGCGCTGTTTACTGTTGCAATATACGCAAAAAACAGCAGAGGCTGATCTTAACATGTTTGTCTAATCGTTTCTAACGAAGATGATGGGGACAGTACTTAAGCCTTCGTTCAATTTTGATGCATTGCTGGCTGGTCTAGTAAACGTGATGCTTGCATGTGAAAAAGATGCCAGCACATCTCCCCACAGCATATTCTTCAAGCGTGAGCATATCTCTTCATCCTTTATACCTGTAGGTTCATGGTGAAAAAAGATGGGCTTGCACGTGGGTGCATGACTGAGGCCACGCCACCATCTCGGTGCCTTTCATGCTGGACTACACGCGTCAGTATGGGAATTTCTCCAGAGCTTTTCTGGCTGCACAGGTGGAGAAAAGCCTTAGACCAGGCAAGGCGTGTGGACCCATGTTGACTAACACTGACCTGTGTGCCGCTTTTTTCTTTTTTTGGCTTTTTTCATTTTTCCCTCGGAGCGACACTTTGTGTTGTGTGACTTTTTCAGGTTCACAGTAATACCGTAGAACCCACAAAGCACCTTTAGCAGCTGTTGGAGTCTACGTTGAATAGCTTTAAACATATTACGTGCAATGGTCTTAACACGACCTGCTATATATAGTAGATTATAGTAGGTTCAAGGGGATGGCCATTCACTTTCATCTCCTAGACATCGTTCAAAAAACCGGGCCATCGAGTTCGACGGACCACGCGCCTTCAGTTCGACGGATCATCGGATCAGATGCGGCGGTGAAGGTTTCTTTGACTTCATGCGCTATGAAGGCCAAGGAGGCGTGCGGCCGCTGCCTTTGGTAATCTCGAAACCCTGGTGTCTGGGATGTGCAAGTTTGTGATCCTTTTTTGTCCCGGATATATACCTGGATTTTCGAGACAGTCACCCTGACCCAAGTGCTCTAGCCGTGTGCCTGGTCGGATGGGGATAGCTCGAAGTAGCACATAGGTCATATGTTTTGTCTCGTGGCAAGGACACGATGTCTATATATATATATATTATATGTTTGAAAGGACTTTGGTATGGGTTGCTAGGGTAGGGGCTAACCAGGCGTGGTTGACATGGTTACCTGCAAGCTTGGATTTGTTTGCAACCTGAAATGATCTTGCAGGAATGGAAAGGAGACAAGGGAGGTAAGGCATGATATGGCTGTACAACCTGATAGTACCTGTCTATCTTTTTCTTCAGAGACCTGATGTTTTGTCTTGGCCTTTCAGGTCACTTCAAGCCTACACTAGGCTCATGAGCAAGAGCTATTTGAAGAGCCGCCTTTACGAACAACTCAAACTGCATGGACACGTTCCTGACCTGGATGAAGACACGGACCCAGACACTTGGACTTCTCCCTCCACCCTATGCTCTCGAATTCTGGGTGCCAATGTTTTGTCGGATCAACTGATTGCCAGGGCGGGCCTGGTACGTAGCTGCCTTTGTAGATGAATGCAAGGCATTGCTCAACTTTGCACTGGGTCCAGAGTCCTATGCATTTCTACAATCACAGTCCTTGTATTATGTTTTTTTTTGTTCTTTTACCGCAGGAGACGTGTGCACCGAATGCAGAAAGGTCCAGTAGCCTTACACCCAGCGAATCCAGCACCCAGCAGCGTGGGGAGTATGGCTAGACAATCACCGCTGTCGCCACACTACACAGGGCTTTTGCTGCTAGGGTTCCACCAAACTTTAACACACCGCAGCACAGCCCCCAGCTGCAATTGTGCGCGTTTCCTGTCTAGCATCTCTGTAGTGATAGTGACATTTGCCAACCCAGAAGTTTCTATGTAAACGCCAAGTCAAAAACTAGCCAACAACTGTGGCAATGAACACCCTCCTTATGGTCCTCAGAGCAACCAGCCATTCTGTGCTGAGGACATGCCTGCAGAGGTCCGAGTCATGGAAGATCTCAGCAAAGCAGGTGCTTTGAAGGTCTCTGAGCCAGTACCTCACGAGCCAAAGGCGAGGTGGCGAGGCGGCGAGGCGGCGAGGCGTTCTTCGTCTGGCGGTGAGTCGGCCGTCCGACGGCATAGAGCTGGGGAGAAATCGGAGAAATCCGGAAGGAGGTTCGTCGACCCAGGCGGAATGAGATTCTTTGAGCGAATTGGCGTTCCAGGTCGCTCGCCCTGCGTTGTTGGATGCCATCATGGAGGTGAGACAGAGTGGTGTTTGTGATCTCTGTATCAATGACCAGTAGTGCAGGAGTTATGTTATGTATATTATATATTGTATATATTCGTAAGTGTGTCAAGCCAAGCTGGAGCATGCTAAAATACAATACAACGTTTGCCCGCGGTTGCAACACGTATCTGCAGAACATGCTTCATGGTGGCCACTCAGGGAAACTCGACCTTGCAAACATTTGCTCTGACAGAATGAGAGGATGGATGACCGGTCAGTATCATTCATGTCATGCATGCAGTCACAATGCCTTGTGATTGTCATGGCTCTCCAGTAATACAGTATCTAACTTGGAGGACTTGACATGTTGTTTCTGTTCGAAACCAGTGGTACCACGCTGCACGTGGCGCACTTGGAGTTTGAAGACCCAGCATAACGGGCCCACATTTGATGCCTTTGGTTCTCCAAGCCATGGAATGCACCTGCGATGATGCCGGATGAGGACCAGCTTGTCACGTTTGAAGTTTGGCCTCCCCTTCTCAGCACCCAGGCAGTTCAGAAATGGAAGCTCGGTCCCCAAATAGATAGAAACAATGTCCAAGAGATTTTCAGAGGGAATTTAAGATATGTTGCTGTCGATTTGAGATACTATGAGACATTATGAGACTTCAGCACAAGGCTTTAGGACTTTCCAAATCGCTCAACATTTTCGTGTCAGGAGCTGCAGGAACCTGGCTGGGTTTTGGTACAACCCCATTGGGGCCTTTGCAATCGCCTGAGAGCTGTCACAGCAGGGTATTGCCGGCCAGTTTGGGTAGGTTGGAGGCCATCGCCACTAGGTTGGGGGCCATCGCAAGTAGGGTGGAGGCCATCGCTATTAGAAAGCTTTGACTCGTTTTTTGGCGAAAGTTGTGAGCAGTGGAACCTTTTGGAAGAGCCCTTGTGGAAGAGCCCTGGTTCAGAGGGCTCTCCAGAAGTGACAAGACCATCATCGACCATCATTCTGTTGGTTGCTGTCGAACAAATAGATCGTCAGGCGCATGCTGGCCAATCATTTGGGCCGTGAGTTTGTCCTGGACTGGCAGCCTTTGCCAGATTGCAATTGTCGCTGGAGAGGCCAAGTGGAGGTTGTGAGGGAGCAGAACCACTTGAGCAGCGATCAAGCAACCACTCGAGCAAAACCACTCGAACCACTTGTGAAATCTTGCTTAGGTTTTGAACATCGCTCACTTGTAGAAGCTTGCTTTCTGACTGGATCCTTGCAAATCAATTCTTGTTTGACGAGTTCCCAACATGCATCATCCCCTTCTTCACGGGATGCGTACCGCTTCATGTGACTGCTTTCCCGGCCGCCAGAGCTCTTTGCCACCGAGCTCATAGAAGTTGACGATCTGCACGAGGAGAGCCCAGGGGGGCTGTCAGTCGCTGCGGCATTTAGTGGTTTCAGCATGTTTCAGCTCCTCAACAGGGTCAGAGATGCATCAGTGGGAAAACCATGAAATTCCATGAACGTCCTCAGGAATCCTGGAACGTTAAGGTCGGAAACAAAGCAAGCGAAACAGTGAGATCTTGCTAGCATATGTCAGACATCGACGTCTTGAAGGCACTGTCCTTGGCAAAACCCGCCGAAGCGGCCTGCCTTCGACCTTCGGCCCAAGGCGTAGGCGTAGGTGGTCCGCCGTGCGAAGCCATGGCGCTGAAGAAGTTTGAGCACTTTCTGGCGGCGCACCGAAGACCGGAGTGGCGATACATCGCATATGATGTTCTGAGTCCTCGTCGCAATGGGGGACCGTGACTCAAGACCCTCCAAGATCCTAAACCCGTCAAAGACCCCGTTTTTTTCCTTCTGGGTGTGGCCCACGTCTGCCTTGTTGAAGTATGTTAAGATATTTTAGAGGAATTCTGTTTGGAAGAATGCCATAATAGATGATATGGCGCCTTGGCGCTTTAGAACAGCACCGACAGGATGCTCCCATGGAACTCGTAGGATGCAGACGACATGGGCTAAAGCTAAAGGTTGTTTCAGTGTCGTTTGGGCCATGGGAATCTTTCTGGGGAAGCATTCTTCTTGCATTGGAGTTTTCTTCGAGATCTTGTTTGGTTCGGATCCAACTTGTTTTGTACAGTATATATTTGTTTCAAGTGAACCGTGGCAACCTCATGGCCTCTAAGTTCAGGCATTGGGCATTGGCAAGACCTCCAGCCGGTTTGCAGCCAAGGAAGCAACTGCTTCGCAGCCACCCGAGTGCTTTCTTGGACACCTTATGGCGTGAAATTGCCGAGGCCTGGCACGCAGACACCATCAGGCAATTTCAACCACCCAGTCATAGTCAGTCAATTTCAGGTGAGGCTGGATTTTTGTAGCGATGCCCTTTGTTCCTAGTAGCTTCTTGTTCCTAGTAGTAAGGCCAGGGGCCCCTAGTAGCGTCTTTGCTCCTAGTAGCGATGCCCGGGCGATGCCCTTTGTTCCTAGTAGCGTCCTCTTGCCTTTAGCTTTTGTGAGTTGGCCCAAAAAGGTGGATGCCTTCTTTCAGCGACTGAACTACGGGATGGAGGCCGAGTCAAAGCACCTGGCGACCTTTGCATTGCTGAACCACTTGGCTGTGAAGAGGAATCTCGGTGAGCTGAGCTGGAGTCTAAAGTTGCTAAGTTGCTAAGGGAGGGTGCTGCTGATAAGTTCTTTTTGATATTTTGTGACGATCTTTTCTGCCTTTCAGTGGTCTCCACATCAGTGAATTCTGTCCTCTGTACAGCAGTTTCAAAATGGTGTTTGGATGTCCACTACTGTTCATAAGCTTCCCGCAGCCCGACTGAGTACTTTGCTCCAAAACCATTCAAGATCCTGGGTGTCTTGCGCTTTGTCCGCTAGTCCGCGCAATCCCCTAAAAGGTAGCTCACAGGTGCTCACGGTAAGGATACTCCAGAAGCATGCGAAGCATTCCAGCTGCAAGCGAGACTCACCAAATGCGGAAGAGCTCCTTTGATGGATTTGAGATGCGTTGAGAGATCGCATTTGTTGGCTTTTGCAGTGTGTGCAGTTATGCTCATGCTACCAGTCCACTAAGAGCTGCCATGAATCCAATTGTTACCACAGCTTGGTTTGTTGTGCAAACTGTCTTACAACTCTACGCGTGATACGCATTCGTGGCTGCCACGTGTCTCCGAGAGACTGTCAAGTTGGGAAACATGGTTGGTTCGACACACACGCTTGCTTGGTATAGAAAGGTGCGGTACAACTTGGTACTAACTTTAGTGTTTAAGACTATAGATAGGATGTTCTGGTATGCTTTGCATCATCCCCCAAAAAGAACACACTGAGCACGATTTGAGCAACATTCTACAGTAAAGGGCTGTGCACAAATTGAACTCATCCAATAATAAAGCAATATAGTGACCCCCCCAAAGCGGTACCTTCACAAGGTACACTTCAATCATTTGTTTCAATCTACTTTGCAACCTTGTCAGATGAAAGCTCTGGACATCCGTCTCTTGGCTTTGTTTTGGCTTTACATGAAGCGATGCCAAAGCGATACCCCTGGATGATCAAAATGCGGTCTACTTGAGCGGGCCTTTCGTATCATTTTCGCAGTGCCAGATGAAGAGCTCTAGAAAAAGAACTGCAGTGACCAGTGAAGCGGGGAAGGAAGCGCTAATGTGTCAATGGAAAACTTTTCTCTCTCTCTCTCTCTCTTTCTTTTTCTCCCTCAGCCTCTACCCATATCCATGTGTACTTCACTTTGGTTATGTTTTCAAGAGAAATTCTCAAGAAATTCGCATGCATCACGGACTTCTGATGCAAGACATTCCGACATTCTCGAAACTCAAAGGCACTTTGGTTGCAAGATGTTGCAAGTCACCTACTGAAGCAGATTGAATCGGACATGTTCCACAGATACGTCAACTCCTCTCAGTTTGCATCACGGACTTGGACCGCACAGTTCCAACATTTGGTTTCTTCATTCAGCCAGGCCTCCCAAATTCACACAACTGACACAAGACATTCACAGGGTCCGCTCAAACGGACCTTGGTACCATGTTCAGCAGCGCAAGTACCCAACAGGGTGGAGTACAAAGAAGCATCGTGGATACCATGATGACATGATGTGGCGGCCCACAGTCCATAGACGGCCAAGGACTCTCACTCGTACAAAGAAACAACCCCCCCGCCAGCGACGGATTTTTCAGGTCAAAGACTTGAATCATCAAGCCGTTACTTTCACACACGTTGGGCATATCATGACGCCAAGGTAAGTTCTTTCCACGAGTTTTTGCATTCTCACGCTTACTGGTGATTTGTCGTCAAGTTCCATCATTCTCGCACGAGATCGATTCTGAAAGCTCGAGGTTTTGTGGCAAGCTCTGTGAATCTGTCCTTTTTATGTCCAAAGCTGCAACTCTAGAGAGTGATGACCAAGCCTCAGAGGCACGGAACGAGACGAGTGGACGGAAGACAGAGATTTGCCCTTGCTACTAGTAGCTTCTAGCTACTAGTAGTGATGCCCTTGTTACTAGTAGCTACAAGTTAAGATGTGTTGTTTGTATTCCGAATTCCGAAGATCCTTAGGCTAGAGAGGATCCTAGAGGCAGATTGAAGCAGACAGACAGCCATCCAGCCAGACAGACAGACAGAGGATAATTTTGCCGAGCTGTCAAATGTTCAGGTTGCAAAGATTCTTCGAGATGTGGCTTTGGATTGCAGAGTTTCAGACAAAGAGGAAGGACATGAGGCAAATGCCTTTGCAATTGGGGAGACTGATCTCCGGCATGTGAATGCGTCATATGTTCAGATTTCAGGAGTACCTGAGAGCGAGCCGCAGCATGTGAACATCATGACGTGGAATACTTGTGCCATTTCGTTCCCTTTGCACATCCCTTCGGCCAAGTTCCTCATGGGGCTTTTTTTCCTTGGATGTTGGTGGCATGATTCGCGGCATGATGCCCCCATGCAGATCCACAGTGTGTTGGCCCAGCAGCGCTTTGCAAAACAAGCCGATTACATTCGACATTCTGGAGCTGATTTGATCTTACTGCAGGAAATGCTTAGCACATCCATGCTGGACTCATTAATGCTCCACTTAGCAGATGAATTTGATTTTGCCTATATGAGATGTAGTCCCAGATTTGGAGCTTTCATTCTTTGGACTCTTTTTCTGCTGTTGGTAGCCTTTGGACAGTGCCTTTGCATTCAGCTCCTGATTGTGCTTCCGTGCAGCCAATTCTCGCATTCCCTTCCCGCCAGCTGGTGTTGGTTGCTGATTTGTCCACTCTTTACAAGCCTTGTGCTCCGGTGGCGACACTCAGTGCCTGCACATTTCCTTTTTGGCGACGTGGCGGGACAGTTGGTCGTTTTACGCCGAAAGAGCCTTGACTTCAAAGTTGTCGCGTGTTTTCCAAACCAGTCACAATACAGGAAGCACATAAGTAACCTACAGTCCTACATCAGACATCTGTTTTTTTTTTGGAATGTTTGTATACTGTACATACATATCTGTACATATGTATATATATATAACATACTGTATATAATAATATATATTATATATATACACATGCATCTCAAAAAGAAATGCGTGCAACGCCACATGATCCTCTTGATCCATGCAGTGAGAACCGCATGACTCAGCGAGTTTCAGGAGCTGCCTCGCACTGACGGGCGACGGCTTCTTTGCAGAGAGCTTTGAGACTTTTGGGAGCTTTGAGGCGACAAGTGATGTCGCGTCAATTGAAACACCGTTCCTTGGAAGGCTAGAAACGTGAGAGGCTCCTTGAGCGAAGTGAACATTTGGTGCAATCAGGAGATGACTTAATACTGCTGCAGTTGGAGTTGTCTCACTCAACACAACCGAAGCACAAAACAAGGACCCTGGCCCCCCAATGGTGGTTGGTGTGAGAAACTCCAAGAAATCACAGCAGGCAACAACAGACAAGCGCAACCAAACTCAGGCACAGCGGACACGGAAAGGCCAGATGGATCACGGAAAGGCACTCAACAACAAACGCTTGTATTAAAATCATGCACTCACTCGCACTTCGTGACACGGATTATATAAGGCAAGACGTGATATGGATGAACCCACGTGAATGAGTCTCAACGTGTATCCCAAGGAAGTAGGAAGAGGCAAGTAACCATCCTAATCACAATCTGGAAAAGGATCATGGACTTTGTTCCAGCTTGGAAATGTGCTGATTGTAAGGGATCCTGGCTGAATGAGACTGCTGATGACGTGGTATTCAACATTGGGATTTAGAGGCAAGTCACCAATTGCGGTAATTTACTGCAGGATATTGGTGTATTGATGTGTGTTGCAGTTTTTGTGAGTTCTTTTCTTGTCTTGGACGCACCAGAGCAATCCCCGAATTATATAATATATGTCCAATACTTCATACCATACGATGATCCGGTGACCTGTTCTGTGGCAGCCAGTCCCGCTATGGGACTCGAATGGATGAAGTGATGCGTCAGATTAATCAGTGGCTACCCACGCACACGTACCTTCATGCAGGTGCATGCACTGTGTGAGAACAGGGGTTGATGGTGTGAAGCCATTTGGCTGAGGTCTTGGCTTAGCGTCTTCTTCAATGTTCGACTTCGTGGGGTACTTCGTGTCTCTGTGCCCTTGACCCTGTCGAAGTGCAGGGGCAAGCTCACCCTTTTGAATACGCACTTGCCGCACCAAACCGACAATGCCAAGCTGCTGCATCTTGGCGGCAGACTTGTGAGCGAAATTTATGCCCAGCTGATCCCCTCAAAGACCCAGCAAACCGTTGAGGCAAAGCTTGGGGTCTTATGCGGCCAAGTTCACCTCCAAAAGCGCTGTGGTTTTAGCAGGCTCGCCAGATGTTGGGAATATTGGGGATATGGATCGGGTGAAGATCTTCATATTCAATCATTTTTTTGAAGATGTTGAGGGGCATCTTGGCAAGACATGGTAAGGAATGCTCTGCCTTTATTGGTTTTAGTGTTCCCCTCGTGGATAGATGCTGCGGTTGTACATTGGTTTCAAGTTTCAAGCAGACCTATGTGGGCTCAAACGCACTAAATGGAAGAAACTCCAAAGTAAAGAGACGATCCGTGGCTTTGTTCCTCCCTTTGTTCCTCTTTTGAACGAGGGGTCCTCTCGATTTGACAGGCGGCTCGCGGTCATTCGCGAAGCCTTTTTGAGGTTTCCTTCCTAGTAGCCTAGCAGCTTCTTGTTCCTAGTAGCCATGGCCTCCACCGAATCGTGTCCTTGTTCCTAGGGGTCGCCATTTAGGGGTCGCCTGAGCTGACCGCTTCGGTCGCTGTGCGGCTGTGTGGCTGTGGGTGTTGGCTGTTGGTGCAACTCCGTACACATCCGTACACTGTCCTAGAGATGCTGACCGGTGGCAAAGAGTGAGGTAAATGTTCATCGCCGGCAGGTGACTTCAACCCTTTGCCAGACCTGGGCCTTTCGCGACAACTGGAGCCCTTGGTCCAATCAGGCCTAGTCGCCACCGATGGCCTGCTTGAGTGGCTTGGAAAGGATTTTAACTTTTGGTAGATTCACTTGTCTCCATGAGAGGAAGTCCAATGATTCATGGAGGGCACCATTTCCCAATTTCCACCAATTATCACATACATATGATCACCAATTTCCCTCAGAAGGGCATGGAAGCTGCACCCTCTTTTGGATTCACCTGTGCCAGTGGCCCTGGGGAATGGCGGGTGAGGCAAAACTGCACTTGGGACCTGCAGCAGTCCCTGACGCGCAGAAATTCGAACACCCCTCGAAGCATGCAACTAGACTTCATTTTTCTCCAAAACCAAAGAGATGGAGATTTTCCAGAGCCTGACAAGGGCCTGAGCACAAGGCTTTTGGATGAGATTGATTCGGATATCGAAGCCAACTGCTCCAGAACACTGGAGATGAAAGTTTTGAGCACCGCCGTTGTGGACCCAGAGAAGTTTTTGACTGCTCCACTATCGGACCACTACGGGCTGCTGAGTCAGGTTGAGTTGGCATGGCACATGTAGCTTCTCGCTGTTTCATGAAAAGTGCTCAGACTAAAAAGACCGATCACACCAGTGTTTCTTTTCAATGTACTTATAAAATTGCTCATTTTGGGGATATCACAGGGAACAAGCTCAACATGTTTTTCTCTACGAGTGCTGGGAGAGGCAACTCTCCACGCTTCAGTGGAGCCTAGCTCCAAGCTGCGGTCGGCGGATGGCGAGATCGGGATTGCAAGCAAAGTGTGTCACTTGTTCCTAGTAGCTTCTTGTTACTACTAGTAAGGCACCTGTTACTACTAGCGTGGCACTTGTTCCTAGTAGCTTCCTTAGCCCCCAAAAAACATGAGGATGTTTTATGAGGATGTTCTGCCCAGCGTTCACTGGCGTCGGGTTCACATGTTCGAGCCAGGTCGCAGAGTACAAGTATTCAGAAGCAAGGAATCAAGGATAGACACAAATCGATTTTGTCATTCTCTACAGTTAATGTTGTCACCTTGCAACGTCTACTAGAAGTGTATTGGTCATGATCCCAGACTCTTCATACATGTGGCACAGCCAATGAAACAGTTTGATCGCCCGGAGAGCTTGTGGAAACGCACTTGCGTCTTGATTGGTTCTGGGCTGGCAAAGCGAGTCATCCTATTCACAAAGTTGGACTATGACTGTGAGTCGCGCTTTCTACGGATCAGGATGAGACCTTTGTCCATTTGCTAGCTGCTAGTGTGGAAAGGAGACTCCGAGCGAAGCAATTCAGAGACAGTGGCCGTCTCTGCACTGCAAAGCAAAGAGTTCGCGTCGCTGCGGAGCAGGCGTCGCCTTGCTCCGGTTCCGAGGCGTCGGCCATGGGCCATTTTTCGAAATCGAGTCCGTCCAGTTTCGGTGAATGTATCCACTTTCATTTGCACCAAGCATGCTTCGTGGACATGCATGGACTCGAGAAACGCCCATTGACCACCTACCTGAGCAGCCACGCAGAAGACCTCTCCAAATTTGCACCTTACCGCCGTCTGCGCTGCTGGCTGTCAGAGTTACGAGCAGCAGCGGTCGAAAAGCCCTGAGCCTTCTGCATGCAGAGGTTTGTTTGGCATGGTGGCTTCGATTCGATCGTCAGGCGGCAAGCCATCCATCCCTGGTTGCTGGCATTGAGCTCCTTCGCCTGTGGGATGAGGCGCGAAGTGGTGAAAGCATCCAGTATTATGGGTCCCACCGGTGGCATACCTGCAATCTCTCAAGCATGGAGGAAGCTAGCAACACGTGCCGGAGATCTAAGAATCTTAGAGTTGCGTGTTTGAAGTCGGCAGGGTCGTACAGTGACTTGACTTCTGCTCACAGGCAGTAATCCTTCACAGTTGGAATGGATCAATAATGAAAGGCATCTCATTCCACAGAAGGGCCTTGCTTATTACTCACCATTTAACACGTTCGCTCTGGCGGCGGCTCGCATGCACCTGGCGCCAATGAGCCGGGACTTGGTGAAGACATCCTCCAAGAGGCTCAGCCCTGGCAAACATATTTGTGCAGACATCCGCTACTTGGCGGGGCGGGGAGCTTTCCTGTGACACAGGAGGCTTCTCGGCCGCCTTGCTGGTGTACGCACAAAACTGGTGGGCTTGTCTTCTTGAGGGGGCTTGAGCAGACTGTTGCAGCAAGTCTTCACCATCCGCTGCGCTTGCCTCATCCAGCTCCGCCATGTCTGTCAGAGGAACTTCCTTGTCAAAGAGCATAGGCGTGCCTAGTTTGTCCAAGATCTCCACCTACTGCGCCCGTTTGGTCTTTCGACGTGCCCGCAGGCGTGTTGCTCAGGTAGAGCCGGGCCATGTCCAAAAGCTGGTGGGTGGCACAAGGCCAGCTTGCATCCGACTGCATTCCTGGTAGGGGCCAAGGCCTCCTGCGTGAAGAAAGAAGATGGGGCAAGACAGCGCACTCGCATCAGGCAGGTCTCGAGAGTCAACTTGAAGGACTCATTGGCGAGCTTACTGCTCGGCAGGGCGCTGTGTCTCACAACTGAGAAACTCGGTGCTAACTTGGTGTAGCGGTTCTAAGGCAGCTCTCCAGTCCGGGTCCACGCAGCTAAGGTCGCAGTGAGTTTGCTTTCGGAGTGAAAAGGTGAAAGTTGAAGACAAGGGTGACAGCTTCCTACTGTTTGTGAAGACTGTTTCTTTGAGACAGACAGCAGAACTCCGCACCTGGTATTTTTTGACATCGGTTTCTCCAGAAGTTGATCGATGAGGGCATCCGTTTCAACGGCCCATCTGTTTGATTGTGCGGAGAGCCTTGCCACGCAAAGACTTGCACGTGGCGATGCAAAAGCTACAAGCCTGAAGGAAAATTCCCTCCTGTCACAGCACTTTGGGAAGCATAGGTGACAAAGGCATCATGCATTCGGGTGGCGTTAGGGCATCCATGGCCTGAAGAACCTCCATGCTCGGTTTCTCCAACAAACAGAACACCATGGGAGCAGAAACCCCAGTTGCAGCCAAAACAATTTGACAAGCGGCCCCCCGTTTTGCGTTGAGTTCGACCATTTGCCACCAGCGCCGGCGCACTTCTGGGGAAATGGTTACCGGCGCCAACTCCCGGAGGGTTGGTGTCGGTCATGGCCAAGGCTTCGATGACTTTTTGCAAAACCTGGATGTCTTGCTGGGTGGAAGCTATGGGATGAGACGTGGTTTCAGAAGAGGCTTGTCCGCTAGATCCAACCAGGCGCAAGAAGATGACTGCAAGGAATGAGTTTGAAGGAACTAGAACGCCCGAAAGCATACATCCAAGGCACTACAGTGCAACACAATTTTTCCTTTCCGAAACATCCAACAGATTGAAGCAGTCGAGTCTAGTAGCCCATGGAATGACTACGCTCATCACCGAGTGAGTGCCAACGCCTCAGAACGCACTAGAGGTGGGATGATGGGAGCTTTTACGTGAACTTTTGTTTCTTGTTCAGGTCATCCACGACTTTTGTTTCTTTGCTTCTCTGCTGCTTTGCACAGCATCTCGGGGCGACGGCTGTTCCCACTCAATTTTTTCGGTGTTGAACAAATCGGTAACAAAGCTCATGCGACAGGATGCGACAGGAAATCACACAAGTGGGGTTCCAAAGGTCTTACAAGTTTTACTGCCCTTGGGCATGCGCGACGTGTTTCAAAGAAGGTCCACGCGATTCATGCGTCCAACAAACCAAACGGCTTTTGGATGCTTTTGGCCATGGACCTTGCCAGGGCGCAAAACAGATCCTGTAAATTCTTAGCAGGCAGCCGACAGATCAAGTCAGACATGAACACAATTGGGCATAATCTGGGAACAGTTGCTAAGCCTTGATTTGCACGTTAAACTGAAGCATTTTCTTTTGGATCCTGTTGCTTCAGAGGCGCGACAGTCATTTGTATTCGTCGGGACGGCCAAAACTGCAGGTGACAATTTTGGCAGTCCCGGCCTGCTTGCCAAACTAGGGATGGGATGGCATGAGCATGTTATATATATAATAATGCTATATATATATATAATATATATATAGTTGTTTTCTATTTTCTCATGCAGCACATGTTGAGTTTGCAAGCAGCATTCATTTGTTTGAAGGCATATGTTTTTCGTTTGGAAGTAGCGAGTGCAGTCCACTAGGGGGCCCTTACATCAAGGAAGGTCCAAATTAATGGGAGCTTCAGTTGTTTTACACTTGATCTGGAGACTCGCTTAGTACTTTTGTTTTGCTCAGCAAGGCAACAGCCTGTCAATTGTACTTCGACCGGATTTGCACGGCCAGGCCAAGCAACGGCCTGAAAGTGAAGAACTCAGGAACGTACCTCGTGAGGGTAGATGCTTTGACACCTGATTTCACTGCGTCCAAGGGATTTTGATCACATTTCGCTCTGCTGACTTGTTGAAGTAGAATCAAAAGTACTTATTATACATGTTGCAACTCATTTCACTTGGTTCTTAAATGACAGTTGAGCAAACACAACTGTTGGGTAGCCCTTTGGCAGGAGAACCTTGCGCAGCTTTAACTCCTTCCACAAGGAATGTTTTCGAGCAGGCGCTGGTGATCTGGTGCCATGTCGCCAAGTGGCTCTCAAACTGCGCTCTGCACTAAATGTGTGTCATTTGCATAGTAGGGATGAGATTTGGAAGGCGCCATCACGTGTGCTTTGTCTTTGCAGGTCTTGCCTATGTCATTGACCCTGCTTCCGACAAATGGCGAGCGTCAAGCCCTCAGGTATACAGGAAGGACTGTTTTGGTTTGGAAAACATAGTTGACGACAGGCAGCCTTTCTTGTTGACTGAACGATTCGTCGGCTGAAAGGATAGCAATATAAAATAAACACTCTGGCCGCGCCAAGATTCTTTTGAGCCGAGGTGCAAGCCTTTCAACAATCAACACCTGCTGCTTGGCTTGAACATGCAGCGTAGGGGTCATGGGTCATGAAATGGTCTATTGGAATAGGGAGATCCCCGAAAGACCCCTGGACCGCCTGGACGAAGAATATTGGTGTGGGGGGGTTCCCTATTGAAATACAAACCGACATGTAATTAATCATGAATGTAATGAATCCCACCTGGTGGTTTGGGCTGAATGCTTCTTTCACGAGGGTTTGCAACCATGTACTAGTAGGTCGAAGCAGTTGTAAGAGCAGGCCAAGGTTTTCCACCAACTTTGCCCGCTATGGTACACCATTAGAAATTAGACAAGCGTTTGAATCTGCCTGTTTAGCTTCAACCATGTGTATTTAGCCAGATTCTGCTTCTTCAGCTTCGGTTTATTTCTCCCACATGAACTTTGAATGTCGCAGGCCAAAGTTCTTGCAGGTTGCTGCTTGGAAAGAATACAGCGCGGATGTAGGCAAGAGTCATGTCTTTTGAACCTCAGAAAAGGGGAGTTTAGAACTGTATTCCCAGATGCCTGAATAGGGCACCTATTTAGATTCACGAAAGGCAAGACAGATATGGAAAGACGATTCGTGCAGGTGGGAAACGCTTCCTGAAAGCACTTGCAAACCCCGTCCAAGACTAAGCCCCACTAAGCTAAGCCGTATTGGGACACTCTTGGTGCCTTGTTACATTTGTGAAGGGGGTAGGTAGTGCTGGGAGGCGATGGGAGGTGGCCACTGGTGAGCATCACTTTGGACCAAAGACACCAAGGACTGCGTTTGCGTGAGGGCCTTCAACCCATTCTACCCTCCAAGGTGCATGTGATGTGTCGTATTGGCAAACAACATAGTATTTTAGCTGTGAATGCCAGCTTTCAGCCATGGTTTCTGTCCACTCTTTGGCTGTGCAACACGCAGCTACGTAGCTTTTCTTGGCAAGATGGGGCCTGGTGTGTGAAAAAGGCTGACTACAGAAGTCAGAAGGCATGAAAGACGTTCAGTCCTTTAGCATCCTTTAGACGCGCCGTTTTTGGAGCTTTGGGTATTCCATCTTCTTGGACAAGTCCAACTATATAATGCCTCACAGCAGAACATGTTCCATCCGCTTTTGTATGTAGGGAAGAGGACCGCGTCGCTCTAGCTGAAGAGCGTGCTGACCTCCTAAGTGCCTTGACTCAAATGTGTTGAAATGAAGGGTGTCAACTAAACAGGTGATTCTATGTACGCATATTATATGATATGAATTAATACAATTAATTTGTCATATTATATATTACATATATTATATATTATATATTATATATATTATATTCACACTATACTATAGACAACTTATATACACGTATATATATATATATTGTTTTTTGTTTAATCAGATTGACTTGTATACCCGCCCACTGATGCCGTATATTTGTATACATTTCAATACCAAAATCACCGCTAGAAATGGTCGGGGCGGCCCTCACTTTCGGTCCCAACAGAAATCCACCGGAAATATTTCAAAATCTGAAAAGTCGGGCAGTCGGGCCGTTTTCCTGATTGAGATGACATAAGCGGTAGTTGCCTACTGTAGCTCAAGAACTTTTTAATCTCAGCAGTTTTGTAGAAAAACTCACCGCTCTCCAAAACCATGCGCCGAGATCAGCTACAGCCGATCCTGGAGCTGCAATCGCGCTTGTGGCAGCTCCCTGAAGGACGACGCCCCGAGATCAGCTGGTCAGCTGGTGATTGCGCGCGCAACGATGGATATGGCCGAAGCGAAAAAAGACCGAGAAGAACAAAACAATTTTGCTCTGTGGCTCGCTTGTGTGCTATGGATGGCGCGCGCGCGCGCTCTGAAATACGCTCCAGAAAGGCGCGCTCACAGAGAGACAGAGAGAGAGAGAGAGAGACAGAAAGAAAGAAAGAAAGCAAGCAAGCAAGCAAGCAAGCAAGCAAGGAAGGAAGGAAGGAAGAAAGAAAGAAAGAAGTAAATAAAGAAAGAAAGACAGCAGGGCGAGCGCGCGCGCGCTTGTGTGCTATGGACGGGCGCGCTCACGCTCCAGAAAGGCGCGGTCAGAGCGCGCTGTGCAAAGAGAAAGACAGAGAAAGAAACACTTAGAGAGAGAGAGAGAGAGCAGGGCGAGCGCACGCGTGCTCGTGTGCTATGGACGGCTTACTGGGCTCTTGTCCTCCTCTTGTGCTCTGTGCTGGGCTCTGTGGCTGGGCCTTGTCCTCCTCTTGTCCTTGTCTTGGCCGCGCCCCTGAACTCTGTGGCTGGTCTCTGTGGCCCGGCTTACTGGAGAGGAGTGTGGCCGAACAATTAGCGATGTCAATGCCGACAAAAATTCATTGATGAAGCAGTTTGCTCTTGGGGTGAAAGTAGGGCGTACCAAAAAATCGATTTTTGACTGATATTGGTCTAAGCGAATCGTTTTGAAGCTATGTGGGGTCTATGCTTGTATAATTCTGCCATAGAAAGCGAAGACCGAAGGACAGCCGGACCTTGAACAAGTCTCAAACATCCACATGTTCGCGACAAGTCTAACGTGCGACGGCCGTTTCGGCAGTGTTGAACAGGAGTTGTGTCGGTGCACATTCGCCGCAGCGACCATCAGAAGGCCCCAGAGTAAGACAAGAGGGTCAGTCGGTTTTGAGTTTGAGAGTAAGAGTCATTTGTCACGTCCCCGTGACAACGTGAGACCCCTCAGTCGGGGACTTCTTTAGAGCCACATGTTCATAAGTAAAAGAGGTGACTCAAGGGTGTCACAGGATGGCTTTGTGATCAATTCCACCAACACGGCTCCATGACACCGACTGGCCAGACACAGGCGATTGCTCGATCCCCTGAGGACGGGGAAAGTGCGCCACGAGATGGTTCTCTCGAGTTGGAAAGCGGAGTGTAAGGCGTAAGCCAATGAGCATCAACATGTTCACCACATGAGAACATGAGGTACCAAAATAAAGGAGATCGCCCCTCGTAAATTTCACGAAGCAAAATCTTCTTAGGCACACCAAACTCCAGACACCGCACTTTTGCAGACATCAGCAAAGACGGACTTTGTCAAGTTCAGTTGATCTTGATGCAGGTGGTTGCATTCACTATGACCACTCAAGGCTTTCACACCGCAGCTGGATGAATCACCTAGCTCTTTTTGGACCTTCACTGTGACGGAATTTTGCATCCAGACATATTGAATCTAAGGTAGAAAGGCAAAAACATGCAAAAACCATTCGCGGTAGAAAAGAGCGACAACCAGCGATAGTTGCGTGGCATCACCATATGCCATGCAAGCAATACAAACGCATGCTGTGATGCTGTGCTTGTACTGAGCTGTGGGGGGTAGATGTAAGTTCTCACAACCTACGCACCATGAACTTTCCACTTTACAGGCATGTACGCCCAACAAGGTTAGGGTACAAACCCGTTCTGACCAGGGAAGCAATATGAAGCGCCAGAAGCGCAGTGACGTCGCATCCAGGTCTTGCTCTAGCATGCTGCAGCAGCCAAACCCGTCCATTGTTTGTTTATTTTTGTCAGCGGACAGGAGCTGTTCCTGCGCACAATGGAGAGCTATGGAGAGGCGGTGAATGCAGCTAGAGAAACAGATCCATTGAATGAGTGTTGTTTCAGAATGAACACTGCAGACCAGGATGTGATGTTCTTCTTGGCGACGGATGATCCCAATGTGGAAGAGCGGATGAAGTCTTGTGGGGGCCCTGATGTGGCGGACGAGGGTGATGTTCCAATCAATCAATGGTTGCTGTTTCAAACCTGATGAAAACCGATCGCTGCGAAACCTGAGATTTTGGGCCTCGGCTTTTGACTTCATCAAAACGGACTCTCAACCGAAACTGCGCCGCTGGAGCCGCAGCGAATTGAAGGGGAAGGTGGTGAAAAAAGATGCTTAAGCCCCACACGAATTGATGCAATGAGTATTTTTGCATTTGCTACCTTCCGTCAGTTGATATTGTGCTCGCGCTCGCAGTGCTGACAAAAACAAGCCTGCAGAATTCCAGTATTTCCTTGCCCTTGCTAGGAAGCCAACTAGCAAATGATTTGCTCATACAGCATACAGATACACGATGCCAGTGGGTGACTGTTGCAACTGCAAGTGTTGAAAGGCAGAACATTGAAAAATGCTTCAGCTGACGGTGCCCCTCCCCGCTTTGGAAGCCTTGTCACCTCCGGGCTTTTTCGCAGGAATTCAAGATGCTTTGATCGATCTGCTTCTCCTGTCACAGGGAGCTGAGGCGGACGATGCTCAAACACGATGCTCATGTACCTTGGTCGTTTTGCTGCATCCATCCAAAGCTTGAGGTAGTTCCCTGATGTTCCCCCTGTAAAGCTATTTCAGTTGTCAAGCAGGAGCTACTGCAACTGGTGTGCACCTTCCAAATAATGATGGCATCTATTCATGTGCAGGTGCTCGGTTCTTTCAAGAGCTCCTTCTCAGCAATGGCCTCCCATTTCCGCATGGTTCCGTGGTGCTGGCAGGTGTTGAAAAACTTCTTTTCTCCTCACCATGTCTTCAACCTTTCAACCTTTCTAGGTCACCATTCAACTTCAACTTCTTTTAATTATGTTTGGGCTCTTCGAGTTGCCAGGTTTCACGTGGTGGACATTTCTCCCGTGGACCGGAAGGCATGGGTTTCCAAACCGCAAAGCGGCTGGCGTCTGTGTCAGAGAGTTCCGCAGGCGCCTACCGCAGCTTTCCGAGAAGTTGCAGTGATTCCTGATGACCCAGAGGACTTTGTCATCAAAGATGTCACTGAGATTGTCAAGTTTCACGCATGAACCAGCAAACACACACACCCAATCACACACACATGTATCACAATATGTATGTAACGTATATATAATTGTGTGTGCGTGTGTGTGTATATATATATATAATGTAAAAACAAACACGCATTCATGACACAAGAAGTCCTCCACCCAGAGCCACCCAAGGAACCACCAAAGATGGTTATATAATGGTTTCCCAATGTTCGTCTACAAGAGGGACCTTGTTGCTCTGGTCCTTGGACAAACATCTATACTATATACTGCACTTCGAGTCACCAACGTGGAAGTGGAAAACCACCTGTTTGTAGAGGGAACTGGTCATCCAAGGGGCCATTGTCCACTTCCATGATTGTTTCAGGGAGTGTATACCTTGAGTCTTAATGTACCCTTGTCAAAATATTGGAACGGATCTGAGACATGTTTGTTCAGTTTTTCTTGCCGACTTCGTTCATGTTGTAGAACACAACCTCAGCGCAGGTACAACTTCGGTTGTACCTCCATCATATGACACTTCATTGAACGAAATGCAGGTAATTATTGCACAGATGTTGTTGGTTTCACATCATTTGCATACAAGTCTATTGCTTTGTCTCACAACACTCCAAATCATCAGAATCACGGCATCACCTTGTCATAACAATTTGTAATTCAGCGGTGTGGGCCAACCTGAGAATTGCTAGGACAGCTGCAGCAACGCTCTTGGCGATTCGCGCAAAAACGGTGCGATGCGGGCAAGCCATTAAAGTGCATCAAATGAAGTTGGGAACCTGGGTGGATGGGGGCCTTGCGAGCCAAGCAGGCAGAGTGTGTTCTACTTTGCATGTTTTCTTTGCCTCCACGGCGTGTTCCAGCGTGCGAGGCCGAGCACTCCGGCGCTGGTTGGCAGGTTTCTGGAGATGTGCCACGGGCACCGATGCGGGGCGTGCGGCGAGTCATGGCCGAGGCAGAGATATCAGACTCGGACTCAGAGCCTTTGGTATTTTTTCATGTATTTTCAGACAGACTACTGGTTTCCTTGCGGAATTTTGGTTTGATATGGGGTTGGCCATGGTCAGCGGTGTAAAAGATGGTATTCGCACCAGATTCCTCAGTCTTAAGTTGACTCAAGCAAGCACGGTTCAATTCTAGAAGTTGTAAGGACAAAGAGGAGGGCTTTCCGGACTACTACAATGATGAAGAGCAAGAAAGTGATGATGAAAAGCAAGG
This sequence comes from Durusdinium trenchii, assembly GCA_963970005.1. Taxonomy (NCBI): domain Eukaryota; class Dinophyceae; order Suessiales; family Symbiodiniaceae; genus Durusdinium; species Durusdinium trenchii. Next base: position 794,800 of record CAXAMN010013669.1, on the reverse strand, counting down.
CAAGAGATTCAGCCTGCAATTTGAGCGGGTGGTTCCAGATTCAGCCTACTCCGTGAGTGCGGAAGATGGTGTGCTGATGGATCCCACATCACCTGAAAGAACTGAGATAGAAGAGGCCTTTGCTGAACGCTGGTGGTCAGACTTGCGTCGCCGTTTCTTCAGGCACAATCATCGGGCCTACGCAATTGTGGACGGGCAGTGGCAACGGGTTCCAGATCCCAAAGGCCCACACTACAAGCCTCGCAAACGCTACCGCCCGCGTGCACACCAGCGAGAAGCTTTATTGAAGCGGAAGATGCGTGCAAGCGGACAAAGCACTGGCTAACAATTTGGAAGCCAGAAGCCGCAGCCACGTGCCTCTTCCCTCCGGATCCCGCCGGATTTGTGAAAAAGTCAGCCCAAACAGCCTGTTCAAGAGGGAACAATTGCCCAGCCGCCGTGTTTGTGCTAAAGCTAGTGGATCTCGTGTGATTGGCTTTTGCAGATGAGCTTTGAGCCTGCATTCTTGTTTATTGTAACCATGTTGCCCTGGAAAGTGTAACTTCAGCGCACACTCTGTTTGAATTCTGGATTGCATTGGGTCGAGGTGTTTCATGTCATTTCTGGAGCACACACACTCAAAAAAACAATACTGTAAATCTATAACTATATCTCAGAGTGGACACTGCAATTGTACGCTGCAATGATGGCAAATACATGTGGGCAAGTTGTTTCAGCCTCAAACTTCTGGAAGTGGAAACTATTCTACAGGCTTCCAGGACGGTGTCAACTTCAGACACCGGCAATTGAGGGAGAGGTGATCCAAGAGAAATCAACAAATTGGGGTTTGGAGTTTGAATGGGCATATCCATAGTGTACAATTCATAATGCTATTCAGGATTTCGGCTGGCATCTAGTAACGTGTGAACTTGCTGTCACGGAAATGTCAACGTCAACAGCCTCCAGCCTTCAACAGCTGTCCCAGCCATGGTGTGCGATTCAATTTGGCCTTAAATGACAGTCTTGCTTTCGACGAACTTGAGAGCTCCTATATATAGAATAGAAGCCATCCACAGTGGGCTTCGCATCTTCCGCTGCAACGTGTGTCTTTTGCGTTTCCGCGCCGTGTTTCTTTGGTGGCTGATGCGGCCATCGCCATGTCGGAGCGCGACGCGGAGGAGCTGCTGTGGTCGTTGGGAGTCGGAGCTGCCCTGCCCCAATGGCTGAAAGACGCTTCTGCGCATCGTCCGTGTAGGCCTTTTCGAGGCGCAGCTTTGCACATCGTCCGCTTTCAAACAGCCTGGTCTTCTGAGGCTCCCAAGGATTGTCATCAGCTTCCATAGCTTGTACTCTGCATTCAGAACCTCTCCTTCCTTCCAAGAAGGAGCTTTGAGGTGTGGCACATTGTCAATCGCACATGATTGGAGGCCAAGAAGCTGTTCCTGCCATCCCAGTGGATGAAGATAGAACCCAGGCTCGTCCTGAAGCTGGTGTGACGCACAGCGTGTGACGCACAGCGCATGATGCACAGCGTGTGAGGCGCGGAGTGGCAGAAGAACTCACGACACTGACGACGGTTGGCAAGCCACAAGTCAAAAGAGAACTGCACATTTTATCTCAAGTGACTAAATAACAGGTTCATGACTGAAAGTTGGAAAGCGGAGGATTGCTGCTGGTAGCAAGGGAACTCAGAGTGGGCAGGCACTGGCGTGTCACGCAGACCTGCTAGACCCAGAAGCTCCAGGTAGCCCGGGTTTGGGAAGTTCGTTGTGGCCATGGATCCAGAGTGCGTCGATAGAACCACCTTCCCCGACATGCTTTCGGACATAGATGATAATAGAGAGAGAGGGAGAGAGTATCACCATGTTGTATCATCAATGTGATCTCCGACAATCAGAATTTCAAGCTCTCCATCCGTGGAGCGACACCGAAAAGCCCACGGGCACCAACAGATTGACGATCATCGAAGATCAATCCTAGGACCGCATGTCCGTCGCGAAACAGATTGACACGTCCTTTCGTGTCTTCATTGGTGGCTTCAACTGGGCCATGTGAGACCCAGTATGTAGTGCTCAAACGCCTCTTCCAGGTCAGGAAAAAGAGCGGGGAGGACAAGCCGATTGGTGGAGCCAAGCCTGGGAGATGATGTTTTTTCATCAAAGTTCCACACAGGAAGATGAACCAATCCCAAAACACGACCAGTGTCCTGGTTTGGGATCATACTCTCTCTTCTCCAGGATGAACACATAATAACTAATATCTAATAATAATAAATGTCAAAACATGTGCATATATGTACATGATTGCACATATTTTAAAACATATTACGAAAGCCAGCCGATAGGCTAGGCTTGAGCTCTTAGAGCGAACGAAGTGGAGTTAAGCGGGTGGATGGGGGGGGAGGGCGCGGAAAGGCGCATTTTTGAGAGGGTGAACCCGGAGCTTGGTGGGGGAGAGCGCTCCAAAGCGAGAGTCAGAAAAGCAGTGAACATGGGGTCTGGTGATACGAGTGATGCAATGGACGCCGAGTAGTGCATCATTAGCATCATGAAGGGGTCTGGAGACAATTTTTCTAGTCCTGAGCAGAGCATAGGGACTGTGTAGCTCTGATCATACCAAGAAGGACCAAGCAACAAAGAGTGAACGCTCTGGGGGCGAACGATGTGAGTATGTCCAGTTGGGCGAGGTAGAGGCTTGGGGATAAGAGCGGAGAAGCAAGAAAGCTGCACGCGTTCAACACTTCATGCTGTGCTCCGATCTTGATCTCAGTCACAGTGATACCAGCTGCACGAAACTACCAGCTTTATCCAGCTTTCAACTATAGGTGCTCTGCGATTTTTTCCTCCCAGCCCTGCTCTCTGTAGGGCTTCGCATTGATGCACGATACCCGAAACACATTTCAACACAACCACAAAAGCCACTTCGGGCATCATTCTCCTGGTGTTCACTGACGTTTATTTTTGCACGGATTCTCAAATAGAACACCAACAAGGGACGCTCCAGAAGGCGCCGCGCCAGGAAAATCGAGAAAACCTAAAACATTCAACACTTCATGCTGTGTTCCGATCTTGATCTACTCCACGTTGATACAAGCTCTACGAAAGCTACAGGCATTCAACAATAAGTCCTCCGCTTTTTTCCTCCCACTCTTGCACTACCATATTGGTCTCTCGCTGGCTTTCGTCCTCTCCTTTCTCAGGTTTGTGCAAGCCGTTAGAGTTTTGGATCTGACTATATAGATGGTCACATCAAGAAGGCACGGAGCTCCCAACCTCCTCAACCTAGTAGACCAAACAGTTTCATCATATTTGGATTCTGGGATTTAGGAGCTGTTTTTTGGACATAGACGCTGGCTCAAAGACAACTATATATTACCTAGTATTACATCTCATTGATCCAAACCTACAGAAACAGGCCTTAAAGCCAGTGGTTCCCTGGGTCGCGCCACATCCATTTATTTGCAGATTCAGATACAGCCCATCGGCCCTGTGGGCGGCCCCGATCTCTGATTTTCCCACCCAGATGGAAAGGAGGAGTTGGCGTTTTCGAAACCTCCATCAAGGAGGGGCATGTCACATGAGTCTGGCTATGTGTGGTGGTTGTTTTGCGCCAAAAGATGGTCTCGCACACTTGGGGTCATGTTTGAATAGGGACTCTTTCTGGAGCAAGGGGTTGTTCCCTACCACAGTGTCCGGATGGGGGTCTCCCTATTCTTACAGTCTACAAATTTGGATTTCTGGTGCCCAGCATGTTGGCCGTATGGCTGCAGTTGGATGTGGAATGTAGATTTGGTTGGTGCAAATGACCTGTCGGAGCGGGGCGTCAAGGAATTTTGCCGACGAGCAACTCGTGACGGGTGCGACGAAAGTAGGGAATGAGGGTGGCTGGATCCAAGGAAATATTTACTGGGGTATTATTAGCATATTGACTCATTCCCTACTAAGCACCAGTTTGTTGTTGATTATGTTCCAAGATTCTTATTTGTATTTATATTTGTTTCTCCTTGGAAATTCCTCAGGAAGATCAAGAAGCTTAGATCTACTGTACCAAAGCACCACTTTTCAGAATGCAGTAGCATTTATTGCGAAGAGTTGAGTGCAAAGCTATCACGTTTCACACTTGTTGGCAGTTCCTGTGTATCGAAGTTTGGAATGTGACAGGTCAATCAACACCATTTGGCACGACGTGCTCTTCTAGGATTCTATTCTGAATTCTATAGGGTATGAATAATACATCCCTAACTCCATACACGACTGCGGCAGATGTACAGAATTCTACGCAGGGCTGGCTTGAAAGCCTCGATGATGACGGATTCCTGGTCATGACCTTAGAGAAAGTAGTCCCTGCGCTGCTCGCTCTTCCTCACCATTTCAAATTATTGGCGCCAAGAGCAACATTCTTGACAAGGAGCAAGAATAGAGTCAGCCTAGATTTGAACTTTGTTTCTTGACCATTGCCGTTTTTTGAGTGGAAGTTGAAGAGTGTTGAAGAGCTCGTCACGTATATAGTTGCAAAGTCTCCTTGCTCTTGGTTTCAGGTTCAGTACCATGAGAACCTCGCCACCAAACTCGATAGTGTGGTTCAGATCATAGATGTTTACGCCAAGGCGGGAGTGACGGGCCCAGGTCTCAGGAGAAACCACGTAACTCGTAGCATGGACTCTCATGTGATGGAAATGTGATCTTTATTTTCTTCTGACTTCTGTTTTTCTTTTTATCAGAACTCCTTGAGCTCACTCAGCGAAGCCTGGCAGCGTCCAGCAATTCTAAATGAGACATTCCTAGGAACTAGGCTGATGTGAGAGCTTCTGATAGCTAGAAATCCACGTTCACAAGAGAGGAACGTAAAAGAGGTTTTGACATACATAGAACACCAATGAACACCACATGTATAGCTCCGCACAAATCCGCACAAGCCCATTTCAACGCTCATGACAGCACACCAGCTTCCGCTTCCTTCCAGGATGGTGAAGTTGACCGGCAGTTCTTTAAAGATGCTGGAATCAAGAAGCTTGGCAAAGCTAGCTTGATTGAACACGTTTGAACCAGCTTTTTGGGTGAACTGAAACACTCGTGGCGCCGTTGTTCGTCGTTTAAACGACAAAAAACAGGGCTTTCCTAGTGGAAGCAGGCAGTCCAGGTGCGAAGCAGTCGATGGTGACGACTCCGGTGACGAATCCCATACCAGGCCATCAACGGCTCTTCGAGAAATGGTTCAGAGAGCCGTGTCCTGAGTAGCTGAGAGCCGTGTGCGGAGGTTTAATGCTTTTAAGATCTATATAATATTATATAATCAGAAGGTTGCCGCCTTACTCTTTTAGCAACAAAAGGTATATACATTTGCAATTGTATGCCTGGGTTTCAGAAACAGAAGAACGTGGTTCTTTTTCTTGAGGCATCAGGCCACGCAAGCACACCAGCGGTGCCCCATCGGATCACCTTCGGAAAAGATAGATTGCTGGAGTTGGATGGCCAAGCTCTGGATTTCGTCGTGTTGCAAGAACACATATATATATATATATGCTATTACATGTATGTATATATAATCACAGCAAATATATGTATACATGTTCGCTAGGTTCAACGCTTCACACTATGTCTCTTATGTGAGCTCACCCTTTTGGCATGTGTCAGACATGTTTGCATTCTGCATGGTTTCGCTGAACTTTGTCATATTATATGTATAGACATAATCCTTCATATCATGCTTGCATACTGTAGCTTCTGGGCAGCTGTAGGGTGGTTGCATGTCGGCCTCTTTGCGTGTCAAAGCCAATGCTCATGTGCTCAAACCTGAACAGCATTGAAGTGAAGCTACTGAATGTGCCTTCTGTTCCCATATATCAAAGCACGTCAACCCAGATTTGACATGAAGTCCGCAGAGCTACAGGGTTGCATCACTTGTCATACCTAGACTGTCAGCCAGTCAGACACCCTAGAAGCTGGAGATCTGTGGATCGTTTTGGTATATCCCTGACATCACACTCCTTTCCACACAGTCAGCGAAAGTTGAGAAGTTTTACTGTAACACATCTACAGCTTCCAAGAGTTCACCAGGCATGTGTTGACCAAATATTTGCTCACTGCAGCGACACTGTGTGTTGAAGCAAACCTCACCCGCTCCCCATTGGGGTGGACATCCAAGACAACCTTCAATGGCGGTGGAATGCAATGGTGATTTCGAGGACACGGCTCGGAAGGAAACGGCTACTCAGACGAAGCTGGCCCCTTATCTTTCTTAGACATTCAACCCACATCAATCCACCACGGGTTCTTGGACATTCTCCACTCTACTACATGAAGCTGGCCCACCTCGTTTGCTTTTGCGCATTTGTTGGATTCTGTCTCTGTTGACTTGTTGGTTTCTTTGTCAAGGCAATTGCCTCAAGTCAGTTGCATGTCCGGATGCTCTACTGATTCATTGATGACTTGAGGAATCTTGGTCCGGTGCTGACACGTGAGGACCTGCTGGTTGACCTGCCTTTGTTTGATCTGCTGCGCAGGTCTCAAGGCCGAATCTGTGAGGAGAGAATGGGCATTCTGTTTTCGGTTGGCGTGCCAGCATGCATCTTTGTTCTACTCCCAGCTTTCACTTCGGAACTCAGTGTGAGAGGCAGAGGCTCTTTTTGTTGGGCAAAAACAGTGAGTAACACGTTGCGAGAACCTCAGCAGCCTCAGCGCCATGCAGGTCGAGGTACCTCTCACAAAGGCCGATGCACCGTTCCTCCTTCTTTTGCAACTTCGTTTGCAAGACTATTGAAGATGACTTGACCCATATTTGAGATAACTTCATATGGACTGCACAAATTGAAGATGTGTCCACGCGCGGGTCGACGCGCTTGTCTACGCGCCCTCCGTATTCACTGAGGGCAGATGTGGGCTTCACCCCTGGCGCGAAGCTGTCGGTGAACCTCAACGCCACAGCGCCTGGAGGTGCCTGGAATCCCAGATGAGCGCCAAGCGGCAAAACGGTGCAATTCGCACAGGAAAAAAAGAGAAACACAAAAAGCAAGCACAACAGACAACAGACACAAAATCCCTTGTAGTTGTTTGGTTGCTTTCTTAGGGTTCCACGTGTACAGGGTAATTACACGTCAGGAATGGTTTACAAATGTTCACAATATGTCCGCATCACTTAACACGAACTGCTTTGTGCTCAGGCATTTACGCTGACCACATTTTCCCTCAGACTGTGGGAAACATGCAAATTTATCGGAATCATAGTACAGGCTACATAATGTGTGGCCGGCAGCTGTATGTACACAGTTAAAGCCAGAAGCCAATCACTACGTCATGAGCTGCTGCCCAGGTCTTTCTACTTCTCTCTGCAGCACAGGCCAGCTAGCTCTAGATCTCTCAGTAAAAGTGAAGTTGTGACAGGAGGATGTTGTAGGATGCTTTGTGTTTTGAAAAAGTTTTAAGCAACGACCAACCTGGTAGCAGACAGCATGATACTGATGGCATCCCCAAGGGTGGCTACTGGGAAACCTCGACCAACGTGTGTTGTTCTGGCAGGCCACTATCTGGGTAGTTTCATGTGGTACATCGAGATGAACTGGGTGGTTGGCAGTGGGAAGTGGGCCTTGCATGTGGGTGGTAATTAGTTTTGTTTCCGTTCCGGTCCATCGTTAATGTCGTTGTGGGAATAGGGACTCCATCAAAGGACGAATCGCCTATATAAATAAACCTCATTCGGCTGGGGCCCGGGGCCGGGGGGTCTCCCTTTTCATCCCTATGAATATGATGCGATATGATGCGATGCCACGGTCGGCAACTCTCGGCAGTTCCATGATTGGCTTCGCCACCATACGCGCCCGGATGGCAACCTCACGGCCTATTTTGCGAGGCATGGCACCTTTTCGCTTTCGAGTGAGCTGAAATAATTACATACTGTTAGAGGGGAGAAATCCAAAGTCCAATTGTGTGATGGTCGGAGATTGACATTGACATTGTCCATCTCAAGGGGGTTTCCAGATTTTTCCTTCAAGAGTAGGTTTATAAGATTTTACAAGTACCATTCTTGATGGCCATTGGCAACACATCAAAGTCATCGAAGACTTGTTCTAGTATGTTGCCAGGTCCTCTTCTTGAGTCGTGCTGCAATTTGCCTCACAGGGTTAGGATTCCGATAACCTGATGGCAAAGGGAGAATACAGGATGATTCAATGTGTCTTGATTGCAAAAGACTTGCCCGCTTCTGAAAGGCGTCCTTGCGAGGTTCTTCTCGGACTTCACTTCCAAAACCGCTGTCAACCAAGGAACGTCTCCCGCTAACCACCGGCGGTCCTTTCTCGTCCCTCGTTTTTTCACCTCGTACAACACGCCGTGCCAGTCAGTGGCGGGAGCCCTTGGGACTCTCCCGGCGATTGAATGCAAGGACCCGCGACCCGTTTGGTGGAACACGAGCGGAAGCCGCCGCCCGTTGACTGGGAAGTTGATTTTGATGTCTGTCCTTTGGGGCTTAGGGGTCGAGTTCTGGAAGTGCCCCTATTGGAACAAGCATTTGGATCATTCGGAAGTCGGAATTGAGACATCGGACTTCATTTTGGAAACAGAATGGATCAGAATGGCTATTGACGTATTGGAACAATGGAATGATACCGTCACAGCTACTTAAGACAAATTAGCCCAGCTGGAGACCCCAGAAGCAAGATACAAACCGGGACAAAAAGAAAAATCTGGAAACAGCTGCTGTTTTCAACACATCGACCATCTCTTCCTTGGACACCATCATCACATAACCGGGACACCATCACAAGGTGACCGGGACACCAGCATGACATGACGGGGACACCATCACAACATGACCGGGACACTGTCACAACATGACCGGGACACCATCAAAACATGACCGGGACACCATCACAACATGACCGGGACACCATCACATGACCGGGACACCATCAAAACATGACCGGGACACCATCACAACATGACCGGGACACCATCAAAGCATGACCGGGACACCATCAAAACACGACCGGGACACCATCACAACA
>CAXAMN010013669.1:772094-785723 GCA_963970005.1 Durusdinium trenchii | reverse complement strand
AACATGACCGCGCCACCATCACATGATCGGGACACCATCAAAACATGACCGGGACACCGTCACAACACGACCGGGACACCATCAAAACATGCCCAGGACACCATCACAACATGACCGGGACACCATCACAACATGACCGGGACACCATCACAACATGACCGGGACACCATCAAAACATGACCGGGACACCATCAAAACAGGACCGGGACACCATCACAACATGATTGGGTCACAATCAAAACATGATCGGGACACCATCAAAACATGACCGGGACACCAGCATCACATGACCCGGACGCCATCAAAACATGACCGGGACACCATCCGCCCACCAGCTCTGACGGTGACCCGACGGTGCCCGTCCGCCTATTAGTTTTGCAAGACCCCATAGCATGGCTATTGGGGAACAATTTCTTTTTGCCTAGGCCTGGAACTGTTTGTCACAATCACTCCTACACAACAAACTCTATCGACTTCTAAACTTGTATATCGTGCTTGAAGCAGCCTCCCTAATTTATCTAATTTTGACCGTTCGTCTCGGGAAGAGATGCTCGAAGTGTCACGGCAAAGATCACAAACTCATCCAAAACCGCTCCTGCGTCCCAAGCCATTTGAGCACCCTTGACTTGCAGAAAGCGCAAGCGAGCGATCGAGTTCATCCTTTTTTGAGGGTGGAGTCGTTTTCATTGTCCATCTGATTGCAGACCTGGTGTGAGAATGTTAACTGATATTTATAGCCTTCGGCATGCCGCCGGCCACCAGCTCGAGCCCGCATTGGCAGGCAGCCTAATGATGCTTATTAACAGTGTTCCACGGTTCTATTTTCGTTCCAAGGCAGGGACAAGATCACCTCTTCTAGGCTGAAGCAGCTATATAATCCGGCACGTCTCTTTGATTCAACTCGCTTTTTCCTGTTCTCGCCATGGCCTAGCCTGAAGCAACCGGGGCAGGGCAGGCTGTCGAAACATCCGCGCGGAGAAACAAACCGTAGATTGAAACCAACCGTAGATTGAAACCAATGGAAACCAACACAAGCCAGACGAAGCAAGACAATCCACAAAACCGGTACTTGAAAATGAGTCTTCTTCCAAACTACTTGGCCTTTTGCATGTTTTCCTTGTCAGATCTTTTTTTCGACCGTCTTGAGGAATTGCGAGTCGCACAAGATATTCTTTATCACATACAGAAGGCTTCAAAGCGACCGAAGAATTTCTTGATCTGGCATGATTTGTCGATTTTTTCTCCAAACCGTTCGAAATGAAAGACCCAGAATGACATCGAACAACAATACCCTGCTCAATCATACTTGTTGGTGCATTGGAGTTGCACATTTGGCTGGGTGAGTTTGTTGATGTTTATTTCAAGGTTGGTTGACCATGAAATGGAACGAATCCGAATCAGAGGTTGTCTATTCTGATCCAGCGATCCGAACCGGCATGTCTCAGTCGAATCACCGAAGAGGAACCAATTGAAACCAACACAAGCAATGCGAATCCGAACCAAGACTATCCACAAAACATGACCTTGAAAACGATTCTTCTTCCAAACTACTTGGCCGTTTGCATGTTTTCCTTTTCAGATCTTTTTTTCCGACCGTCTCGAGGGATTGCGACACGCACCAGATATTCTTTTTCACACACAGAAGGCTTCAAAGCGACCGAAGAATTTCTAGATCTGGCATGATTTGTCGTTTTTTTCTCCAAACCGTTTGAAATGCAAGACCCAGAATGACATCGAACAACAATACCCTGCTCAATCAGACTTGTGGGTGCATTGGAGTTGCACATCTTGCTGGGAGAGTTTGTTGATGTTGATTTCAAGCGAAGTCGTTTTACAATGAAATCGAACGAATCCGAATCAGAGGTTGTCTATTCTGATCCAGCGATCGACATGTCTCAGTCCAACCACTTTAGACGTAGAGAGAAGGGGGAGGGGGGGAGGGGGGGGGGGGCGTCAGGCTGTCGAAACATCCGCGCGGAGATACAAACCGTAGGTTGAAACCAACACAAGCAATACTAACCAAAACAATCCACAAAACACGCCGGCAGGCCGGCGGATTAACTGTATGTCTTAGTAAGCAGTAAGTAAGCAGGCATTGGCAGGTCAGTAAGGAACAGTCATGAGGCAAGTGTGGAGGCACGAAAGATGGGTGGCAGCTTGTCTCTCCTTCTTTCCAGCAAGGTGGGCACACCATTGGCTCCTCATGGCTCCCGTCGACCCCTTCCTATAGCTGGTGAGAATTCTTGGCAGACGAAGCTGCAGTACTTGGGTACACTAGTAGCTTCTAGCTGCTAGCTGCTAGCTACTAGATGCTATTAGTAGTAATGGCCTTGTTACTAGTAGCATGCCCTTGTTACTAGTAGCTTCGATTCTTGTTGCAAGTAGTAATGCACTTGTTACTGCAGGATTGAACTTGACTTGCCAAAGGTGGATTTCTTTTATGCTGCTTGGCCACCAAAGAAGAGATCCAGCTCCCAGCTCCCCAGAAATCCCATTGTGAAGGAGCTGAAGGCCCAACCAAAGATCCAAGAAAAGACAAAGAAGTCCTTCCGACCTTCAAAAAGAAGAAAGAACCAAACGAGTCTGGCATCCCGAGCCTCTCGGTCTGGGCCATCCATCGAGGCGGGAGTCTTCGATCCAACATGGGAGGAGAGAAGGCCCAAGCTCTACCAGGCCGCTCATGTTTGTTGCACAATGTGAACATGGCGGGTGTGAAAAGTCGTATAGAACTTTCCAGAGATGCGGAGTGATGCGGAGTGGTCGTTGTTTCAATCTTGAGGCATTATACGTACGGTGTATTTTTCTCACAGTGCTTGTGATGTGTGGCTGTTTTGGTTTTGTTCAGGGCGACTTGGACTTCGTGAACGCTGGAGGGCAGCACTTGCCTTCTCAATGGGTGTGGTGCTTAGATTGACAGAGCAGTACTTGTAAGCCTTTGGCATGTTCGATTGACATGAATTGGTAGCATTCTGTCAGACAACTGGGCGGTTTTGACCCATCCCTCCTCTCAGACACCAATGTTGCAGACTCAGTGGCTAGTTTCAGCATGTTTGCAGTACACTTGTAGGCGAAGCTGCCATTGGTTTGGGGCATTGGAAGCGTTTTCTTCTCCTTCTACGTGCAGGGGGCGGCACCTTGTCTGCTGACTCCTCTTGAGCGCTTTCATTTGTTTTGCTGATACCTATTCACCTGATTCTACTTGCACCATATTTGCTTGTGTCGCAAGGCGGGGGCACACCCAAACTATATATCTGATTCAAAGAGGAAAGGTTGGATTGAAATTGATGTGGGGCGTCCTCCGCTGGTGGGGGCCTTGATGCGTGACCACGGATTTGCTGTCTAGAGGTCGTCTTGACGTCTACAACGTGGTACAGAGCATCCACACCACTTCATGGGTTGCTGATGCTTTGTGCGGCCTTGAAGGCAGGATGGTGTGGATGCTTGCGCTAGTTTGGAGGCTTGAATTACCATCAGCTTGCAAACTCGTTGGATAGACGCGTTCCATGATTCTAGAACACTCAGCCACACAAGGTAAACACATATTTACAGTAATCATCAGTAATCCAATAACTCTGCGTGGAAAGTTCTGGCTCAGAGTCAGACAGAGTCAGTCACAGAGTAGTCCACCAAGACTCGTGACGCCTGTGTTTGTTTGACATGCTGGCTGCGTGCGGTGAATTTGCATCCAGCGACATGACCCGTCGGCCTGAGAAGCGCTCTGGCGACCACATGCTCCAGGACAGGGAAATCAAGTGAAAAGATCCTAGGCACCTGTTTCTACTAGCTTCTTGTTACTACTAGTAAGGCGCCTGTTCCTAGTAGCGATGCACTTGTTACTACTGCCGTGGTTTTGCATGTTTTTCTGATGTGCACCACTTGGAGGGCTTGCGTATGCGCATACTTCCTGTCCTGCAGGAAGTCAAGCGTCGCAGGACGATACATGCCAAGATGATGATCCATGCTGAGGACTGGGATGCAGGCACGCATAATTGTACAGTACAGAAATCACAGAGTGGCTTAAAGTGAGCACAGTGCCGCACCCAGGCAATCCCTTAGGCCCTTTCAGGCCCTTTCGGTGAAACTTTGGCACAGGTTAGACCCAGAAGTACTGAATGTATGAAACTTGATCAATTTATATATAAAATAGTTTGCTCGTATTTGTCACTTTTGTCCTACATCCCTCGACTGTTTTGTTGCAGGATACCTTGGTGGCTGCTGGAGAAAGACTGCACGAGGCCTACCTGCGCAAGCGGAACACCTATGAGGCGGAGAAGGTGTGGGAACTTTTTTGTTGAACCTTATGGTAGGTCTGTATGGCCATGGAAGTTTTGTGTCAAAGATGACGTTTTCCAGGAGGAGTTGGCTTTAATCGATGCCAATTTGTCCTCGGCAGTGCACGAGCTTCGTTGCTGCGGAAGAGAGACGGAACAGAGGCATAACGAATTGTGTCAGAGGCACGGCCCTCGGGCTTGCTCGCTTGTTGACTCCATGCGCCACGCACATGTCAAAACTGATGCGATTCAGTTCCTATTCGAAAATCAGATATCCTTTGCGTCTTCTGCAGCAATTTGATCAAATGTCTGACTTGCCGTCCCGGAAACAATCTTTAAGCAACTGTCACATTGAAGGCAGTCGATGATGGACGCGGCAGAAGCAGAGTCTTCGCGAATGGAGCCGGCGTCTCTAATGGCACAAGGACATCCTTGGACCAGTCGAGTCATGTCGGAGCCTCACCCCAAAAGGATCCATCTGAGGCAGCTCGGATTGAAGACCGAGGTAGCTCACAGGCAATGGCAAAGGCCAGTTGGCACATGTTGGCACATTTTGTGGTTTGGACTTGTTAGGACAACTGAAGGCCAGGCAAATGGGAGAACATGACAAATTTTAAGAATACCTTTTTGCGTGACCATTGAACAGATTCGTCAACGGCCAGCAGCATCTGCTGCACACTTCCTTTCTTCCACACTGGACACTGGGCATGCTGTTCTCGGATAGTACATCCAGATACATCCTGTACATCTATACTGTATCATGGTCGGACCTCCACTGGGGAAGTTCAGCCACAAATGGGCTTGCGAGCTTTGCGCGGCGCAGGTTTATTGCAGATTCTAGCAGTGAATTGCTCAGAGAGCTACGACTTTGCCGCTGCTCTAGTCCAAAAAAATGTCACAAGTCTTGTACCAAGATCCATACGCAGTTTTTCTTCTGCACCTCACCCGTTCTTTATTCTTTCAGAACTCAGATGGGTTTTTCCAATATCGTTCATGAAACAGTCCTCCACTGCGCCGCCTTCCCCACAGAGGACTCCTTGATGCTCTGCGTCCGGAAGGGACCAGGGCGGACGGCGACGCAGTTCAGCGTATGGTGGACGCCCTCCAGGAGGAAGGAATGGAGGCCTCCTTGGCGGCCGTCGCTCCCGAGGCCTTGCTGTGTTGAGATCTGCCGTTGAAGATTGTCAAGATGGCGATGAAAGGTGATTTTCTATGATGTTCCATGATATATACTTTGTTTAAATAACAAGCGACCAGGGGAAGATCTATAATACGGTGGTTTGACGATTCGATATTCAGAAAATTCCAGATCGTTAGAGAGGGATTTTGGCTGCTTTGCATTGCTCCGAGGTTCTGCAGAAGGCGCCCAGCGGCCGACAGGGTTTCGAGCTCAAAGCCGAGGAGCACTTGCGTAAGTTTGCTCGAGAGCTTCATGGACGGTTCGAGAAGATTCTTGGAAGTGAAATGTTTGATGAATATATATATATATATATACATAAAGCAATTACAGATATATATATATACACATGCCAAGTTAAAGTTATCATACTCGTCGTCATGCAACTTTTTCTCATTTGCTTATTGACTCCTTTTTTTTAATCTCTTGGATTCTTGTTGGTTTCAACCTGCCCCCATTTTGGCTTCAGGGCCCAGAGCATTCTGGATGACCAACGAGTGGCTTTGGAGCACGCAAAGTCGGCCATGAAGAATGCAAGCAAGGCAGAGCAGCAGGCGGCGGAGCGTGTCTCCTGTCAACAGTTTGGTGTTGGAGCTCATGTCAGCTTCCAGTGACCAGTGGCAGACCATCCATTTGGCAAGGGAATCATTTTCTTCAGAGTGCGGACATTGACGGCTGCGTTTCAACACAGAATCATGAAGAATCCATGTGTTCGGTTTTTTCAAGGGAAGGGCATTTGTAACCACAGACATGTGAGGTGCAACGCACAGACATGTCGGAGGATTTTTCACATGGAGGGCATTATTAGTTGCTTTTGAAGCTTGACGCAGTAGACAATGCTCACGGGTCCTGATCAAGTCGCCGAGGTTGATGGTATCAAGAAGACTTACGAGGCGGAAGTGTAGAATGCCTGTATTGTGGTACGTGTGTTGCTTTTCTATTTTGACAGGCTTGCCGCAGGTCAGTGTTGCGGCATTGGACGTGCATACTAAGCCAAAACAAATATATGGATTCGATCAGGTAGTTTAGTTAGTGCTGCTGCTGCAGCAGCTGCTGCTGCTGCTGCTGTTCTCAGCAGATTAAGATGTTTTGTCATTGCATCAAACGGTTAGAGATGCTTCCAGGATCAGAAGGACAAATTGAACATCCTTCGTGAAGCCATGATTGAAGCAGAAGAGGAGGCACCCTTGGAAGACGTGAAGCTCACTGGTTCTACTATTCCTCAATAAGGGGGCACTCGCGACAGTGAGGCACCGCAGGCAATTGTGCACTGTCATGGTGAACCTGCACAGTTGATGTGAGCAAAGTGATGGGGAGGACTTTTTTTGTCATGTGTGTATTGGAATGGGTTTCAATTTATGAAAATCTTAGGGCAAATGGTCTTTACTCAATGTTTTTCCCTTGTTGAATTGGTTGATTCAACCAACGCCTTTGACATCCTTGTATGTACTCGAGGGGCACGGGGTTATGACCCAAAAATCAAGTGCCACCCAAAACTACCCCTTTACATATTGACCATGCCACCTGCGGGTGCTGGGTCCCATTTGAGCGGCCTGAGATATTTGTGGTTTTGACGTATTTTTAATTGGTTAGTATATTGTATATATAATTATCAATATCAATATCAAGGTCTGGCACAATGCAGTTCTCTAAAAACTGGAGAGTTTGGAGCGCAGCCAGCACCAGACTGACCGCACTGGTTTTTGAATCTGAGGGAAAAACAGATAAAATCATCGGACATCCCGTATTTAATACACACTACTTGTAGTTAGTTTCAACATCTCCCCAAATCTGCATTGATGTATGTATCCCTCCTGCAGCATCAATCCGCGACAGGCCTTGTGTTTCGACGGACTTCTGGAGCAGGTGGGCTTCAGGACAGGCAGTCATGGACAGACAGAAAGAGAAAACAGTACTTGAAGACAAAGCTCAATGATTTCACTTGGCCTAAAGTTTAGCCTAAAGACACTCAGAGAGTCCCACAGCACGAGTAGCTTCTTGTCCACTTCTTGAGGACACCCAGGAAGGAGAAGCACCAGAGCGACTCAGGTACCCGGAATTTGCTGTCTGGAAATCTCTGAGAGCCCCGAAATGTGGCGGTAAAGGTACCTGGCGACCTGTTTGTTTGGTCACAGAAACACCAAGCCAATCTTTCATTCAGGCGCTCAGATTGTTCAGAACAGGTACAGATTTGTAGAGACTTGTAGGTACTCCAGAGTCAACAGCACCGGGGACTCCAACGCAAGCTGAGGCACGAAGGGAAAGAATTGAGATGCCTTCGCGTTGACTTCCAGAAGTTCATCTCTAGTAGCATCCTTGCTCCTAGTAGAATTGCCCTTGTTCCCAGTAGCTTTTTGTTCCTAGTACTGAGGCCAGGAGCTACTAGTAGCGTCCTTGCTCCTATGAAAGTAAAAAAAACACGCCATCAGACTCGCTATTGGGTTGGAGGCCATCGCATCAGACTGAAGGATTTCGGTCATCGATTTTCGCATGATGACGTGCAGGAGATGACTCCTGAAAAGCTGGTCCGAGTGAGTCGCAAGACAAGTCCAAGTGAGGGCGACAAGACTGTATGATGAGTCGCTGGAGTCGCATGAGTCAAGCGACTGAGCAAAAAGGAATTCTGTAGTGTAGTGACTATGATTTTATGTATCTCGAATCATTGAGGCGTCATATTATCAGAAACATGAAAGTTGGGAGTTCTCTGAAGCCAAAGCTGTTGGAAGATGCAGATGCGTCTCCTGTAGTTTTTCGGACATCTAAAGCTGAGGGTTTGCCCCATTTCTCACAGAGATGGCGAAACATTGACCTAGAATCTAACATTTGCTGTGTATATTCTCGGCTATTAATGGTGACATATGAATCCAAGGCCAAGTATTTTGACCCATACCATCCATCCTTGTCTTGCACAGTGAGCATGCAGGCCACAAGGTCCAATCGAATGTGCCTGCCGCGTGCAGAGCTGGCTCAGGCATTTGTATAGCAGATCTGTGGCTACTTCGTGTAGCAGCCATGACCTACAGCCACTGAGTTTGAAATTGAGAAAATTGAAGGCCTTTTTTCAATCTTCACGGGCAATCTCACAAAAGTTCACATTTGCTGTTTACGCTCATTCGCATTTTATCGCCGGCTGCTAGTAGCAGCCAACTTCCATGGCTAATTGAAGATGAATGCAGTGTACAGTCATCCTGGCAGGATCATGTGGAAACGTGCCAAGTCCCAACCAACCTCTCCACTATTCCCCATGATCGGCTTGGACTTCGCAAGCAGGGCGTTGTTTTTGCACAGAATCGAAGAAAGCTCTGCTGGCCAATTATTTCACTGAACATCCATGGTCAAGTGAACCCTTGGAATCCTTGGTTCCTGGTTGAGTATTACAAGCTCTGTGGACAAAAACCGACGCAAGTGTTTGAGAGTATTTCCATGCATGCTTGTTTCCTTGCAAACTGGTGATCTTCCTTTATGTTGCTTCCCTTGTTCTTTGCACTTGCATCAGCATAAGTGAAGAGAGGTTCATGTGTGAGACATTCCTCTTACCAACAATTACATGAACCCTTCTGAAGACGTCACCAACGAAGGGAATCCAAGCTTCGAAGAAGACCCACAACGAGTTGCTTCCCTATGTATCATGTGTTGTCACAATATGGGTTTGCTACAGGGCACATCGCTATGAAGCCTCTCGCTTGTAGGTTGTGAATGCCCCCCGCCTCGAAACGGAATCGTAGGAATCTACCAAAGAGAACGATGAGTCAACCATGGTGAGATGCGTATTGAAAGACGTGGAAAGACATGGTTGGTTGAACGCCGCGTGATTGGGATGACATAAAGATCCTTTCTTCAGCTCTTAGGTTGGAGGCCATCGATAGTAGGTTGGAGGCCATTGCTATTAGGTTATTTTATGTTATTTTTTGATTCAGATCTTCCTTCCTTCAGCTACCTGCCTCAGATTCTTTCATTAGTTGGAGTGGCCTCACAGCACGGCAGGCCACCGAGCTCATTGTTCGGGCTGATTTGTACCGAGCCCGACAGCCCAGTGTTGGGTCCGTTCGTGTGCCCTAATGAGAGGGTAACCCAGTTTGAATTGCCAACAACATGTTTCTCTTTCCTTTTCCTTTTTAATTAATTTCTGTAAATACCCGTTGTTCTCTTTTCTTTCTTGTTTTATTTTCTTCTCACCGTTTGACCTTTAGACTCTAGACCTTTCGTTTTTCTTTCCTCCCTTTCTACAGTAATAGAAGTAGCATAACAACACAGGAGGAAGCCTGTGATGCGAAAATTGATCTTCTTTCTCTTTCTCAGTAGAGTGTGCTCGAGTTCTGTGCTTTTTTTTTGACTCAGTACTCTGTAAGAGAAGGCGGGCTTGGCCGCAGTCATGTATGCTACGTTCGATGGTTTCAGGGTGGATACGGTGAGCAAATGTGTGACTGTGGAAGCCTTCGCGCCGCTCGTCCGTTGAAAACAATCATTCTCAGGACCTTGCTGCTGCGGGCTATGCGGTATCATGGAAGTTCCAGGTGACACCAACTCACACAAATCGAAATTCCTTTGGCCACGGATCGAAGATGCAGGTGTGGAGCTTCCTGCACTATCTCACTGCAACCTTTGAACTTTTGGTCATGATGTTGATTGCTCTAGGCCGGGGCAAACAGGATTCTCACAATATGGAGTGTGAGTGATTGAATTCCTGTATTTGAGTGCAAATTCCTGTATCTGAGTGCCACAACCAGCCTGTTTGGGAGGGTTGGGAATGAATGAAGGCTAGTGGCTTCATGACTTGCATCGATAGTACAAGCATGTTTGCTTTACTTTGATGCTTAAGCCTCAAAGTGTGACCTGATTTGTTTTATTTCTGAATGCCTGCACACTGCACACTCTTGATTCGTTTGCCGCTGCCAAACAGCTCAATGTTTGTTCCTCCGCCGAAGACCGAAGCAGCGTACGGACCGATCGAGACGAGACTCTACATCAACGCCCCCTGCTCGAATTGCAAAACCAGACACCGTTGCCTGAGCGACGCCCCCTAGCTACATGAATTGATTTGATAGGGAAACAAAGCAAAATGCAAAGCATTGCAAGAGTCGACTTCCACTTCAGCCTTGCACTGAACTGGTACTCCGCAAGACAGCAGCTGACCTGTTCCAGCTCCTGGCCGCGGGTCGCCATGCTGTGACTGCAGGCTTTGTGAATTGTGAAAATATAAGAACTCTGTTTTTGCATCTTCTTATGTATCTTCTTATTGTGGAGCTCTGGGTACACTCAGCTTTAAATGAACGACTGAAATTAAGGTGCTGCTTCAATCCGGAGGCATTTTCTTCACCGTGTCAATTTATTTCTGTCTGCGTTTCTTCGTATTGGCTATACACAATGTGCATTTGCATCTCAGTCACCGACAATGTGTTCACCGAACGTCACTTCGTTTCTTATTTTCGCGATGTGTCCAGACCATGAGCTGGAGACATGCTGTGGAGGCGGCGACATGGTAAGACATGTTCAAAAAAGTGCTGAACAGACCCACCCCAACCATTGTGTGATTTTGACCCAACATGTCTGGGTTTCGGCTTGAACATGCCATTTGTTTGCAACCTTGGCAAACTGAACTCTTGAACAGTGTACAGTGTTATATTTCTTGAGTCGCATGCTACATGTGTGAATTGCTGGTTATATTGAATGATTTATCAATTGAACACTTGTATTTATATGTATGTTGATGTTCCATGTTTTGGGTAGTCCTTGCGACTTTGTTGGTTTGCATGAGGCAGATCTAGCTCACGCTCACTATTGGAAGCAAGCCTTGGAGGTCATTTGGGCTTGTGATTCAGGAATGAGGAAAGACCGACCAACACTTCTGGGTCAAACGAGGTGTTTCTGCAAAAATAGTGAGATGATGTCAGATGTCAGATTGGCATTTGGGCATTCCAAGCCTCAGACGCGGAACTTCTGAACTTCTATGCAAAATTGAGGACAATGCGATGTTGTTAATGCTGCCTCTAAAGAACAGCGCTTTCAGCATTCTTCAATTTGCTGCTCATCCCGAAAACTCCGCCACTCAACGCCAGGTGATCGAATTCCTGCAAGGCGAGTGGACCAATGCCGAGGTGCCTGGGCGGGTGCAAGTGCCCTGAACCTATGACATTTTGTGACCATGAGTCTCTGTTCGGCAGGACTCGAGTGAGAACTACTTCGTCATGGGCACTTCGGTGAGTCCTTCGGATCAAGGGATCCAGTGAAAGGAGGCAAAGTTCGCTGATTGATGATAAGTCTATCGGACCTATAGACGAGATGGGGCAGAACCAGAAACATAAATTTGGGGGGAACAAGGTATGCGATCATTTCATGTTTGATAATTAATGCTTTCCGCATGCGGCATGCGGACACATTTTGTACGCTCATGGAAGATGCATCATTGATGCATGATGTGCAAAGGTTCAGCCAGTGTCCACTTCAGTACTTGTGCCAAGCCACTTAGCTCAGGACGGATAAACTCCAAGGGCACAAAGACCTTCGAAAAGCACCTACAGTGGGAGGCCGTGCGGTAGTGTGCCGTGCGAAAACGGTGTGAAGCACTTGGAGTCAAAGTCCACGTTTTTGGAGCACTGCTTCGGTGCATAGACGGCGTGACTTTTCTGCCTATTCTGCTTGACTTTTTTTGGGCAATGCAAGTTGCTGGACCAAAAGAATCGTTGCATATCAGTTGACTGATTGGAGTGCCAAGTACGTACGTGTTGGATGGCATCGAGAAGCAAGCTGCAAAATGGCATTTTATTGTTAAGAGTAGAGAACGTCACGCGCACACCCTTGTATATATATATATATGGACTGCGCTCAAAAAGCCCTACTCCAAAAATATAGATAAACGTAAACTTTTAAGGCTGTAGCTGTAGATGTGTTTTTAAGTTTTCGTTTAGAAGCGGGCCCAGCAGAATATGGTGATACAGCAAGGCAGCGCTAGATTGGCGCTAGGTTGGCGCTAGGTTTCTTCATAACAGGATAGCAAGCAGGAAAAAGAAGAAACAAGCAGAGAGCAGGAAACAGAAGAAGCAAGACAAGAAAAAAGAAAAGCCAAGAAGAAGAATAAGAATCAGAATAATGCACAACAAGAAGAAGACAAGCAAGCAGGAAAAATAAGAATCTGAAAGGATAAAGAAATCGACGTAGATTTTTGCGCTAGGCTGGCGCTAGATCCGCGCTAGCACCGCGCTAGACGACGGTTCATTTCTTGACCATTTGCCCATCCAACATCCAAATCTTTTGAGTCAGCTCTTACGTCCTTCCTAATTATGTCGTTCTGAAGATTTTTGAGAACAAAAAGTGGAAACAACTGCAGGAGTCCAGCAGCAGCAGCAGCAACTGCTCCAGCATCTCAGCAGTCCGCGCTAGACACCTCTCACAGTTTTTGCAGTTCACACGCCTTCATGTTTAACATCCCTGTGGCTTGAGTGTGGTTGAAGTTCAAAGGAGATTTAGAAGCGGGCCCCCATGGAATTGCGACGAGTGCACCATTTTGGGAAAAGACATTTTGGAAACCAACCATATATATATATACTATATCCTGGGAGTCAAAGACTATAAAAAGATTGTCTTTAGGTGATCCGAAAAGCACTTGAGTCCAAAAAAGAGCCCGGTAATATGTATTAAGTAAGGAAGGTTCCCAGAGGTTCAGAAATCGCTTGGCCACCGCTTGGTATTCTGCTGATTAAAGTGGATGTGTTACCTCGTCGCGCTAGCAAAACGCAGGGTTGCGCTAGGTTCGCACTAGGTTTGGCGCTAGGATCAAGTTCAAGCACTTGGGTAACTTAGACAAGATTAACAAACAACACATAGATGTATTGAAAACTAAACTTGTTGATTGGTCATACAACACACTTGAGATATTGTGTACTGAACTGAATGCGGTGCCACACGCCGGCCTAGGGTTCCATTTCCTAAGAGTACCAGTAAGGACCATCGGAGCCTGGGGGGTCTGGAAGAGGAAGTGAGGCCAAAAGCGTAAGGTCGAAGGCGACGAACAGGTCGAAATGACGACGATCGCTCAAGTCTGCAGCAAGTGAGGTTCTAGGCTTAGCCTCACGCCATCCAGAAAGTTGGAAAATATGCAGGTACACAATGTGGCGTCCCACATTGCTTCACCACGAGCTGACAGTGTCTTCGTTGGGTAGTGTCTGTCAGTCGTGCACTACCCCC
>CAXAMN010013669.1:758517-772084 GCA_963970005.1 Durusdinium trenchii | reverse complement strand
ACTAATCCTGACGGATCCCTATGATTCCAAGGGTTACACACACACGCACACACCCGCACAGACCCAAGAGCAGCAACTGTTTGAAAGGCAACAATTCGCCGACAAAGGCAGCTACTGTTTGAAAGGCAGCGACTGTTTGAGATAAGACAAAGCGAGTTCTTGATCACAGACGTTTGGTGGCCTCATGCACTGGCAGGAAAGCGCGCTAGGTCCGCGCTAGACCCGCGCTAGACCCCTTTGCAACTTTGACCACTTGTCCAAGTGCTGAGCAGGGCCTACTACTCCCACTATTGCAAACATACACTCAGACGCGCGAGTGAAGAAAATTGAAAAAACAAGAAGGGCAGCTGGTGGGGTCGGGGCGGGGGGCTTTGTATACACAACAAAAGATAGGAAAGCCATTAACCATATCTTGACAACTTGCTTCTGGGTGCAAGAGGACGGCTACTTTCAGCTTCACATTTTGAAACAGTTGGACTCTGTAAGTAAGAATGCAGCAGTTAAAAGGGCATGCACAACATACAACCATATACATGAGCGCATGTTGTGTACATGATAGCCACCGCTTGGAATTGCTGTGGTTTCCAACCTAGGATAATGATTTTAGAACGGTGTTTTTTTCAACTCACTTTTCCTTACTTCAGTCGGTCAAAATGTACTTTTTTGACTTCTAGGCTATATATAATATATATATATATATACTCCAAGTCATCATCGATATTGAGAAGGAACTGTATGCAGGCATCTTCAGAACAAAAACACAGCTTGTCACGCAAACTACTACAGTTGTATTCCAGCTGCACTTGTGTGCTGAACGCGAGTTCTCGAGGCACTCACAATTCAGATTGATTGAACTTGTGTCAGTCTGCCTTGTTCAGTCTGCCTGAGACATTTTAGTCCGATTTGGATTTGTTCAGGACAAGTGGAAGGCGATCTCTTGGGGGACCAGCCAAAGACCCTCAGCATGTGAATTGATCAATGATATCAATGCCTCACTGCCCGACATCTCACGATCAATCGAGAAACAACACTGCCCAGATCCTGTGGCTAGGTGCCGTGTATTTTGGTATGCACTTTGGAAAGACGGGCTTTTGTTTGACCTTGATTCTCACCAACAATCAGCTTCTCACCATGCGACCTTCTCACTCTGGTTCTGAAACGTTGCTACTTTGCACCACCAAGGATACTATTTAGACACGCCACAGCCGAAGGACCAGGTGGGGCTTGGCTGATAAAGGCAAGCTATACATACTGTAGATATATACGGATATACTACAGCAATATATTTGGTTTTCTTTCAACAATAGTTGGATGGTCTGTTACATTCGGATTTGAAGTTCTTGTGCTGCAGAGCACTCCGCTTCGCCTTACTTAGGTGGTTCGCTGGAGTGCCTACAAGAAGGGTGGCAAAGCTTTCCGCATAGCGCTCAGCTGTCTCACACGGAGTTTGCGCACTTTATTCTGATCATCGAGGTATGCGCGTTCCTGTGAGTTTGATGCAAAGAAACATCGCGGGTTGAATTTCCTAATCCACTGGATAGTTGTATGCTGGGGCGGCATGGGACTCACCTGGTGCTAGTGGTGAGTCGCCCCTGGAGTTGCCAGACCTGACTCCGCACCCGCTCTCCCCGGTATTTTTCATCCACTGAACAGGTCAAAGCTCCACTCCTCTACTCATGGTCCACTCCGAATGTCCTTTCTGTTTAGGGCAGCACCACAGCTTGAATTCACGCTGAACGAATCCCAGTCGTTGCTTTTTTCACAGCTTTTACTTTTCCTATCTTTTCCTGTTTGACCGAAGGGGCGTGCAGACATCGCTCGTCAGGCTGGTATCGCCCGAAGAGTTGGGAAGATGGCAATGCGTCTTTGGCTGCCATCAGATGCACATGTCAGTTTTTTGAGAACCTACCCCATCAGTGGATAACCTTAGGCCTTAAACCAGATTAAACATTTTTTTGGGATTGGTTTCCCCACTAAAAAACGAAGAACCGGATAATCCCACATGTTCAGCTTACATTTGCATTGGAAAGCGGAACAAAAAAGCGGATGGTAAAGGAGTGATAGCGAACGAGGCGAGATGGATTGGATGGCGTGATGCGAAAGGATGTGTGTGTGTGGATGATGTTGGATTCAGCAGCTTCATTTGCGCCAACAGCATCAATCTTGCAAAGCATTTTCGGAAGCTTGATATTAACTTCGTGGTCTTGAGTTGGTGTGACTTGAGTTCTGAGTGAGTTTGTGTGGGTGAGTGTGTGTGTAAGTTGGTGCGTGTAAGTTGGGATGGGTGAGTTTGAGTTGGTATGAGTAAGTTGAGTAGGTTGGTGTGAATACATTGATGTGAGTGAGTGGATGTGAGTAAGTTTGTGTGAGTGATATGGCGTTGGAAAGTTTGCATGTGTAGTCTGTGTGTGTAAGTTGGTGTGAGTGAGTTGACGTGAGTGAGTTAGCGTTTGCTTTTTGATGTTTTTGTTTTTTCGGACACCAGGCAATGTCGAAAGCTTTGAGCGTGCTGTTACATGATCATAGGATCATGGCTCCCTGCGCTAGAGAGTCTGTGCCACTTCGAGGGACAGGGTCAAAATCCAATTGCTCACACGTCAGAGCTTGATATGTCATCAGCAGAAATCAAAGTTGCCAAAATGTCTCAAAGGAAAATGAATCAATCACCCCGCATAAAGCTGCAAGACCGTGTCCATTTGTGAGGGCTCAAACGGAGCAGCCAAGTGAAAATTTGTGTCCTGCACCCTCACTGCCCTGATCATCATGACCATCGTCTTGAACCAGGTCGGGACCGAGTGCACCGCCACAGGTTGCTCTCGATCTTCACACGTGTACCAGCCATTTTCCTTGGTGTCAAAAGGCGCAGGAGAGTAGTGCCCAGACTGGTGGGTCCCAATATGAGCAAATGCAGCAAGTATCAGTATAATGTACTCATGAAGCTCCCCGTCAATCCCATCTCCAGTGAACCTAGGCAGCCTCAGGCAGCTGGAAGGTTTCTTGGAAGTGAACCCTTGCCATCGACTTGAGGTTCTTACTGCATCTGCCTGGCCCAATCGCAAGCGCTTGATCGCTGCGTGCAAAAAATCTGTAGGCAGTGAGCACAAGCAGCAACCATGTTCGAGTCATGACACCAATTCTCAACCAATTGGAACACTCAAGATCCAATGACATGACATTGGGTCATGCACATTATTCCAACCAATGATCAACCAAGGATCCCGAGTATGAACATTCATACTGATCCATGACTGTCAGACTCAAGACCAAGTTGGCGTGTGCAAGTTGGTGTGGGGAAGTTGGTATGAGTGGTTTGAGTAAGTTGGTATGAGTAGTGGTTCCCGCTCGACACGCCGCGTTTACACTCATGTTTCCCGGACCAAGGGGAACCAGCGCGGACCCGCGGCAACAGTGAGTTGGTTGTGTGAGTTGGTGTGTGTGAGATTGGTGTGAGTGAATTGGTCCTGCGAGCTGTGTGAGATGAGCGTGGTGAGGGCGGGCGGGAGGCGGAGGGGAGGAGGAGAAGGAGGAGGGAGAGGAGGTAAGTGGAACCGAGAAAAAGTAATAAACCCGACCACACTAGCATGTGGAAAAAAGCAGCTGGAAAAAGGCTGAAACGGCTATGAGTTATAGCCTTTGATTAAGAGGGAAACTTAGGGAGTCAGGGAAGATGGCAGAATTATCAATAAATAGTTTGTTTTGTTGATTTTCGTTGGAAACCGATAGGGGACGGCCAACAAACGATAGGGTTTAAACACATACACATGGCACCTGCTTGGATGTGTCAGCTTATTTGCTAAAAATTGAAGACACTTGGCTTCCAATCATGCAGTAATCCGGGCAAGCTCTAGCACGTTTTTTGGTGTAATGTTTTCATCCAAAGCCGTATCTTAATGATACCTCAAAGGATAGGGATAGGGGGAACGGTAGCCTCAACTTTCAAATCCCACCAGTTGCCTGTGTGTTTTTCAAGGTTGAGGGTAACATGGGGGAACCTGACATAAGAAAGTTTGCATGTGGATCATGTCACATATAGGCACAATCCTGACTGATCAAATCGAGGAGGTTGCCATCGTGGACTTCAATTGGGCCGGCCATATTGGGTTCCAGTTTAGATTCATATTATATATAATATTTTTACACTTTTGACTTTGGATGTATGCTCGACCATGATAGACGTCTCAAACTCCAGCACTCCAACAATTCTCGCGTGCATCGCGTGTGACAGACTTGTTCGTCCAAGTCGGATTCTAAAACCACCACGGACGCAGGCTGACGCAATAAACACCTGTTGAGTCTTTGGATACGAGTCGGTTTGAGGCTCAGACACAAACACCGCCATTGAAGCCGCAGCCCAAAGCGCGGCCCAAATCGAAGCCACAGGATGCAGCATGGGTTCTGCGTGCGATGCTGGATGGGTTCCGCAGTGTCTTGAGCAGAAACACCCTACTGTAGGCCCTAGTGTGCGCAAGAGCGTGTGATTTGCATGGTGGCATGTGCAATGCTTTCTTTTCAATATCAGGCAGGCAAGCGCTCCCATCCAGCAGTAGTAACTTTGGTGAGTAACATCAATCCTAATCAGGGCTGTGTTTTGTGATCATGGAGGAGCACAAAGAGCCCTTGAAGCTGGTTCCGAAATCCAAGAGACGCCCAAAGCCGCCCGAGAACGAGCCCAAAGCTGAAGGTGCGAGGGGCTCTCTATTCATGTCCTGCCGACCCTGCCTATATCATTTGAGGTGATCATTGCACAGCTTTACACGTTTTACCATGGGTTTACCTCCCTGTCAACCGCATTCGCAGTCTTTTCTGCGCAATTGGCGGGGCTCTTGGGATTCTGGTCAAAGATTGCACACCAATCCCTGTGAACAAAAAGATAAGACACATGTGAGTTCTCAGACCTGCGAAGTTCCGTTCCACGTCGAAACTTGCCTTCACAGTACTCAAAATCAACAGATTCCTATTGGTTTTGAAAGTTCCGCCCCAAGAATCGCGTACTGTACCTGGCGTCGCTCGCCGGGCTGGCGGTGAACCGCACATGAGGTGCCTCGGACCCCGCGGAAGGAACGCCCGCGATAGAGGCTGAGGCAAGTTGGTTCGACAACGGGCGAGGTATGCCCCACCCGTTTGGGGATGGGATGGGCAATCTTCCAAGTTCTTCTGCGATGTTTGTAATGTCAGATGTGATTAATTCTGACATTCTTTTTTTTTTGGTCTTTGGAAAATTACTTGAAGCGAAAGCCATCTTTTGTCCGGTTTTTGGCCACGCGTGGAATCTGGGGCTGTCAGGCTCCAGATGGCTCAGGGCGTGCAGGGCCGGGGCCTGAGCTTCCAGACAGTCAGCACATTAGACGATCGATCGAAGAATTCGAATCATGCTAAGTAACTATATACATTTGTATTAAAGTAATATACTCTCAAGGCCCTCTCAACTGGTAGTTGTCCAACCTTTGAGCGTTCCCCAAGATGTTTCGGAGACCTAATCTAGGAACACAGAAGCGCACCGTGTCAAGGACGGAACCAGAAGTGCCCGGCGAAGCCAAAGAACAGGTGGAGGTGGAGCTGGCGGAGGTTGCGGAGGTGGTGGAGATCATGTGTGGGGAAAGCAAGGCGAGGGCATCAGAGCACGAAAAAAGCTACTAGTAACAAAGGGCATTAGTACTAGGAACAAGAAGCTACTAGAGGCCCCTGGCCTTACTACTAGGAGCAAGGACGCTTCTAGGGGCTCCTGGCATCGCTACTAGGAGCAAGGACGCTACTAGGAACAAGAAGCTACTAGTAACTGAGACGGTGAGACGGTGAGCACATGTGAGCACCATCCATGGCCATTCTGTTATGGAATTTGCGTGGATAAAGTCACACGAAAAAAAAGAACTCGAACCTCGGATGATTTTGCAAAAGCCAGAAACGCAGCAAAAGCGAAAGGAAAGGAATCTCAAGCTGCTTACATGCCCTTCTATGACTGAACCTTGATCAGCTGCAGGTAACACCAGGTCTAAACCTGAGCGTTTGTGGTCCATGTGTCTTGCAACCGGATAGATTGGATGGCAGAGATTCACTCACTCACTAGCGAAAGAAGGAACGTTGAAGCGAACACACCCGTGAATTGATGTGGCTGCAAGTCTGCAAGACCCTGTGAAAGACGCTTCGTTCTTTGCATTTGATGCGACACTCAGTTGCGGATGAGAACCTGCTTGGAGCGGATCCAGGCTGACATGGCCGACCGGATTTTGGAACGAGGAGTCAGGATTTGATAAATTTGTCAATGGTCCTAGGATTATATTATTAGTATACAGTATAATCAAATAACAAGTTTTGGAACGAGGAGTCAGGATGAGTCAGGATCGTAGAGGAGATAGGAGATCGGAACCCAAAGATTACTCACGCATACCGCGCAGCAGCTTCGCAAGCTCTGAATGTGGGAAAGAAAAGCTCGCGGTGCAGTTTCGATGCTTTGAAGCAAAACCAGAGACAACCTCGAAAAAAACGTCTCGTTTTCATGCATTTCCCAGAAAACTTGGCTTATGCGTCCCGTTTTCATATATAGAATTTGCTTCTCGCTGTGTGCAAACGCACAAAATCAACCAAATCGTGGCCCAGTAACTAACCCGGCGGGCAGTTTATGACAGTTTGGCATTCAGTCGCCAAGAAGATTGCATGCTACTCTTCACAGTCCAAATGGCTTTGTGAAAACATCGGGAGACAGCCATGGTTGCTGTGGCAAGGTAATCGTGGATCGCGTGGTCCCGGTGAGTTTCGGCCACGCGGTTTCAGGATGGGAGAAGGAGCGGCTAATGGCTCGCAGACTTCTATCTCGAGGCAGACCGAAGGTGGCTCATCAGTAGCACTAGTAGGGTTTTGCACAAGCTTCCTCTAGGATCCTTTAGAATAGCATACAATTATACCCGATTGCTGTGCCACAAGCAATTAATTATAAGGTCTGATTGGTTTGGAAACAGGATGCCACACGCCTGGCAGACGGAAAATGTATCCCTCGTGTTTGCGAAGGTTTTCGCCCCAAAGCAAACGCTGAGGAGGTGGGGCTCAACACGTGCGCGGAGCTGTTTACAGGTAGTTTTGCAGCTTCTCTGATGGTTCCTGATGTGTTACGAATTGCGATGAGTGAGTGAACACATTGTTTGAAGTTCCATTGAGCCGTGCATTTTAGTTTTTTGGTTGGTGACTTTGTTGACTTTACTTCGAGCATTTTTGAGCCATCCCCACCACGACCTGACGGCTTCTTTCCCCAAGTTGCACTCAGGGATGGTCAAGAGGACCATTGAGAATACTGAGAGCCCCCAGAAAAATGGGCGGTAATAGTGCAGTATTGCTGACTCCCTGGTCAGAATTCGGTGCACCGGCGCACCTATTTATGACTTTCTGACTGTGCCATTTAGGTGAGGGTCTGAACAACCGCCAAACCGACAATCGAAGGGCATCCCAAGAAACATATGCTAATGTTTGTGTTTCTCTCTGTGGTCTGTGACTCTCTCTCTCTCTCTCTCTCCAAACCTATATATATACATGTTTGCACAGTTGGATTGTGATGACGAAGTTTGCCGGATTGGAAGACATGGTAAAGTTTGGGGGAAAGTAGACAATACATTTGTATGAGGTTAAGTGTCCCTAAAAACCTAGGAACCAAATCACTAGTGTGAGCGCTTCTTCAAGGAAGCTCCCCCGCCTTCAGGCGGGAGGAGCTTCCTTGAAGAAACGTGAGCTATGCTACGTCCTAGCTAGGAGCTTCCCATTGCTAGTAGCGTGTTTTCTCCCTTACTTAATCAAGTAGGCCTAAGTAGGTGCCTACTTAATTAAGCAAGGAGGCAGGACCATGGCCACGGGCAAAAAAATCTTCCAAGTGTCCAGTGTCAAGCACAACTGATCCTTCAGAATGGTTGAGACACAGAAGTCTTGCAGGTCGACCAGGATGCAGTTTGCCTCATCGAGGACAAGGGCTGCCAGGGCTGCCTTGCCACCAGAACCATGAAGTGGATGTGGCTCAAACATCAGACCCTGGAACCAGGTTTCAGTCATGCATTGATGTGTATAGGGTTTCATGCAATGTTTTGAGCCTGAAATCCTAGCTCAGAAAGTCAAGTTTTTTTCCACATGGTTTGTGTCATCGGTCACTCTGTCGCGGCAATTGCTGTGTATGTTTGTGCCACGCCGCCATTTCTTACTTCACAGTTGTATGCTGTATGCTAGTTGTTCGAAGTTGCCAGGACCAGCAAACTGTTTAGCAATCTTATTCGCGTTTTTTCTACGTTTACTTGGCCCGCAAGCCGTAGCTAGTCAAAGAGACTGCGCCAGACAACTTTGCCGATCGGCCAAAGTGCTTGGACATGGCGAGCATTGGTGCCCAGATGAAGATGGCGTCAAGGGCTCAGTCGCACATGGAACATGTCACGTGTCTCATCAATCCTCCAAGATCACAGGACGTGAGAGTCGAGCCTTTGTGGTTGCCAAGCTTAAAAAACCCAGTTTCAACTCACTTTATGCACATGCAGCTCTCCTTCGAAGAGTCCCTTGTTGTGTGGTGCTAAGCTGCTAAGCGGGAGCACATGGTAGGTGTGAAAAACTTGGTAGGGAAACTTGGAGGTTGACAAGGATCAAAATACCAGGACCAGCATCTAACGGACCCAGAGAGACAAGCAAAGGAAGCACACCGCCACCGTCCCTTGCTTTGTGGAATCTGGAGACACAGCCACCCACGTGCATTTGCACTTGTTGAGATCAAGAAAAGAGTCTAATAGCGAGGGCCTCCAACCTAATAGCGATGGCCTCCAACCTGCTAAGGATGGCCTCCAGCATGAAAAGAATCCCTGATTTGGACCTGGAACATGTACATTGCTTGTATCGATGTTGATTGATTGTCGTCAGGAAAGCTGCTAGTGGAGTCTCCAGTGCTGTCGGCAAGGCAACCGGCGCAGACACTTGGTGAAATGTACCGCTCGGTCAGTGTGACTGCACGCTGATGATGGATGATGGCAGATTGAGAATGCATATCCCTTCCGGTTTTCATTGATCAGTCACCTTTGTATACTGTACATGTATGTACGTGTGATTACGTGTGCATACGGTACACATGTCCTTATGACATTCAGTCCAGACATGTGTTTTCTTTTGAATTCAATATCCTTGCACGTCTGTGTGTGGTCGCTTCTAATATCGCAGCCCTGTCCGTCATTGTCTCTCTCCCTCCGATAACTTGATCACATCCAAGTACCAAAATAGCGACGTTGTAACTTTAACTGTACCGAGCGAACTCCGAGCGACGGTTCGTCTCACGCTGATACGATGCACTGTGTCGTCGGCACGTTGGAGACGAAAAGGCCAAGTCGAGTAAAGCTGCCGAAAATGACGACTCAGAAGAAGAGGAGTGAACAGCGGGCAAAGCTGTGACAAGGGACTAATACATAGAACATCGTGAACCGTAGAACGTTGCTTTTTGCCAACTGATTGCAGTACACGGCTTTGGAACAGGTTTCACACACCTTGGAACATATTATGGGTTCTGGCCTCCCTAGCTTCTCCAAAGTTGCTGTAATATCATATATGTTATATAGCTCTTTCAACTTCATGTAGTGTATGGAGTACATGACGGATGGGCCATGAATCTGTCAGCTTTCACTGGCACGCTTGTCAGGACTCCGGTGAGGAAGAGCTTGTCGATGGCAAGACGGATCACAAGATCAAAGGAGTCTGGTTGGAAGGGTGTAATGACAGGATGATTCGTATGTCAGGAACGCCCTTTGAGCATAATGTGCATGTTTGTTCGCAAAAAATAGTTTCATCATTTCAAACTCACTGTTAAATTCATGCGGTGATCCATTGCTGTGAATGTGCCGATTTACCAGCAGAAAGGCAGCACACTTGCGGGCAGCAAATGGCCTGAGTTGTACCTCGTGCATGCCCTTTGTCAAGTATCAGCGTATTTGTAGGACAGCGTACAGGCATATGATCATATGGCCGTTACTGCGTCATATGATCAAAGCAACAGCATATCGTGAATGGCATATCGTGAATGGCTCGTCTTGGCATGCTAATTGCTGAAATATCAGCGTATCCAACTAACAGCCCATCAGCGCGTGAGTTCTTCTGTCATGAGTGCATCGGCTTATCTGATAACGCAGACACAGTTTCCATGCGCACTGGTTTATATCGCAAACTTCTGACTACATCGAGTTTGAGCATGCATACTTCAACTGCAGGAGAGAAGAAAAAACTTGAGGCGTTGGACTTGGAATTCAGCATTTCAGCCTTGATGCTGGTGGTTGGGCCTGAGGGATAGCATAGGTGTGACCCTTTCACAAAAGGTCAACAGCAAGCAAGACAGAAACAATGAAAACAGAAAATAGGAAGAAAGGTCTAAGTCTACTTATATTTATTTATATTCTAATATTTTGTATCATCTTATTATTTTTTAATTATGTAAACACGTACCATACTGTTTCAGGTCCAGAGATCCTGGGCGCCCGAAGATCATAGGGAAGGACCATGATCCATGTCCATGCTTTCCGCAGACACGAACGCAGATTGGAGACTTCATGGACGATCTCATGGAAGGCTTTGCAGAGCTCTATCGAGCTCCTTGGCTGAACTCCTTAGGTCCTTGGTCTCTGTGGCTCAAGAAACAAGACCTGCTCGGGAACCACAGGTAAACTTGTCTACAGTATGTTTTCCAATGTTCTTGCAGCTGTTTGTGGGTTTGGATGGTACTCATCTATGTACTAGTACCCCATTCTTGAGCCATGGCCATTTGCTGACAACCGTTTGGGGTTGGCGGGGTCCAGGGGTGCACCAGGTTAGTGATGCTCTTTTCGACATGCTTCCAAGGTGTTGCTACCTGCACACACATGTAACATTCCGACTTTCGCTTATTGTGCATAACGTTGCCATCGCCTTCACAACATGGTGATTGCCACAACGTTGTCATCTTCCCCCACCTCATGACAACGTTGTGGCAATGATCATGTTGTGAACTGCATGTAAACCGGGCATGCTTTGCAGGGAAGCACAAAACACTGCGTACCGTACAGTTGTTTTTTTCTATGTGAACACAGAAGCAGCAGACCACTGACTAGAGCGTTGAACAAATCGCTCGTTCTAAGTCCATCGCGGCGTTGTTGCTTGGCCCAGAACTAAACATGTAATTGAACATCAACATGTTGGCCAACAAACATCAAAAAAGCAGTCAACATGTTGGTCAACAAACGTGAAAAAAACAGTCAACACAAAAATGCACGCCTCTGGGGGCCCGTATGGCCATGACACCAAACACAATGGTTGACTGCTTGATAAAATAATCTGCGAATAATTTGTGCCACAACACTCAACAACTACTCAGTTTGGTTTGAGATTCTAATTGCAGATGGTCGAGAGACTTGTGCAAACATATATACTTCCAATCATAGCAGATTAAATGTGACATCCCCTATACAGATGATCCAGCAGATCTAGATGATTTTGCTTCATTTGTCTTTGTTTGTTGCTTCTCATGTCTTCTGTGGCAGTTGGCCGTCAATGGTGGTCAGACCTGTGGCGAATGTGTTCGGAAGACCACATATCCCATCAAGGAGCGGGCGGAGGTGGTCTTGAATTCGGCGACAGCCGTTGTTTTTGTACTGGACGTGGCTGATTGCACAAATCCATAAGACCCAGCCATCATCAGCCATCCAGTCAGAGAAGTTACACGACATGACATACTCGACATTGGAGAGAAGAACCATGATTGGTGTCGCTGCAGGAGTCCATCATTGGAGCCTATGATGGTGTTGCATCTCAGGTGAACCCCAGCACTGGGGCACGTGCTGCAACTGGCCGCTTTGCGGCAACACCAACCTTTCAACATGAGTAGAGCTCCACTGAACCTCAAGGACGCGAGCAGAGCGCAGCACAATTGAGGATCTACAGGTTTAAATATAACTATAATAGTATTAAATAGTTAAGGTATATATGTACACAGGGTTATTATGGGATATTATGGGGACGCATTCAGGGTGGTAGTGTATGACAGCTGCTCCTGCTGCATCCCTTGATCAACGCACTTTCTGAAAGAGCCTGCGACGGGCCTTGACGAAACAACAAGAACGCTGGGATATAGAATCGTAGCTGCTAGGCTGCTAGCCCACATTAGGGTCAACAGTCCTTGCATTGGCATGGACTGCAGCCAACTTCTGCATCCCTGCGCGAAATTGGCGCACTGGCTCCTGGCATGGCAGGCATGGGTATTGCAGAACAACGCTTTACCCCAGTCTCGCCTTTGTATTCTGTTCGTAAGGAGTCAGAGCATGCAAACCAAATCAACCGAGGTTGACAAATTTGCCAGTGAAGTTGCTTTTGTATTCTTAATGTGGCCGGCCCCACTCCCATGTCTGTGGACAACATGTTCCACGTGTTCTAGTGACAACCACATACCATCACATACCCAACCAAAGCCTTTATCGGCTCCCGGAGCGGCGTTCATTCGATGCACGTGCCGTCAGCCGTTGCCGGGGCTGGTGCAGCCGGTGGGACCGACTTGGTCCCCAAACTGCGGCAGCTTTTGCAAATGTCAAGAATAGCAAATGTCTTTTGTTAGACCTTTCTTCCTTTTCGTTTTTCTTTGATTCTAATAAGCGATTGCCTCCAACCTAGAAGCAACGGCCTCCACCCTAGCAGCGATGGCCTCCGACCTAATAGCGACCTCCAACATGACATCGGATGAAACAAATGAGAAATGCAGTGAATCAAGATGAATCAATGTTCTTATTCTTATGGCCTTTTGTGGTGCTGGCACACGGAAAACACTTGATTAGAAGTTTTCATGATGATTGATGTGCTCTGTCATAGCATTATTGCCAATGCTGCCGCTCTGTGTCTACTCGCGTGTGGCTCAGACCAGCCGCAAGTTTGCACTTTCGTCGTTAAAGAGGCGGAAAAGGGTATCGATGCAAGAAGCGCATTTGAAGCATGTTGCAATTTGACTTAAGGTGTTCCATGACAATAACATACGGTCTCTCAATGTCTCATAATTTGGACTTGCAACGTGCACCTTGCAACATAGCTTACTTGCCACAGATTTCAGCAGGCTGACATTGAACCAGAGCTAGCTGCTAGTGAGATGTAGTGAATAAAGATGCATCTGATTGTGTGCAAGAAAAGCTAATCAAGTTTCATTGAATGTGTATAGTTGGCATTCACGATCGGGCAGAGCTGCCGGAATCGGTGCCGCACAATGCACACTATATTTTCCAGTCGCCACACTTTACATTTTGTGCCGTATCATGTTGTAGCATATATACTGTACTTGCTTGCTCGAAGGAATACTTGGAGAGCAGGTCAAAGAAGTCCATGTTTGTTGCGTTCCTTATTGCACAATTTTGCGCCTCACGATCTGCATTGATCACACAAACACATACACAACTGTAAATTGAGCCATATGATGGGCAGTTCTACTTGTATACTGTACTATGACCATATCTATACCCAAGAAGCTACTATGGGCTCCTGGCATCGCTACTAGGAGCAAGGACGCTACTAGGGGCAGCAAGGGCGCTACTAGGGGCTCCTGGCCTTGCTACTAGGAGCAAGG
>CAXAMN010013669.1:624395-758507 GCA_963970005.1 Durusdinium trenchii | reverse complement strand
CTAGGGGCTCCTGGCCTTGCTACTAGGAGCAAGGGCGCTACTAGGGGTTTCTGGCCGTGCTACTAGGGAGCAAGAAGCTACAATATGTTTGCATCTCCAGGACGAACCTGAGGGACCTGAGGCGACCGGTCGGTGGGTGGTGCCGTTGGGCCGTTGGGCCGTTGGGCGAAGACGTCGTGGCGCGTCGTGTTACTAGTAGCGTCCTTGCTCCTAGTAGTAAGGCCAGGAGCCCCTAGTAGCGTCCTTGTTCCTAGTAGCGATGCACTTAGCTACTTGGAGCGTTCTTGCTACTAACAGCGATGCCCTAAATACTAATAGCGATGGCCTCCAACCTACTAGCGCCCTTGCTACTAGTAGGGCACGGAAAACTGGTCGTGAACGGAGCAGGCACTCCGATCATCCACAGGCTTTCCGGGACTGATGGACCATATGGACCTGACGAGCCCAGGCCAAGCGGCTTCGCACGGGTGGAGAGCTTATAGTTGGATGTTTGCGGATCTGAGTTTCAGACACGCTTTGTGCTGACACGCAGCAAGTGCGGAATAATGCAAGTGCTTGAACTTTAAGTGCTTGAACTTTGATGTCGATGACATGTTACCAGTTCCAATTTGTTTCGGAACCTCAGTTGCGAAAAATTACATGGCTCCAGGCGATGAACACTGAGAGACATTGCCTGCCGGTGAAAAAAGTTGCATGCTGAAGCTGTTGGAGCTGATCAGCTCTTCTAACAGATGTTGCGCAGAAATTAAATTCTGAAAGATGTGACAGGCAACTGGGGTGTTTTGTTTTTAATGTTTTTGCGCGGGAGTGCC
Source organism: Durusdinium trenchii (assembly GCA_963970005.1). Taxonomy (NCBI): domain Eukaryota; class Dinophyceae; order Suessiales; family Symbiodiniaceae; genus Durusdinium; species Durusdinium trenchii. Next base: position 757,695 of record CAXAMN010013669.1, on the reverse strand, counting down.
GATCCAGAGGGAGTCGTTATGGACTGTTGTAGATGAAACGAAAAGGATGAAACCGGATCTTGAAAAGAAAGTGCTCTGCGCCAGGCTGGCGGATCCTAAGATCGAGGCTCAACGATGTGGAGAAGTCGGGCTGCTCAGGGCACCATCAATAAGTCCATAAAATAAGAAAGGCAGATTCCGCCCACGGCGAATTGGGTGGAATGGGTTGCTGTTTTGATCTGTTGGTAACATGCTTCTGTTTGGATCTGTTTTTGGGCATGAAGGCAATAACATACTTGTAGGGATTGCCCAGTCTACTGCCCCTGGCCTGCTTGAAAGCCCACGACTGAGCGAGGCTTTTGCTGTTACTAACATGTCATGTTGTCCCACTTCTCCTTCAAAGCAGATGAACAACTGAAGCAATGAAAGAGCGCTAAAAGCACCAGGTGACCATGTGTCTATTTCACAGGGCATAAAGTTCTGGCAGATTCTATGTGGGTTGAATGTGATTGAGAAATGTGGTTGAATTTCGGCAGGAAGTGCATCGGATCTTTGTTTGCCATGGGTATTCTGCACGGCAGCCGAGAATGATTTCATTGGTCGAGCCACAGAGGTTAGCCCATCAATATATATATAGGATTATATAGGTGAGCGAACACACGAATGGTCGAAACATGCGACAGGTCGCCTTCGCTCACGTGCGACCTTGCACTGTCAGGCTTTTTGAAGTGTTACAACGGTTATGTACATACAGATTTCTCATGATTTCTCCAATCAAACGTTTCTTGGACATGACTGGAACATATGTTGCTACTTATTCTCTTCTTGCTCTTCAAGTAGCAACTATGTCTTCGTTCTCTTCGGCTTGCTGTCTCCGAGGACCGCACTCGCTCAGGCGCCACGGTTTCTGAGTCGAAGTGACCCTTAGCCATGCTGCATCAAAGTGGAAGCACTCCACGGCATTTTTTGCCAAATGCTACAAGCCGAGTTCTGCTAGGCTCAGCTGACATCTCCATCTGTGCAAACGGCGTGCTCCGGCTCAAAAAACGTCCCAAAACACGAGGAATTCGATGCATCGTGAGTTGTGGTCGCAGTGGTCGCCACACCGCACCAAGGACTGGGCTCAGAAGCATTTTTGCCATCACTCAGGTGCGACCAGTCGCCACCTGACCTGCGCAGATTGAATTCGTTTTGTCGATGATCATTGGCGGTCCAATCAGACTAATCTGTAGCCAAATCGGACTAACCTTTGGTTCTAATTGTCTTTGCCTTGCAGAGTAGCTGATCTTGAGTCATTCGTCACCAGATTGTCTACCAACGGATGTATGAAAGGGCCTTGTTGACAAACATGAGATGACGCTGACAACCAAGCTCGATCACGTTGCCAGTGCATGCACATAGCTGTCAAGAGGCTATATAATGAGCATTATGACAAAAGACAATCTAGCAAGGATGGGCCTCAAATGTGTGACATATTCAGGCATACCTGACACACAGAATTCAGCTACTTGCCTAATGCTAGGAGAGACAACCTGTCCACAGCTAGCTGCTAAATGACATGGGTGAAACGCAGGGTATGGTGGGGCTAAGACAAGCTTCCACATGTTCTTTAGACGCTCTTCAGCCGGCCCATGCCGACATGAAGGCAGCTTGCCAGCATGAGACCGGAATTCCATGCAAATCCATCCACACTGTGGATTCGAGAGATCTTCAGATGAGTATGATGAGTGTTCCTCACAACTGCTCTTAGTGGTTTCTGCAAATGTTTTGGATATTTTTTTGGAGGGGCTGACAAGCCCTGTTGGAGAGTAGTGCCACGTCACAAGTTCCCCAGCCGACATGGATCCGAGTGATCTCCTGCCGTCAGAGCCACGCTGCCTTTGGCGGCTTCGACAGCCACGCTGCCCTCTGGAGCTAAGGTTCCAGAGATCAGCCTGAAAAGCTTCTACAAGGTTTGGCGGCTTCACATGGCTTCCGCTTTGCTCATAGAGCCCAGAACAGTTCTTTGTACTACCATGGAGTGTGTTTTTTCCAATCATTGAAACGGTACGATTTTGGTGGCTGCATAGTAAATCACACGCTGTGATGTGTATAGCAGCAAGAGCGGTGCAAATGGCTAGTTGAGCTCCTGAACGGAGATGGCAAACGGTTCTATTGCAGACACTGTGGTAAAGGTGAAGTTAAGAAGTGGCACTGATACCTGTTCAGATCCTCCAATCAGACCCTCCATTCAGATCTCACTGATGGTCACTGAAGTGACAGGTAGTATATATGATCTAATCAGGCAGTTCTTGTGTCCCGGCGCATCCGATGTGGACGGTCATCTATATAATGTTATTTATCTCAGTTATCCGCCTCCTAGGGAGGGCGTGCGGGTGTGTGATGGTGTGTGTGTGTGTTTGTGTTAACGCCCGTTTCCAAGGTTTGTACCTGGTCAGTCTGCCGTAGATTCCACTAGAGGGCTGGGTGCTACTAATTGCTCTGGCCTTACTACTAGGAACCAAACGAAAAACAAAAACAGCGCGAGTCAAAAAGAGGCAGGGGGTCGCTGGGGATTCGTGCAGTCAACGACCAACGAAGACGCTGCACGTTTCTCGTGATATGAGTCAGGGACGCCTGACTCACGTACCTACATTTTTTCAACTTTCTCCGTCTCACCCTTGTTAAACAATACAGTTGAAGCGGACTCCTCCACCTTTCCGTTTGCAAGTCAAGGTCTACAATGCATCGGGTAATGTAATCGTCTAAAGTGCCTGTCCGACTCCTAGCTACCCGGGCGGTTTAAGACAAAAGTCCCGCTCGCTAACTACTTTCATTTGACTAAGTGGGCCTCGTCACTACACCTATCTTTCTTTCTTGCCCTCTTCGTGTGCTTTTGTTTTGTTTTCTTTTTCTGTCTTTCTAAGGCTTTTTAGGTGGCTAGTAACTCTCCAAAGCGCCAATATTGGCGCTATGTGTACGAAACTGTTGCGCCATTTTCGTTTCACGTAAGGGATACAGAGAGCCGATTGCGGCACTGTGTGTGTGTGTGTTAACACCTGTTTCCAAGGTTTGTACCTGGTAAGTCTGCCGTAGATTCCACTATAGAGGGCTGGGTGCTACTAGTTGCTTCTGGCCTTACTACTAGGACTAGGAACCAAACGAAAACCAAAAACAGCGCGAGTCAAAAAGAGGCAGGGGTCGCTGGGGATTCGTGCAGTCAACGACCAACGAAGACGCTGCACGTTTCTCGTGATATGAGTCAGGGACGCCTGACTCATGTACCTGCATTTTTCAACTTTCTCCGTCTCACCCTTGTTAAACAATACAGTTGAAGCGGACTCCTCCACCTTTCCGTTTGCAATCAAGGTCTACAATGCATCGGGTAATGTAATCGTCTAAAGTGGGACTTCATACTGATCCTAGCTCTTGCGAGCAACCATCTAAGTGTATTTGTACACCCTGCAGTGACATAGGTATCTTGGGAAGTTTTTCACCTAGTAGTAGGGCCAGGAGCCCCTAATAGCGTCTTTGCTCCCAGGAGCCCCTAGTAGCGAACATTGTTACTAGTTTGCAGTGGGCGCAGGGAATCCTGATGAGTCCCTCGCCATCAAGGACGCTCATCAAGATTCGTGGAAACGTACCTGCTTGAGCTGGAACGCGCTGTCTAAGTTTCTGGTTTGCTTCCATTGTGGTTCCTGTGGATGAACCATATTGTTGCTGACTTGAGGCTTGTAATGTCTAGTGTGTCTGTGTGTATGCGCATGGGCGAGTCACCAGGTCGCTCGAGAATGGGATGCGTACATCACGCTCGCAAGACAGATCGCAAGCGCGTGCAAAGCGCATAAAGATTTGCGTAAGTACTCCCACTTGTGATTCCTGTGTCGCATAGTGCAAGGGCAACAGTGTTGCTTTGCACGTTTTTTGGATTTGTGGTCTGTGTGCAATTTTGTGCAATCGTTGCATCATCACGTGGTCCTGTTGTGGTGATGGATGCCCTGAAGCATTTGCATACTGAGAACACGTGAGGCTTGTCTCAGGCTAAGGACCGGCGGGGATCTTGCAAAAGTCTCAAACGAACGCAAAACATGACAAAAAACTTACGAATCAAATCTAGAGCATCGACATTGATCTCCCTTCATCACCTTAGCGCCAGCCGACGTCAGCCAACTGTCCACTTCGCTAGCTCAAGACCAAGAACATTTGAGCAACCACCAAAACGTGCAATGACTAATTTATATAGTAAAGAGCCGTCGTGAATCTCAGGAATTGGGCAAAAACCTGCAAAAGGGATGGGCCCCCCTCAAAAGCGATCACCATATTTCCGCAGTTTTTGGATATGTTCAGCTATGTTGACATTGTGGCTAAAACCTGCAAAAGCGATAGGCCCACCTCAAAGCGATAACCTTGCTGAATCACGTCCTTTGATTGACAGTACGTTTTGGCAGACGCTCATTCAACCTAAGTGGGGAGTTGGCGGTGAACTGGCCAGCTGGTCGGCAGTTAGCGAGTATGTGAGTTGCCCGGTGTTATTTGATCAAAGCTTTGCCATAGAGAGTTGGCCGAATTGGACAAGCGTCGAAGCCGTGAAAAGCTTTTTGTTGAGATACTCAACTGAGCAGTGAGATAGCACCTAGTCAAGGTGATAAGTTGGCCGCAACTCAGCACTAAAGAGTTGCATGATTCGATAGAAAAGGTACCATCCTACATCACCACTTCAGTAGCACAAGCTTTCTGTACATTTAGTTGTAGATAAATGTTTGACACTCTCGTCATTTCGCCAGCTCAACACCTACTGTAGTTGACTCTATGCTCTGCTATACTTGGCTATTTCACCACTTGACAAGCTAACTCACCACCTGCCTGGAGGAAAGCCAAGCTTCCTGACCACCCAAGCCATTATCAGCAAACTCACCATTTGGACAGTCCAAGGCCTTGACCCAGACCTGTCCACCCCAACCTACCACCAGGTCAGGTGCCACCCATCTTCCACCTGTACTTCCACATCGGTCCTTGAGTCAATGACACCTTCTCCCTGACATTTTGTGGAATGCTGGTGGATAGCTTGCTCGTGTGCGCACATCTTTGCTGAGTGACATCAAGCCCCTGGGCAAGGCAGAGGCAGACAGCAACCTTGAGGACAGATTGCCGGTGAGAGTTACGTCGCTGCTCTGTCGCCTGCAAATCCAAATCGTCGGCCACCTGGTTTTGGCATGTTCCGTTGCACACTCAGCTCTTTCGGGGAAAGTTGGAGGACTTGTGGAGCAAGAGCTGCGTGCGAGAACTCGCCGAGGAACTTCGGAACGCTTGTGAAGAGGCAAGCCACGGCGAGCCTGCGAGTGCGCATTTGGTGGCGAAGATCTCTTTTAATCTCTTTTATCAGCTCACAGCTGTAGACTCTTGAATTGGCTGTTCAGGCCTTCAGGCAATGGGTTGATGCAAGATAGCTAGAGTATCGGGAAGGCTCTTCCAGCAAGCTGACAGTTGTCAAGTCCAACTTCAACATAGGTTGCATTTGCTGGTCTTGAGTGCAAACATAGACATAGCAATATGAAAGAGAACAATGAAGTTGGCGGATTGCAAGCCATCCCGCTCAACAAGGTTGGCTTTTTTGTTCTGACCGACCATGGGATTTGTGATGCTCTGATGGAGAGCCGTGCACTTAATCCAGCTGTTACGTGTCAATCCAGTTTTAGTTTTGCCATGTTTTGCCTACTGATGTGCACATGTTTGCTCGGTGTGGCTGGACAGCATGTCAAGCATTCTTTGTGGTAACGTGGGTTCGAACTATTTTTGGTCTACTTTCAGATTGAATGGCCATGATGCAATGGGCCAAAATCGGGTTGAGACATTTGGCGCTCCGCTGGAGAAAGTCGACCAATATTAGCTTATTAGCAGTTCCTCCATCCCGTAGGTGAAATTCGTGCAATGTCACGCATGTCCGTCAAAATCTCCCAAGTATTCATTCTTGGGCTGGGGCTGACGATTGAGTCTCGCAAGATCTTTCAATGTCGTAATCAATGGCAATCACAGTACGAGGAATTCATATCTTAAGAACTCTAAAAGCTCATCTTTGTCATTGGTGGTACAGCATAATGTGCCCGCATTCAGTCTTCAGACGTTGGACAGGAAGACTGGCTTGTCTCAAGTTGGTGTCATTTGCAACCAACTCTTCCATTCTTGTGATTTATCCAGATGTTGACTGACCTTGCCCAGGCTTGCGCAAAGAGTGCACGGCCTTCTTCAAGCGACCGCCGCAATCCAACGTGTCATGCTAGCCTGTTGACTTTTGCGGGGAGAAACAGCATGTTCAGCACGAAACTTCCAGGCTGGGGATGGTTAGCAGCACTGATAGCCGCTTTCTGTGGCTGGACCATGCAGGAGCCTCGTTTCTTCCAGTGAAGACATGTGAAGACCATGGCCGCACTTGAGGTGCCATGTGATGATGGACCTGCTTGGGCCTGTGCTCAGCTCGTGCGATGTTTCATGTAACGATGGACGGTTTTCAGCTTGTCCAGGCCTGGTCCCTTGGCCCGGTGCATGGACGGGGCAGCATGCCTTGGCAACTGGATCAAGAGGCACAGACGGCACAGACAGCTTTCACGCATTTTTTTGTTTGTTTTCGTTATATTTTTGGAGTTTCGCACAATGTATAACTTCATGTGTATACGTAGTAACTGGTATTGCATTTTTGTTGGAGGTAGGCCGTAGCAAGAGGAGGAAAACGAGTAGCTAGTGTAGCTAGTAGTAGTTCTTTGGGGTTAGGCGGTAAGGGGAGCCAACAAGTAGCCAGGAGTACGGGGTAAGGAGCTGGCGTCTGGTAAGCATCGCTACTAGGGTGGAGGCCATCGCTATTAGGTTGAAGGCCATTGTTATTAAGCTTAAGCAGCTACTACCTACCTGAGCTTCTTCAAGGAAGCTCCCCCCGCCTGAGGGCGGGAGAGCCTAGGGCCTAGTTGAAGAACTCAAAGCACATCGGGTTCAAAGACAAGTATTCAATGCAGGGCCAAGCTTCTCACTACGCCTGGACTTCTTGCAACTGCACCTGCACGACTTTCTGAATCCATGCAATCGTTTGACAGGAATTTGCGACGGTGTGGACTGCCTACTATGTTCAGTGCTTAGCCCTATTTTGCAGCTAGTCTTTTGGGACCTCGCAGGAGTTTCGTTTAAAATGTTGCCTTGGATTCTGTGTGAAAGGAGGTGTTTTGGACCGCGGTCAAAATTCAGCTCTTTTGCGAGCATTGGTACAGTACCCTTCTACTCATTCGTAGTATATTGATCAATTCGACTATGAGCAGGTGAGACTCCGCGAAACACCTGTACGCCGTAGGCAGACCTTTTGAGTTGCCTGGGGGCTCGAAGGAATCTTCAAAGCTTTCAGACACATTGGTCCGAGTCCAAACATCAGAACCTGTAAACCAGCCCAGGGCCCACGCGAAAAAGTATGTTGCATTTTGGCGGTAACAGTGGAGTTGACGAGAGGAGGTTATTTTGAATGACCATTCCGCGCCGCACACGACTGTACAATACTTATGACAAATACCGGCAAGTCCAGATATGATGTAAGGACCTTCCAAAATAGCCGCCAGCAATATAAAGAGCAGCCTTGGACAGGGATTTGGCTGAAACGAGCTGAATCCTTGAAAAGCGCGTTCTGCCCGCCTCTTAAGCGTGAACGATGTCAAAGCAGTTTGGGATTCTCCAGCTGCTGAATTTTGGTTGGCTCATATTGCCTCGTGCACGCAGCATTGGTTTCTGGAAGATACACAATCATATGCGTCAAAAGATATCCCAAGAGCCTCCCGTTCATCTCTCGTTGAAAGTCCACGCTTTCAGACTCAAGAAAATATCCCGGCAAGAGACCCTAAACAGTGTTGCCATTGAGGTCTAGAGGTCCAAGGTCTAGAGGTGTAGAAGCAGAAGGTCTAGTCTAGCGATAGAGGTCTAGAGATCTAGAGGTCTTGAGATTCAGAGAGGTCTTGAGATCCAGAGAGACCTATATATATATAGACTATATAGAGGTCTAGAGAGTTTTTAAGAATTTTCAATGGCTAGAGATCTAGAGAGATCTTACATCCAGAGAGATCAAGAGGTCTAGAGGCCTGGAGCTCGTGAGGGCCTGGACCAATCCTGACATGTCAACAGCTCTAGGTCTAGAGGCCCAAAAGCCTGGAGGTTTCAAGGTCTAGAGATCTAGAACTTGAGAGGTCTAGAGCTGTAGGAGTCTAGGGCTCTTGAGATCCAGAAAGATCTAGAGGCCTAGAGTTCTAAAGGTCTCTAGGGCAAAAGGCCTAGAGTTACAAAACCCAGAGGTCGCCTACAAATTGAGAGGTCTAGAGTAGAGGTCTTGAACATCCAGAGGCATCTGAAAGGATTACAGAAATGTTTAGATGAGAGAGCGTGTAAGAGCGGACATATGAGAGCACGTGCATGAGAGCACACAGATGAGCACATATACAAGAGAGCACACGTCACGTGTCCTGAATGGGGGGGGGCACGGCTTCACCCGTATAGTTAGTGACGCACGTCACGAGCAGACGTGTGAGAGCACATTTCGTGCCTTCGGGATTCACAAAATGTTGCGCCTCCCAGGAGATTTGTACTTCGAGGTTCACAAAATGCCGCGCCTGCTACATACGATATTTGCACATCAAGATTCACATCGCACAGCCATGCCAAAGCGTTTCCAAAAAAAGAACCACATGTCCAAAGGTCACGATTTACTGCACCAGCCACGAGACAACCAGTTTCTGTGAGACTGCGCAGTCGAAAATGCAAACCAAAGTTTTTGAGAGGCACGACTCTAGCATAAATAGCAGCAACATAGCCAAACGCCCCGATGAGCACCGCCGATCAAACACCCTGCCTTAACTACTACCGTAAGAACCCCGAGTGTGACCATACTGTTTGGGGAACAAAGAAAAGATATTTTTAAGTTTTGCACGGATTGACCCACAAGTTAGGGAACACAAGCTAAACTTAAATCATCCTGTAAGTGCATATATATATATAGTTCCTGTGCAAGGGCAGGCCGAGGCAGCAAATCACTGCAGTTGAAAAGCTGTGACAAAGAATGTGATAAAGGACCATTAGGATTGATGTGACCGCCTACCCATCGCTGTATGGAGGCCGAGGTCGAAAAACTCGTTGCCCGCTTGATGAGCCTCTTTGCAGTGGCGATGCATTTGCCAGTCAAGGACTCAAGAACCTGGCGAAAAAAGCATTATGAGAGTGACAAGTGACAAGTATTCGCGTTTTGACTTTGTGAATTCTTGCTCTGCGAGGCGACAACGTTTGACAGCGCATTGAAGAATCATCGGTCTTCCATGCGAGCTATTCTGTACCCTGAGCTGGCTGAGGCTGGTGTTAGATTGTTTCGTGACGAGGGTGCATGTTGGTTACTGGTCACCTATGGTACAAGACATTGAGGGAATAAGACGGAATAAGACGTTCTAGGATTCTTGTGTCCATATCAGTTCGTACAATTGTTGTATAGTTTGTGATGTTCCTGTTTCACGGACATGCCACAAGAGAAGCCTTTCAGCTTCTGCATGACTGATTTGTACCAAACGTGTCATGGCAGAACTTGGAGGTCACGCCTGCTCATGGCGCGGCTGGACCTGCAATCTTTAGATCTTTCGACCATGTCTATGGGGCAAGATCCGGGACAGTAAATAATCCTCAAGCAAGTGGAGACCAAGATGATCCAATATGAAGATTTAATTGAGCCCAAAGCAACCAAACGTTGACAATTTCCGAGAGTGAGTAGACGGATCGCCTAACATGCGATACCAACTGCACTTTGATTCCATGGAGTGAAACTGAACAAAAGCAACCTCAAACACTGGAACAAAATCATATAGGGGACGGCGGGAATGCGGTTGAACAAATGTATGTTGATAGAAGACCTTGATTGTACCGATGGAGCTTTTGAACAATAGTTTGAACAATATATATATAGATGTAAACCACGAAGGGACATGAATAGGTGAAAGACTCAGATACAAGTGTGCTTAAATAAGGTGCCTGCGTTGTTGAGGACCCTGGAATTTCAAGCACAATGTGGAATAATGTGGATGTGTTGGCTTTGTTGGAAAAACTACGTGTCACGTTTTTGCTGTATGCTGTTTTACCTTCGCAGAGGACTTAAACCAAGGGGCTTGCCTTCCAAAAATGGGGAGAGGTCCCCTTCGCCGACGAGTCCGGGAATCGGGTCCGTGCTTAGCGCGCCCCGGACACCATCACATGGTTGCGTGGATGGCATGGCCCCGAAAGGAAGGCTACTCGTACTTTCCTTAACGAACAGGAAGATCAGGAAGTGAACTCCCCATGTTAGCGAGTCAGAATGTTATGTCATCATACAAAACGATGCATACAATTGTTTTGGCAAAGGGCCCCACTCATGCGATCATACTCTGCAGTCTGAGGGATACGTGAAGGTGTCCGCGATCTCGATCTCGATCTGGATGCATCCCTGGAATCATGCTTAATTCCTCAGGACAGAGAAGCATTTGTGGAGTTCATCCAAAACAAAACTCATACCAGGCATTCTTTCTGCTGTTGCTTCCACGTGTGCGATGTTTTCCGTGCTTGCGAAGCGATTCGCAAAGACGAAGAGCGTGGGTATCACGCCGTGTGGAGCAGACTTTCTATGATTTTCTATGGAACAAATCTGCAAACGCTTTTTCCCATGTGGACTTCAACATCACATGACAATCTAGCAAAACCCCAAAGCACAAAGTCCAACAATCTGGGTCTAGAACTGTGTCCCGCGTAACGCTCAAGCGGCCCAGTGGTTCTGGTTCGCCAAACATATCAAGTAGTCGACATAGTCAATGTCAACCAAGAAACAAAATTCCAGTTGGCGACAAGCGGAAGCTGTCCTAACCAGCCGCAATAGAACCACCGGACAGAACGAAAGAACTTCACGAGCTGTGAGCTCGCGCATCCTGTCAAGCCCAATTATGCCCAAACAACCTCAAAGGTCGAGACACGTTGCAATTGCCCCCCCTGCCCCCACCCCCGCCCATGTCAAAACATTGTCAAACACGCTGGGTTCACTAATGACGCCGGCAGCTTAAGCAACGATCCTTGGAGGAAGTGCACGATATGTTTAGATTCAAAGTTGAAACTCTGAAGTCTAAAACACAACAGAAATGTGGGCCAGTGGACCTGAAGGTGTTTAATTAATATGGAGCGTTAGAGATAAGTCAGTGATTGGGAATTCTTGGTGAGCTTTAAATCTTAGGACCATGGCACAACTCCGATGCATGGGCTTCTCTTGAAGTCCCCACAAATCTACCCACACTTCTCCACTGCTTGTTTTCAGGCCTCCCTTTTAGGTGCGAACCGCTGCTTGTACACCACTGTCCACCAAGCAGATATGTTCCCTTTTGTATCCTTTTGTGCACCTCAACGCAAGATCGGCAACCAGCACATTTTGCAATATGTTCTATCTTGGGAATGAAAGACTGTTGATGATGAAAACAACTATACTGTACGATAGACTTAGACTGATTCACACAAGAGAAACGGCAGAGCATCACTGATTGTCCCTGCTAAAGAAATGCTGGACTTCAAAGGTGTGAGTATAACATTGTTATCATCACTGTATATAGTGGTCCCCGAATATATAGGTAGAAACTGTGTCCAAACATTTTTAGGTGGGGATGTTCTTTTCTATTTATTTGGGGGTCTATATAATAAATAGAAATGAGTGAAGACATAGAAATCAATGGAAATCAACAAACGCGGGGCTGCAGCTTCGGCTAGGCCGACTTCGAGCAAACAAGCGAAGTGATCCGTTCGCCATGATCTGAGATGTTGGCCTTTCGACCCGACGAAGAGACCAACAAAGTCTACAGCGAAACCACAGACCTGATTGATTACTGAAAAGGATTAAAATGGTGCCCGCTTGTTTGTTCCCTTTGTTTCAACCGTGCCGGCGAAAACAACAAATCAGCACATCGCAACCGGAGCAAGCACGTCATGGATGATGCACCCTTGATTTTGTGAAGCACATGACTTGGCTCAGGCCGGAGCATACTGATTGGGGTTGTGTCACTGCCAGGAAGCTTAGTTTTTGTGGCAGAGCATGTTCCACACTCGTGCCGGTAAGCACTGTCCCAGGTCTTGCTCGCAGATCCGGAAGTCTCAGGACTTGAAATTTGCGACAAGGAGTTCCCATTGGCGTTTTCTATGATGTATTCATCCCATGAAATTAATCATTCATGTTTGTTGGTTTTTATTGTTTGTTCCACCTTTCAAGCGGGGGTGTTTCTTCTTGTTGGAGCTGAAGAAGATGCTTGGGCTGCTCGGAGCTGTGGCTGTGAATCTAAAGCGCCTCTATTGGATATGTGTGTACTTGAGACAGAGATGATTTGTAGGGCACTATTAGATGTTTTCTAGTCGGTCAGTGTCCTCAAATAGGATGGTGGCTGGACATCAATCCAACCGCAGCGGCATGCTTTGGTGGTAAACCTCGGTGTCTTGGCAGCAGTTTCTTTGTTCATTTGCCTGTCCCAACTATATAAAGCATTATCAAAATACCGTAGTTTACGAACGGTAGAGTTCTTGATGAACGAGGCGTCCACCAATGACAGATCACACTATTGGGTCCACCTGTCTGACATGTGCCCTTTGCAAACATATCAATACCTGAGGTGAACTTCTCCAGTGGTGGACTGGTGGAAAGTGGTTGGCTACCCCTCATCGTGTCCTTGCCAGGCTGGCTGGGTGCAGCTTAGAGGGTGAGCAGTTTTCGGAAGGAACCAATCACTGGGATGATAACCTTCAATGGCTAAGTGTCGTAACTCTTGGTCTAAGAGAAGGACACTGGCTTTCCGTACCATGACGCCTTTGGTCGTGGTTAGACTGCTTTGTTACATCCTGTCGCAGGCCAGACAGTGCCGGCGAACGCCTGTCGTGTCCGTGCGACCTGCGTTCATAGCTTTTGCAGTCTCAGACATTTCGGTGGTCCAAATCACAGATTTTGGGCAAGGGATTTGGGTGGGCCGAATGAGTGCCGGTGCCCCAAACACAGCAGCATCTTTAGAAGCTTGATTGATCGTGTGCACCTTGCTTCAATAAAGGAACCAATATATATATATAACTATATATATAGATCATGTTTTTCATATATAGAGCTTGGTTCTGATTGAATATGTTTTGCTTTGAGTGGAACACTGCAAACACTGCAAGGCAGAACGGCCCAGATGAACTCTGGGGCCTGAAGGAATGAACTCTGCTCGCCTGTGTTTCGCAGGTACTTTGGCTTGGTAAACCGAGAGACCCTTCTTCAGCCTTTGCTTGCCGAGAGTGGCAATCACGAAGGCAAGTCTGGTCCAACTGTTTGGCTTGCCAATAGAAGCTGGACAGCTCTCATTGGGTTTGTGGATGAGAGTGAATGACTCAGTGACCGTCTCCCAAATGTTGTCCAAAAGTATGCAGACACATTGCTGTTTTGGTGAACATCAAAACGCATTACCTTGGCCATAGGCCGGCTAAGTCTACCCCATCACCAGGAGTTCGGCAAGTTCAAACTCCCAGGCATCACAGCCGGCGAGTTCCTCCAAAACCATGAGAGGTACCGTGCGTTGGCAGCTTTGACCGAAGAGCGTTGGCAGCTTTTGCGTTGAAAGTTTGGAGACTGTATTGACTGCGTCCATTTGGGTAGTGCCTTGAGCTGCCATGTTTCGGCTTTTGCATTTCTTTTTATAGCACAACAGTGTTTCTTGATTTGCAAACCGCAAAGGAGAAGGTGAGAGTTTAATGTATTGTTGGGTTTTTTGGTGGTAGTGGCACTGTCAACTTTCATGACAAATGAAGTCGACTAGGACCTTTTTGGATCTGGCTGTAGTTGTCAATACATGCAGTAATACATGCTTTGAAGCTTTATGGCATCTCCCTTTGACTCCAGATTCTTGACTACCTCTTACCTGCTTCTGAAGGTACTCCGATCCGCCAAAGACTCGCGGGCAAGATACTAGCTTGAAAAGATAAACGAAACAAAATGCGCCTTCCAATCAGCACTGTTCATCACCGGAGCGTCAAAGTCAAACACAAAGCTTAGATGCATTCGTCACACATGCTGGATAGGTACATACCAGCTGAACTCCTCCTTTGACAGCAGCAATCAGAGAATCTACTTCAGTCCTTAAAGGAGAATAGATATGCGAGACTCTCAATAGCTGCGATTTGCTGCGCAGATGATCATTTACCTCAGCGTGATTTTGACTGTGAATCAAAACTTGCAGATCCTGGCCAGCTCCTTAGCAAGGACAACGAGAATTTGTCATCAGAGATTCTTGAAGAGCACCTCTGCCAGCAAACCTTGGCTGCTCCGTACAAAATCACTGTATAATACTGTATATGGTTTCGACTGGAACTTGAATCCCGCCTTTCTATTGAATGAATCTATTGTTCTGACGCGGAGATGAATCTTGTTGAGAACGTTCGAGTTCATTGAGAGGATCTTTGGCTAGGGAGACTGTCAATTGAGAGTGTCTCAACTGGTGCATGTGAATCTGAGCTTAGCTCGTAGAGTCGAGTCATCAAAAGGAAAGCATTGCCAATGGAAGGAAGTACTTGAACTTTGGGTGACTGCACTGCAGTGCCAAAGAATCATTTACCCAGCTCAGTTTGAACCTTCATCCCTTCGCGCAGAGAGCAGTAAGTTGTCGGCCGTTTGGACAAGGCTCACTCCAGAATAGAAGGTTTATCCTGCTTGCTAAAATGTGATTGCATCATTAGTAATTACCTGGTTTGATAGTCCAAAAACAGCGCGTCCCGCAGGGACACACATCCGTTAACAAATTATCCTATACGCCATCTCCTCCAGGTTCCCCCTCATATGTTCTATCAACAACGGGAGAACCTCAGCACTTCATTATGTTTGCCAAGTGGATCTAGGAGCCCCCAAAACCGTGCCAGTAGCTGGGAACCACCATACATGTAGACCAGCAGCAGGTAGGACTCCTTTGACAGGTCCGATTTTGCCTCAGTGCTGAGGCCATGGGTTTGTACGTGTGGGGACTCAGAGGGCTTTCTCCAATGACGTGCACCGACACTCAAAGTGAACTTGCCTGGTAGGTATACATGTTTTTTTTGGTTGCTCAGACAGGACGTGTGCACTTATGTGCGCACTTGGCCGTGCTTGTCCAGGATAGGATTTGTTTAATATCAAACATCTCCAGAATTTTGTTTGCGTGCATCAAGTTTACTAATTAGTGTGAACCTGCCAACATGGCAGAAGATGCAGAAGCTTCACTGTAGTCTCAATCAACAGAGCAATCATATGTGAGAGTGTCAAAAGTCAGAATATACTCTTCCCAGATATTCTGCCAGCAACAAAGGAATCCAAATGGGGTCAACAAAAAGCATATCCTAGGGGACCAAATAATAGCAGTGAGTGCTGTAGACAGCTTGGTCAACAGATTGAACATGTGATTTGTAGCTAAGCTACTAGTAGTTGCAGCTGGGTTTGAGCCAGGAGAGCCATTTCTCACCAACGACGATCCTCATGTACCGGAAACAACAGGCATCGATGCAATTGTCCATGACAGTTGCATGACTTGTTGCTGTCAAAGTCACACCACCTTGATTCTCTTCCGGTTCGGTTCAGTTCACGCTTCAAAGCCTACTTTCGCTTGCGGTACAGGCCTACTTTCGCTTCCGGTTTGCCTTCTACTTGATGCTTTTGCGACCTAGCGCACGGGTCTCAGATGGACATGTGGTCAGTCTGCATTGCTGAGCAAACAACCATCAGCAGCACATATGCAATCTCAGCAATCATTCTGCCAGAAGCCCTAGATCACTGACCTTTGCCATAAAACAAAGAGAGGCAACTAGAATACCCAGAAATGTCGACATGTCAGCAGGGAAGTTTGACGCGAAAGCATTTTGACCCACAATGCACAGCCATCAACTTGTTCTCAAGGATGCGGATTCCCCTCATATAAATGCAATTTACTTTATGCTGTTCTCCTTCCAAATTCGATTGGAGAAGATATAATTGCTCAGCTCTGCTCAGATTTTAGCGTGGTTGCGCCTGACCGTGATAGATGAGAGCACAGATTGGTTGCTGCTGGGCATTGGCGAGGCTGAAAGTGGATGAAAGTGGCACCTCTTATTGAAATCAGATTGCAATGTCCTTTTTTTGGCTTGTCACACCGAATTTTGGTATGTCAAAGACCCATGCAATTTGCATCCCTTTCTGAAGATTTTCCTCTAAGCTAGCCTTGGCGGAGCATGTAAAGCATGTGCAGCAACGAAGTGCACCTGGTTTCGTGAGGCATTGCTGCTGGTCGTCTACACGCTTCTTTTGTATGGTCTCAGACCTACAACAGGCACTGACCTGCACACAAGCTATGACTTCACTGGCAGAATACGGGACTGACATGAGTCTGAAATCACGAGGTTATTTGAAGCTCGGTCATGCCCTTTCATACATTTTTGGAAGTTCACAAAGGTGAATGTAGTGTCTTTTCGGCGCCTTCTGAATATCGCACCGTAAGCTTATCAAGTTGCACTCCCTCTCACATCATTTGGTGCCTTTGCCTCAGATAAGTCCGGCTTGATGAAGCTTTGGCGCCTGATTCTCAGCCTGGCATTCCGGATCCATCGTTGCGTACAGCAACGGTTGCAATGCCATGTTTTGCTTGTGTCCTTTGTTTGGAGTTGCTTTTGTTGGGTTGGTCTTGCCCTAAAATACTGCAATTAAGGGTCAAGGGGCGAGACTGATGGTGCTTGGGCATGCGTTGGTTCGAAGAAAATTGAATGGACTGACAGCATTTGACAGCGACATACATGGCCAACACAATGTATTCAGCACTTGAACTGCCAGTCCGTGTGTTTCATATATATATATATGTGCAGAGATAGATAGATGTACCAGATCATATAAAAGGGTCCATAACCTTCAATAGCTTTCGTGCAGATGCGATAGCTTTCATCCTCTCAAAAGCCGAGGTTCAGAGATGCGTGGCCCCCGTCGCCAAGGTAGTCAAGGCTGGACCAGTGCTGGTCGCATTGGCCATTCCGCAGCACTGGTTTTTGGAAACTCCTTTGCGACCTTTAGGCATGCCTTGGTGGATTGTGCAAGGAATCTATGGCAATGCCTTATATTTGCCTGGCCTCTCTGCCTTCCAGCTTCCCAAACCAAAACCATCTGAAGCGAACACTCGTGCTGAGTGATGTCCAGGCTCTCGCATGGGCGAGGCTCGAGCTGGACTCTGGGAGGCCGACCATGATGCGGCTGATGCGGAGAGAATTGGCAACAGCACTGGACAGCACTGGCTGATCCAAAGACCCATGTGGTTGGTGAACGGACGCGACCCCAAACCTGGTTGCTCACCAGAACATCCAATGTCCTTTGGGGAGGCAGTCAATTTTGATCATCCCTCACATCTCTGGCAAACAAGGCACCTGCACTTGCTGACACGGCGGCAGGCGCCATCAGAGAGTATAGATGTCGTGAGTTGAGACATGTTAAGGCACATCACCAAGTGGTTCACATGTTTGTGAGTTAAGTTTTACAATTTATGACACAACAACTTCAATCCCACCAAGAGTGAGGTGATGCAGTTTTGACTCGTGCGAGTCGAGTCACTCAGTGTCGCAAAACCGAGTATTAAACGACGTGTTTTTCCAATCCTAGCAGTCCATTTGGCTTTTCATGTCAAATCGCAATCCGCAGATATGCTGTTTGCTTTCTTGGCGATGTGGGAGTTCACTGAAACTGTCGTCAAATTTTGTTGGAGCTCACCTCCCTGCCACTTGCTTTTGGCATGTGTTGCTGGCGGCAACATCACATGCGCAACATTTGCAAACTTGTGGTCAACTCATCGTTCCAATCACCTGCGACTGCCAGAGGTGCCAATGTGGTGGACGCAGAGGCTGCAGAGGCTCAAGAATCTGCTATTTCTTGGCGCTACTTTACGTAACACACTAATTCTCAAGATCCATTGTACATTTGGGACAATAAACCAGGGAGAAAGACGTTCTATAAGGAACAAACAAAATCAAGGCATAAAAGACATATTAAATAATGAAAAGACATCCCATATGATATATGGTGTCCTTATACTCAATTCTGGGAAGGCTTCGATGCCAGACATACCATACATTGCTCTGAATAATTGATCCAAGAACATAATAAAATCAATAAAATTGAATTATATATAAATTATATAATCAATAAATTCATTATTAAAATTATAAAATTAATCTTTTAGAAATAATATCTTTTTTATAATGGAATTTATATTCGGATGGAATATTAATCGATTTTAATATATTGATTCGAAATTTTCTTGGAATTATATTATTAAACAACTATAATAAATGAAATTATATGTTATTGATATTTTAATAAAGAATTGGATTTGAACACCTAGGTAGAATTGTGTGGTATTTTTTTGTTATACGAAGGGTTTTCGGTAAGGCCGTCGATATAATTTTATATTTAATTTATTTGAGGTGGGGTTAAAATAAGTGTAGACTATTTTAGTTAGGAGAGGTCGATGTAAATGGTTTAGGGTAAGGATGTATTGGAAACCGATAAGGTCTTCTTTAAAATCGATAAGCTGTATATAATATTGTATTATGATATTTATTATTATTCCTGACATTTTTGTAGTACCTGTTGTATGTCGAATGAAAATTTTATTGATAGTACCCTAGTGGGTGGCTTTAGTATATGATACGATTTTTGTATATTTTTTTAATCTGCTGTTATTTCTTGATTAAAAATAGGTACCTAAAATTTCCTAAATCCATTCGAAATCGCAATGCTTTTGTCCGCTGACACGCGAGCTGTGAAGACGTTCGTCATCTACTGCTTCTGATTTCAGCGAGTAGATAGCTCCGCTTTATGCGTCTACAATGTAAATGCGAATGCCAAAAGCATTTGGTTGAACAAAAAATTGATAATCGATAAGATTTCCCCTAAAACCGATAACGATCAAAAACATCCTTAGCATAAATAATTGATTTTGACCGTGGTTTATTTTTATAAAATGTGAGTGATTATTGCATTCTTTTTTCGTGCTTTTTATTATGGATTTAATTAAAAGTTTAAGGCCTTAGGACGTATTGCTTTTTTCTTTTAATTTATTCTAATTGATCCGGTTATCGTTTGGCTAATTAAATCTATACGGTGATTCTGCACTTCTACTTAAAAATGGGATTTGATTTGTTTTTATTAATATTTCATAAGTACTTATAGTTTCTTGTTACAAATCCGGGGGCGATCGCGGATATGATGCCATCGCTTTCGGCTGTTGCTCATCTCCATCTCGTCGATGTAGGCCTTGGCACGTCGATGCCGTACTTTCTAAGCTTTTATTTGCTTGTGCCTTTGTGGAGTGGAGTCCGGGATCGACCAATTTGTCGTAATCGTGGGGAATATTGACGAGATCGTGTCACTTCTATTCGATCCTCCTTCTGGCATTATTGTCGTAATGTAGCACGGAATTCCATTGTCCGTGCGACCCTCCACTAAGGTCAATTGTAGTTGAGGAACTTTAGCATCTGGTTGCTGCTCCATCATGATGGCCTGCTTCATCAGGTCGTTCCGATGGAATATGCGGTTTCCAACCTGCCCCCAATAAATGGGTTTAGACCCTGGTGGTCTCTCCCAATTTCGCTCTGAATCCGTCAGTGCTTGCAGCGCCAACCTCAGTCCCTCTGGAAGTCCAGTCCATCGCTCCATGGGCGGCATGGGAGGGGGAGGTTTCCTAATCCTCCCTGCAATCATCGTCGTTGGTCCTGGGAGCAGCGCCGTGGATGCACTCGCCGTTGAGTTGATCGGCGGTCTTTCTCCCATAGGTCTCAGTCCATTTGCACTAGCCGATGACCTTTCAGTCCTTTCTGTTGTCATTCCCGTGCCCACCGGATTATGTACTCGTCGATGGCGCAGGCCAACTGCTTCTTCAGCCCTGATATCCTCCGGGATGCGAAGGTGGGGAGGGAGAGTGTGCTCTTGTCGAGCCCACTCTCCAATTGGCCTCGTGCCCACATAGTAGCTCGCTGCTTTTGCTCCATGTACCGGGCTATGTAGTTCAAAGAACGTGTAGCCATTCCACCTTCCCTCGATCTTATTGCTCATCCGGCTCTCCCTCGTTGGCGGCTCAATCCATGAATCTTCTGAAGGTCGGCCTGGTTGTTCTCCACCAATGTATTTGATGGTCATCCTCCTGCCCGTCAAGATCTGCTCATCTCGCAATGGATATGAGCTGTGGATTGGATGGCATCTCTGATACCTCATCTTGCAATGAACCCTCACCACAAAGTTTTCCACCACCTGCCAGCGGTCTGTAGTTCCTGTTGGAGGCACATGCTATGGAGGATGCCACCAAGCGTCATGCGGTCGCGCTCTAGGTGGGCCGCCATCATCCGCTTGCAGCATTCTAACCATGGCTCGCGGGCGCGCTGTGGTCTTCTGGTCACCACTCTGACCCTGTCGGGAGCCCGTTGGGCTACTGTCAGGAGGATGGGTTTCCCTGGCGGGTTCATTTTGGGCCCTCGCCACCGATCTTTTCTTTTCTTTTGTATCTTCCACCATGGGTTCATTTCGTGCCCTCATGATGGTTTCCCCTGCCTTGGGAGCAGGTCCCCCCAGGGATGGCTTATCTTCCCTATCCCATTTTTCTGAATCTTTCTCAACCAGGTGACTCCTGCCAGCATGAGTGCAAGAGCCACCAAATCTACCAACTGCGACTCAGCACCACTCGCAAAGAGCGCCGCTGCACATAGCACTGCCAACGCACCTCTCATGATGGTCCAATCATCTTCTTCTTGTTGTTCCCGCTGTTTCACAGTCATTGTCTTCACTTGTGCCTGGCTCCTGCAGTGGTTCTCCTTCATCGCGATCTGGTTCACGAATGACTCAAAGGACGGCCCCATAAGTTGCTTCGTGAGTCCATCAGCCGGTAGTTCTGTCCCCTTGACATGATGTGGGTACCAGCCACTCACCTCACAGCTCACCGCCGCCCTCAGACCAGCTGCACGTAGTCGAAGATGGCGGGTCCTCCACGCCCCCACATCACCCTGATACAGTGCCAATGCACTTTTATTGTCACCATACAGCGACCTTCTCACATTCTCTATGCCGAGGGCTTCAAGCAAAGTTGCCACTCCCTCAGCCTGCTGGAAGACCTCCGTATGGGCCACCAACTCCGCTTGCGCTGTTGAGCCCGTGATAAATGGCTGCCTCGCTGAACTCCACAAAATGGGACAACCAGCCATCATCACAATCGTTCCATGAACAGACTTATAGGCTTCTGCCGCCGGTGCAAATGATGCATCCGCATATATTTCGACGTCAGCCTCGCCCCTTGGGAACTTAAGCTCTTCCTTCTCGCCAAGTAGGTGTTCACTCGCCTTCCGGAAGTTGATGCCCCGGTCAGCAATATTCTTCAAGTACGTCAGGATTGCCCTCGCCTGTTCACATATTTCCCTCGGGCGACGATGCATTGCTCGACTTAGGACTCCTGTGGCATGGCAAACATCTGGCCTGCTCCTGCACGTAATCCACTGAAATTCTCCGACGAGTGTTTGTGCCTCCCTCAACGTTGCAATATCGAACTTCTCATCCTCCGTTTCCTGGAGAACCGTCCCCTTCCACATCGGTGGGCCCGTCACTCCTTTCTTGTCGCAGAGGTCCAGGATGTAGTCCCCTTGATGCAACTTGTATCCATCGCTTGTTCGAAGCACCTGAAATCCACAGAACTTCAGCTCTTGTCCTTCCTTCTCGAGCACTTGGCTGCCTGAGCACTCCCATATGGCCTCCACCTTATGGAGCACAGATCTAATTTCCTCTGTGGGTCCCACCATGATCAGATCGTCCACATACGTCCCTAAGTAGGCCTTCACCTCGCCGTCCAGGTCCACGATCTTCCACACATTGGCCTCCGCCAACTGTTCCATTCGTCGGGCCTGTCCATTGCAGCTCCATGTCGCTCCTCTCAGGCACTGATTGCGGTGACAAGTCCAGTCCTCTGGTGATTCTCTCAACCCATACAAGGCACCCTCTGCAGCCCACATTGTTCCAGGCGGCACGATCCCCAACTGGGTTACCAGTTGAGGCGGTTTCACAAGGGTCACCCGATGCGCTGCACTTCTCTTTGGTGCCTGCAAGAACGCACTCTTGATGTCCGTGGAACCACGTGTCCAGCCCCTCTGACTTGCGACCATCATCAGGACCCTCAGTGCGACTGCATCGATGCCTCCCGTTGAAGTTGTCACAGTCTCATCAGGTGTGCCAAAATTTCCACACCCCACAATCCTTGCCTTCCTTCTTCCACATGGTGCCTTGCGACTGCACAATAGCTTGCCCGGGATGATTTCGATGTAGATGCCAGATTGCACCAGCGCCTTCACCTCCTCAGGCGTTTTCCTCACTAATTTGCCAGTATTCTCCAACACCATAACCTCACTTTCCACCGGGGGAATCCACAAATCTTTCTCCTCGAGGATCTGTTTTGTTCCGACCAAATAGGTCTGCAACACCTCCGCTTCCTGTGGAATTGCTTCCTTCTCCCCCGTTTCCATTGCTTTCATGATGTGGGTGATCTCTTGTTGGTCCTCTCGAATTCTTCGATCCAGCCACATAGCATCTCTTCTCAACTGCCTGATGCACGCATCTGTTTGACCTTCTGGTGATATGCTCATGGCTACCTTGTCCACAATCACCTGTTGGAGCCCTCGTCGGAGTTCATTCATCACCTGCACCTCTCTTGTGATGCTCTTGATGCCCTCCACGACGATCTCTTCCACATCCTTCTCTTCTTTCGGCGTTTCACACACCCTGCACTCTTTCTCAACTGCGACCTTTTTGAGTCCACACCCTTGACACTCTTCCAGTTCTTGGTGTTTGTTCAGGTCCACAGTATTTCGGGATTGGCTCAGCGCCTTCACCGCTGTATAGACTTCCTCCCCCCCAGGTCGTCGGCCTTGATGATGTAGTCGATGAGCTGGTTGTTTACCTTGCAGTCGGTACCTTCGGTCTACCGCATCATATTCCTCAACCTCAGTCATCAGCAGTCCATGGACCTGGGTTTCGAAGTCATCAGCTTGAGCATCCTCCTCACCACCGCCATGATCTCCGTCACGATCTGGTGAAGGGGGTTGTGCCTGATCATCAAATACCTCCCAAAATTCAGCCGCTTCTTTGAGTTGGTTTGCAATGGAGTGCAGGTTTTTATTGTGCAGTAGTTCCGCTGCATCTTGACCATCACGTTCCGGACGGTTCCGTTCAAGTTCACCCTCTTCAAGGTTGCCATCTTCAACGGCCTGAACTCCCCCCTCAATGGTCGCTGCCCGACGCGGCCTCACAGCTACCGTGGTTCGGAACCCATGCCCGTCAATCGTCATCACCCAGTAGGCCCCCGCCGATGAAGCCATGCCTTCTGCTGGACCCATGACAGTTGCCTCGATCATGGGATGCTTCCATTCATCCTAGCGGCGATGCCAGGTCTTTGTCCGAACCATGGCCTTGCAGCCATAAGGGATCAGCCTTGGTAAGTTCAGTCCAAATGCTCTCAGCTGTCCTCGATGCCTCTCTTCTGCTGCGTGCCTCAATGCCGTCGGCCAGTCACGAACAGGTAATCCAGCAGACTGTAGGAGCACCCTTGCAGCATTCTTCAATACGCCAACCTCAATCTCCGCCCTCGAGTTTCCAGTTGGCTCATCGCCCGCAGTGAAGCAGTGCTCTAAACCTCTGGCCGTAGTCCACTCTCGGAACCGCTTCGACACGAACTCCTTGGCCCGGTCGGTCTTGATGCGGAACACCGGGACCTGAAGTGCACGGTACCTTGCAAACAATTTCGATGTTGCAGCTATCACCGTTGCCTCCTTTCGATTTAGCAGAGGTGCTGCCAGCGTGAGGTGCTTCACTCCCACGTCCTTGAGTTCAGCGATTTGCCGCTCAAATGATGCCAGTTTCACCTCCTCACACACCACTGCCTCCTCTCCATCTCCCTTAAATGGGTTTGGGTCCTGGCTTTCCGGTAGAATTTCTTGCCGGTCTTGTAGTACATGTTCAGCGCCTTCCTCAATGTCCTCCACCGAATCATCTGGCTTCCACCCCCAGATCAGCGGCTTGTCATGACGGACAGGCACTGTCACTGTAGCCACCAGGAAATACCGTGGTTGACCCATATCTTGATCACACCCTGGTGCAAAAGGTCCAGCCACATCCACTGCCATCGTGAAGGCACTTGGAAACTGCTGTCGGAGCCGTGGGCGATCTCTCCCAGCACCACGGAGGCACTCTCGACAATCTCTTCGATGTGGCACATGCCCGTTCAAGATGGGCTGATACCATGCCCAATTGGTGTCCTCCCGAACGGTTTTCACCCTGGGTTGGTCCCCAGCCCTTGCTCTCTGCCAGGAGTCTACCACTGTCTGCTTTAAGCCCCCAGCCCATGCAGCCAGACTCTTTGACTCCAGCAATCGTAGTATCCAATTGCACCACTTCAGGTATGGATGACCACAGGCATGTTGGCTTCTTCCTTGCGTGGCCCAGCGCTCGTTGGTCCACTGAGATCCTCCTCAATTTCAAGTCCTTCTCCAGCACCTGCACCACCTCTGACCACACTGTGAATGTCGGAATGTTTCCCCCTTCACGATAGGTTGCTGGATCCTCTGGCGTCTCCACCATGAACTCAGTCTCCCCCGGATTCGCTGACTCACACAGCTCTGCCAACACCAACGTCCTCAGCAGCAATTGGTTGTCTGTCTCCACCAAAGTCCGCTCATGCGGCTTCAAGTCTCTTTTTCCCCACCTTTCAGGGCCTTCGCGCTCTCGTACTTGTCGAGGTTCACCGTCGTCTCGAAGCCGAAGTACAGAGACCGATCTGCACGGTGGTCCTGCCAGGAATGTCTTCACTTTTCCCGACCTTGCCACATCCATCAAATATGCCATGTTGGAGTCGTTCAACAGGTCCTGGTTCTGGAGGATGTCGACATTCACCACCACCCACCCTGTAGGGACTCTCTTTGACCACCATGATGGTTCCGGCCCACAGAACAGGTTGAGGACGACATGGTCTGCCTTTTCAATGCTCCTCCTCATTCTCCTGTTCCATGCAACCTCTGCTGACTTGACTCCCGGTCAAATTGCCAGCTTCGCCAATTGGTCCAGTGGGACTGCAGGGAACTTCTCCTTCAACATGTTCATGTCAGTGCTTTCACCACACCATGAACCTTCTTTTTCTCTTCCTCCAAGCACGCCATCACGCGCTTGCCGTCCTCAGTCGAGAGGTATGGGCAATTGGCCACAACTCTCACTGTCAATGTTCCTGCTTTTGGAAGATGCAGCCGACATTGGCCAGGTCGCCAATCGATGACCCCGCCCTGTGCCACTAATTCTCCAAGTGGTATTATCGGCGCCACGTCGCCGTCATTGGTCAATAGGACCCCACTCTCAGTTTGGCGCAGGATGCACTCACCCGTTGCCGTTTGCACAACTGTCTCCCCTGCTTTTTGCCACTCCTCCTGAGACACCGGTGCGCGTAGGATGTATGTAGCCCCTGAATCCAGTAGCACTCCACACCCCTCATAGGTGACCTTTGTGCGATGATCGCCCTGATCGCCGGCTGTGGTGCCCTCAATGACCTCAGAAGCGATGTCACCTCACCAATCAACTCACTTGGCGCAGCCTTTCCTCCATCACTTGTTGCAGGAGGCTTCTCGCTTGCCACCGAACCTGACCTTGTTGTCATAGTCAGTGTCTCCGCATTTTCAACGGCTTGCGAGCTCCCACTCCCCCCGCCAGCAACATCACTAGCTGGTGTAGTACTGGAAGCCGTGGTTGTAGTCGATGAGGTCGTCTTGTTGGGCTGAGGCTTGCCCTTGCCGGTTGCCTTACCCTTTCCCTTGCTGCTGGTGTAGTCCTTGCCCTCCTTGATGTCCTTGCCCTTGTTCTCGGCTTTGTCAGGTGACTTTGTTTTGTCTCCTGCAGGACACTCCTGTTTCCGATGACCCAAAGACGAGCAAGTCCAACAGCGATCATTCTTGTCCTGAACCCCCGTCCAGTCATGTGCAAACCTGCATGACGCTCCGCGCGCGCACCCTGCAGCAGTACACCAATTTCTGCATACCACCTTGGTCGCAGGTTTGTCGGAGCTTTGTTGGAGTTGCTTCACTTTTGCTTCCGGTGTGTCTTTGCGATCCCCTGCCAACGCGGCCGTAGTCAGCTCCGCCTGCAGCAGTTGAGCGAATCTTGTCACCACACTCTGTTGCGTTGTAGTGTCCAAGTTGTTCGAGTGCCTCCAGGATTGCACCCTGAAGTTGATCTGCGGCTCCTTGTTCAGAATCTGCCGACATATTGAATCCAGCGCTCCAATCTGCAACACTGGGTCCGGCAAGGTGACTCCCAACTCCACCGCTTTTGCCACATTCCGTGACCACAAGCGCAGCTTTTCCACTCCATCTGCTGGGGATGTTGCCGTCTCCGGAGCTGTCAAGGCTCGCAGGAGTCCTGATTTCTCGCCAAGACCTCCTGGTTGGAACCGCTTCATGACCTCCAGCATGATGGATGCCGCTGTCAGCTTCCTGTTCGCAATGATGTCCGACTTGATCGAGGACGGCCATGCTGCCAACAGCATGCTCGTCACCCGTCCTTCAAGTCTTGTAGCATCGGGCTTCACCTGCACATCGACTTCCAGCCGAGCAAGCGCATCCGATGACAGCCACACCTTGTAGACCGCATTGACCTCGATCATGAGCTGCGTCCACCAGCGCGCTGCTCCACCAGACACATCCCCAATCAACGGCCCAATCTCTGTGATCCAATCCCCACATCGAAGGGCCGCCTGAGGTGCGCTCTCATCCGGGAGTTTAGGCAGGGTTACATTGATAGCCCTCAAGTCATCCTTCATCTCCTCCTTCACGAGGACCTCTGGGCTGTTCGCCCCCCATTCAAAATTGGCTTTTCCACCCTCCGGCTTCTTTTCCTCAGTCCACACAGGTGGGGGTGGAGGAATGTAGTCCTGGTTTGCCTGCTGTGCATCTGACTGCATCCATAGTCCATCTGCCTGCTGCCACGCTGGAACTCCATGCCCTCCACTGTTGGTCTCATGGGTTCTCACCCTACTCTTCAGCTCATGCAGCTCTCGCTCCAACCACTGTAGGCGAGCTGCTTGAAATCGACCAGGACCATCATGTGGCACCCATGCACCATGAAGCCCAGTTCGCCTGTCCTGCTCTGCCTCCATCACTCGAGATGCAGAGCCAAAGCCATCACGTCCTTCATCTTCACATAGTTCATGCCATCGGGGATGAACCCCGCGGTCAGGACCTCCCTATCGGTGCCCCCCGCCCCCACACTCTTCACGATGTAGGCTGCCAGTTGCTCCCAACATCCCATGGGTCCACTCATGCACTTCACGACCTCGCTCATGTCGTTCACGTTGTCGACGTTCCCAACTCGACCATTCCTCCGCCGAGCACCCATGCTCAAACTTCGACCATGGCCAAGGTGGAACTTCCGGCAGTTCACCTCGTAGTTCTTCCGATGTCTGCGGCGGTGTCCCCGGAGGGACTTGTATCCCCTGGAGTTCTTCTCACCTGTTCCATTGGTGTGAACATTGCCGTAGTTGGTGTCCTCGGTGTTGGAGTCTGACCTCGGTTGTTCTGACCTTATGCGATCTTCTCGTTCAAGGCCCTCACCTGATCCCGAAGCTCCTCATTCTGTTTCCGAAGCTCTTCAACCACCTGAAGTTCCATCGCTCGCTGGAGATCATCATCTCGGCCCAGGCGATCTTGTCGACCTTTACCCTGATCGAGCCGTTGGTGTTCTCCCAGCTGTTGACCTGGTACTTCATGATCTCCTTGTCGTTCAGCCTTCTGGTGACCATCCATCCGAGTCAGCGGATCACGTTGTCCTCTTCCTTGATCAAGCCGTTGATGTTTTTCCGGCTGCTGACCTGGGACTTGATGGTCCCCGCACGGCCTCCTGTCTCTCAACCGCCATGCCATCGCTCCATCTTCCCCTTCCACAGGTCTCCTCATCCAGCTCGTCGGTGGCATTGGAGGACCGGCCGAGCCCCGTGCGCCCAAGTCACTTGTGATCTCAGGCCAGCCTGGTTGGATGTTCAAGGCTTTCTGGAGCTCCTCTTGAGGGTCTCTCCAAAGTTCTTGTGGGCCTTCATCCCGTTCTTCACCAGCACTGCTTTGTGTGGCTGGCCATTGTAAGGCTCCTATGGTGCCTCTGAGCATGGTCCTCTGTTTGTCTGTAACTGGTTGGGTGTCCGGACCATCTTCAAAGCTGATTGGTTTCAGCTTGGAGAAGTACTTGCTGTGGTGAAGCTCGTGGTGGTGTTCGTTGATCCTGTGGATTGTGGCTCCACAATACTCCATGTCGGTGTCTTGTTACCATGTTCTGAAGTTGAAGGTTTTCTTCAGGGAGCTGAGGAAGGTTTGGAAGTTCTTGTTGTTCATGTTGCCACATCCTATAGGATATCATCCACGTGCAGGCCGAATAGGCCCCTTAGTGGTGGGTGCTTCACGTTGTTGCCGTTGTCATCGGCTTGTGGGGTCCAGGTGTCTTCGGGTGCGTCGTAATCGTATGCCATGAAAAGGCATGGGTCCAATGGATGGACGATGGCGCCAAGCTTGGTTATTCTTTCTCTTGCTTCACTGTACCAAGCTCTTGGGGCGTCACATAGGCCGTACATTGGCTTCTTCAGTCTCATCAAGGCCTTGTCGCCATCTTTGTCGTTGATTCCCAGCAGGCGTCGGGCGTCTGGTGGGAGTTTGATCCACAAGGTGCGGTGGCTGGGAAACTCTTTTCCTTGTAGGAAAGCTGTGCTGACATCCGCACTGAAGTTTGACCATCCTGTATTTGCACAGATGGAGAGGATGTAGTTCCTCCCGATGCGGCTCAGTGTTGGTGAGTCTGTGCTTAGCTGGCCGCTAAGGGCGTCTGGGTCTTTGAACCCTTGTGTGATCAATCGTGCCTTTGCACGAGGCTCTCCGTTTGGCCATTTTGTCCACTTCAGGATGAAGTGTGCCTTCAGGATGCGTTCTTGTGGGGTGGATCCATTATCATAAATCATCTCCCAAACATCATTTTGGAAGAAGCTTTCGAGCTCCTTCTTCTTGGCTTCCATGAACGCGAGCCTGTCGGCTACAATCATCTGGCGTTCATTGAGTTGGTCTTTTCTTGTCTTGGCTCCTGCAGCTGCCGTGTAGCTGTGTTCAGTTTGTCTTGCCTGTGGCTCAATGTAGGTCTGATGACCTTGATTGGCATTGTAGAATGCTTCCTTGGCCAGTAGGCGGAATGCTGGCAGGACCTTGAAGATTGTTCGTCCGGTCCAGCTGTGGGATGTGTTCATGTCTTTCTTCTATTTCCAACGGTCGTACTTGTTCAGGTTTCCTGTGCCCAATGTTTGTCTGTCCTTGCTGAGGTGGTGTTCCGGCAAGGGACAGCTCACTTCCTTGTTTGTTGGGTCGAAAAGGGTGTTCCTTGGGAGGCAGTGTTTTCTGACCAATTTGTCTCCATAGAGTGCCCATTCATCTCGGCATTCATCCAGGATCAAATACCCGTTCTCCAGTTTCCAATCTGGGGCAAAGTCATGATGTCGGCTTTGGTCATGTCTGTATCGTAGGTGCTCATGGTGAGCGCTTCTTCTGGGTCTGGTGCCTTGGGCTTGCTGTATGGTGATGTTCTCAAGGTCTCGAGCGGCTCCTTGTTGGGACCGTACCTCACCCTGTTGTCTGTGGGTGTGTAGAATGACAATGTTTCTTGTTTGTCATAGTGGCTCCTTCGTTCACGAAAGGATTCTGGCCGTTCTGGTGTGTTGTTCACTGCTTGCTGATGCTCTGGAATTGTCTCTGGTTCCTCTTGTGGGATGTCACCCAGGACACTAGGCGGTGGCTCTGGTTCTCCTGAGCTGCTTGGTGGTGGTCCTGTCTGTTCAGCTGGTGCGGAAGCTGGTGGATCACCTGGTGGCATAGCCGGTGAAGTTGTCAACTCATGGTTGTTTCCATGTCCTTCTCCTCCTGCTGTTGGCGGTAATTCTGCCGTATGTTGTTGTTCCATTTGTACATCATCATCGCCTGGCGGTGCTCGGCGATCGGTGCGCAGGATGAAGGTGGTTGTTCCGGTCCACGAGAAGGGCATGCTCCTGGAGGCGTCTGGAAGTCGCCAATCATCTTGGAGCACGGTACAGTTTCTTTGCGGTTGTCCTGGTCTGAGGATGGTTGTCCTTCTCAGATCTTGGAAGTGCTCATGTGGTGTTTGACTGTCACCTGGCGGTATATATAATGCTTGTCTCGGGACGACGTGTATTCGGTGCCATGTGATGCCATCTTCTTCTACGTCCCAATGGTCTTGTGGTTGTTCAGGTGTCTCTGCCGTGGTGGTCTCAGGTGGTGCAGGTGTCATCTCTGTGTCATCTTCATCTTCTGTGACCACTTCAGAGTGCTTGCGCTTGTTGGCCTTTTGCAAGTCTGTGTACAGAGTGGTGTTTCTGCCTCGAATCTGGTCGAGAGCATTCTTGGCTCGAAGGATGGGGTCGGTGTCATCCTTGTGATTGAGATCAGGGCGTAAGTGTTCGCGACTGACTCGAAGCAGTTTTGTGCCGTGTGTGACCCAGTAGGTGTTTGTAGCAGGACCTATTCGTCCTTCTTCTGTCATCATCACCACTGTTCCTGGTCCTTTCCAACGCAATTTTGGTCCAGCTTTTTGTGGGGCATCTCGTCAGTAGAACACTCGTTGGCCTGTGTGGTACACATATTGGATGGCCTGGTGTTGTCTGAGGAGGGCTCTCCTGAGTCGGGCATCATTGTCTGCCTCAATGACTGCTATTGCTGCTTGCTTCTGCATTGTCAGCTTTGTTTGCATGGCCTCACTTGGAGTGAGTTGGGCTGGAGTGAGATCATGGTCCATCAACACTCCTGGGATCCTGGGCTGTATGCCCATAGCCCATTGGGTGGCGCTGTAGCCTTGTACGTTGGGAGTGTTGTTGATCTGTGGTACCACGTAGTTCAAGGCTTGTATGATGCGCTCCCTGTGAGGCATGTTGGGGTCATGATCTGGCTGCTGGCGGCGGTGTGCAAGGAACATTTCGATACCCCTTCGGAGTACCTGGTGACGTCGTTCCACGATGCTCAACCGGGTGTGTGCCTGGCCGGGTGAGATTTCCAGCTCGGTGCCATGATCGCTTGCTCATGCTCTGAGCTATTCGGATGCCCATCCACAGTGGTCATCTACCTGTAGAATGGTTGGTGGTCCGAAGTGTCGTGTCCAGCCTCGTTCGATGGCTCGTACGAACTCATCAGATTGTTCACCTTGGAGGACTCTTGCCGATATGAACTTGGTGGTTGTGTCCACAATGCTGAGGACTGGAACTGCCTGTGGCTTCTGCTTGCGGTGAAAGTGGCCTGACGGGTTGATCCAGACGGTGTCTGCCTGGATGCGGCTGTTGAAGCTGCCACCGGTCCTCAGTGTGATTTTGGATGTTTGTGGCGGTGGTCTGTGTGCATCACATAGCTGGCAAGTGTGTTTTTTGTGCTGCATGAAGTATTGATGCACTTGCTTGCTTCTGTTTGAGAATCTTGCACAGTTCCAGGTTTGTCGGATGGCCGAGGTTCCTGTGCAATCTCTGCGCAATTCGTTTGGCTGCTGCTAACTGTGTCTCTTGTAGCCGTGTCAGGATGCCACTGTTGTTGCCCAGTTCGTCGATGTCATATTCGTGCTCTGTTGCACGCTGTGGCTGTTGCTCTGCAGCGGCGGCTGTTGTTTGTGGCTGCAGCTGTAGTTCTGCTTCAGCTGGGTATGCTTGTTCGTCTTCATCATATGGCCAATAGTGGTAGTGCATGAAGTCGTACAGAGTGCTGACCCATTCTCGGCACATGTTGACATTGTAGCTGCCGGCTGCTGCTGCACGGTTCCCAATCATGGGTAAGCTTCATTCGATGGGAAGGTGGTAGTGCTCGTCTGTGCAGATTCAATGTAGCTGTGTTGCTAGCTGCTCATGGGTGACTCTGAGTGTTGTTGGCTTCCGGATGTATTGCTCATCCCCATTGTTGTCTGGCAGTGTTGCTCCATATTGGCACTGGTCGACGTGAGCGTCGTAGCCTTCTAGTTGTTTGAGTGTGGGTGTTTCCCAAGAGGTAGCATACTTGGGGTGTTCGAACATTGAGACTCGATCTTGCTTGTATTGCTTCTTGTGTATTGTCTTGCTGAACCTCAGGTGGGTTCCTTCTTTATGCTGCTGTTGTGCTTCGAGGCGCTGTTGCGCTGCAGGCGTTCTGGCGTTCAATCGTTGGAGTGGTGACCACTTGGTATGTTGCAACAATCCCTGCACATCACGTATGTAACAGAATCTGCAAGGTGGATGGGCAAGCAAAAACATAGTTATTGGCACTGGCTTCAGTGCCAGCTCCCTGCAGGCCAGGTCAGTCTTACCACGCTGAAACTCACACACCCAGAGGTGGTTCCTCGCCGGGACCGAATAGCTGCCCCCATGCGCTTGGCCTCCTGGACATGGTGGAGCTAGCCATGTGATCTCTGGACTGCAGTCGTAGTACGATGAATTCACGCTGGTGTGCTGGCTTGGTGAAATCCCAGCCATTGAGGAGGTCAAAGGTTCTAACCTTGAAGCCGAGTTCTTGCACCTTGGTCGCCAAAATGGCGTCTCCAGCATAGATCTCCCAGAATTGCGTCTCATATTTGGCGTGTGATGCCAGTGCTTGCTCCATTGTGGTCTTGTGGCACAATGCCATGTATTGTTGGTGGACTCTGAAGATCTTGACTAGCTTGTCTGTCAGGGTGCGTCGGTAGCAGGGGTTGGTGTCATCATCATCGTCCTCTGGGTCAGAGGTCTCGTTGCTGTCCGTGTCGTTCTGTTGGTTCTCCTGTGTGTGCATGGCTTGTTCCTCCTCCAGGTTTGGGGGAGGGAGACCAGTGAGCTCTAAGTAGTGCTCGAATGTGTAGGTCTCTGTTGCTGTCGTGCTGGCTTGTTGCGTCATCGCTTGGAAGATCTCCTCCATCATGAAGTCGAATTCGTAGGAGCCATTCTCAGGTACTGACTCCAAACCATCATCAAGCTGGTGGAGGTGTTCTCCACGAGGTCCCACCACAATCTTTTCCCGTGGGGAGCCATCAACGCTCATGGTGTCCTCGAGGAAGTTCAACTGAATCTTCACGGCCTTCAAAATCGGGCGGCCAATGAGCAAAGGCGTTGAGCCGGACACCACAAAAGCTTCAGCACGGCCAAGGCGGCCTTGTACGCACACGGGCATGTGCATAGTCCATTGTGCCTCCATGGTGCGATCACCTCCGAATTGCATTGCCTTGGTGGCAGGTCGGAACTTGAAGCACGAGACGTCGATCTCCTTGTGGAAGTGTTCGATGTAGTTCATCAGTGTATCGTGGCCCAAAACCATGCAGCTGGCTCCACCATCCATAGTTCCAAAGATTCCCTTGGGGAGTGTCTGGAGGTCTTTCATCGCGAAATTGACCATGAGTCCTTGTTCAGGCTTGCTCTTCTTGGCAGCTGATGAGGTAGGATTGGATGTGGGACTGCGCTTCTGAGTGCATTGAGTTGCAAAATGGCCTGGTTGGTCACAACGTAGGCATGTCTTGGTAGTCGAAGAGGTCGACAGTGCTGCTTTTCCGCAACTTTTGGCATCTCCCTTCTGAGGCGTTGAGGTACGATGAGCTTTGCCTCTTCCACCCTTGTGCCCTTTTCCTTTTCCACGAGGTGGTATAGGTCGTTGCGAAGACGATGGAATCGATAAAGTGCCTTGGTCAGCCAAAGGGACGACCGGATAGAAGCCTCTGTTGTTTCGAAGCTCTACAAACCGTCTTCGGGTGTCCAGGTAAGTCGCATAGCATTCTTCCCATTCTGGGTCTTCATAATCAGGATAGTCGTCCTCGTTATAGAGGAGCAGTTCATCATCTTCAGGTTCGCAGGTGTCCTCTAGTCCGGGCTCTATTCAAAGCCGAAGGGATCTTCTTCAGCCTCATAGGTGTCCTCATCATAGGTAGTGTAGGCCTAAGAGGTCTTTCGCCTGCTTGTGGTTTCTTCTAGAGGATCATCTTCTTCTAGTATAGGTAGATTCTGGCTCTCCACTCCTTATAGTCCGTGGGTCGATTACTAAAGATCAAATCCTTTAAGACGTCCACGTCCTACGAACTTGCCATAACGCTCGTCAATGTCGAAATAAATCAATAACGGGCCCCAACTAGAATTCCGCTCTACCAAATTGGCAATAACAACCCTCAAATAAATTCCCTCACGAAGTAACACTTGTTAATTACGAAAATTCTTTCTTGCAAAATAAATGCGATCTTTTCCCATCAATATAAACATAATTTTCGTAGCCAATCAATTCCCATCCAATTAAATCGTTAAAAAAAATAATTTCCAATTCGAGCAACGGACATCGAACAATTACCATAATATAAAAAACATTAATAGCATCAAATTCATCCAAGTATATTATACAAATTATTTATTAATTCTACATTAAAAAAATTATTCGAATTTAATATATTTATATTAAAAAAAAATATATATATATTTTTATTTGTTTTTTATTATATCAAAATTAAAACAATATAATTCAACATAACTATAAATTATTTTTTTTTATATAAATAATATTTGTTCATTATAATAATTTAATTATATATAAAAAATATATATAAAACCGACATATCATTATTTATAATTAAACTAATTTTTAATAATCGAATTCGTCCCCTCTTCCCTAAAAAATATTCTATTAAATATTTAAATAGTATATATTTAATATTGTAATATATATTATATATTTATTTATGTCTTAATATTGTATATAATTTTCAAATATAATATTATTAATAAATATTTTTTTCAAGGTAGATTGTTTCCAAAGCAATCATCCTTGAATATCCCAATAGAGAAATTATCATTGATTTAAACACAAATCCATTGGGTTGGTTGAACATATCGAATAATGTAATTCAAAAATACACATAACAAATAATTTCTCATGAAGAACGGTGCCCAATCACCGCCTCACCCATCCCAACCTACACCCATAAAAAAATTGAATCATGTGAATCAGCAATCCTTGGCGAAAGGCAAGCCACTCTTTGGGAGAAAGACTTGCAAGCCAACTTAACACAAACTGCAAGTCAAACCCATCGTTGGGCTCCAGGCAATACTCCAAGTTCTCAGTTGGTCTTCCGCTGCGCAGAGTTCGGCGCCTGGGGGATAAGAAAGAGACGCCTTGCTGAGGAAAGCCATATCTGCAGAATTTCCCACTTGATGAATGATGGCAAATGGCTATGGAACTGCAAGAATGATCCCAGGCTCCATGATTCATGAGTGTTAAAAACAGCTTCAGCCCACCTTGATCACGCAAGTTGGACAAAAGCACCTGAGAGTTATCAGTCAAATTCCAGCCAAAGCATGCCCATTGAATGGAAGCCAGCACGAGGAATGTATATGATGTGTAATTTATAAAATTCAATAAACTACAGAGCTTGTCTACACAATCGGCGTGCCACTTCAAATAGGTTCCCCTCCCTGGCACACTCGTTTTGGCTCTCAGGTTCATATTGCGTTTGCTTGCATGTAGCTTCGTCCTTGGTCTTGCGAGATCGTTTGAGCTCACATGAGGACTTCTGGGACCTCAACGGCGTTACTACCGAGAAAGCTGACCCCCTACCAATACTTGCTATCGCAAGGCAGAAAGCATGTAGCTGACACTAGTTCACTTCCCAAAGCCTTGTTGTTTCTCACTGCTTGAGTTGTTTCTAGATTGATTTGTTTGAGTTCTGAGATGCTGTGAGCAAGAGATTGAGATGCTATGAACGAACGGCCTACCTACCTGAAGTTCTGCACAGCTGTGAGCATGTTGCAACCATTTAAATCTTGGGAACCTCTTGCTTCACGGCCCGAATATCTGACGTGGAGCAGCGCTGGCTTCTCCGCTCGCATTCAAATTTTGATCATTGCTGCGAATTGAAGCTCTGGCATAGAGGTCATGCACACCAGCGTACAAACGAGCGATTATCCACATGTCTCTGCTGAGCCAGGCACCTCATCTGCAGAGTCACCCTCAAGCAGCCTTCCAGTGGCAAACTGAGCAATTAAGTTTGACATTGTTGGACGCTCCTAGTCACCGGAAGAAAGTATTAGGAGCAAGGACGCTACTAGGGGCTCCTGGCCGCACTACGAGTAACAAAAAGCTACTAGTAGGAGCAAGGACGCTACTAGGGGCTCCTGGCATCGCTACTAGGAGCAAGGACGCTACTAGGGGCTCCTGGCATCGCTACTAGGAGCAAGGACGCTACTAGGGGCTCCTGGCCGTACTACTAGTAACAAAAAGCTACTAGGGGCTCCTGGCATCGCTACTAGGAGCAAGGACGCTACTAGGGGCTCCTGGCATCGCTAATTCCATGATCAAAACTTCCATGAGCAGTGCCCGCCTGGAGACCCATAGGTGAACCTGCAAGCTGCGCCCTCAGCTGGACAACTTCGCACTGCATCATCAGAACCATTTTTCCACAGCCTTTCCTATGCAGTTCAAAAAAAACGTGGATGCGGCAGGAACAACATCTGGTAGTTGAGTTTCCATTCTGAGGCAAAGACTTGAGCCTTTTTTCACATCCCCAAATCGGATTGCCCTGCCGACCGTCTGTTTGTACCTTCACTCTGACACATCGGAGTCCCACACAACACGAGTCCACTCTCAGACAGCGCACTCCGCCCAGCTGGTCGGCACATCAACCAAGTGCAATTGTCCAACTCCTCTTTCAAACGAAGCCCGAAAATTGCTTGGTTGAATAAGTCCAGCAATTTAACGTCACAAAACAATGAACGGCAGTTGACACCATCTACAGCAACATACACTGCACTGTACAAAATTCCAAGGAGCGCCCTTTCATATTCCTTTCATCCTCTGTGTTATCATTCCATGATCCGCAAGTCATTCTGCCTAAAGCCGAAAGGCCCTCTCGTCCGAAGGCAGTGTCCAAAAGCAACACACGAACCTGGAAGAGATGGAAGAGATGAATTCGGCAACTCTCGCTCTCCCTCTGCAAGAAGTGTGAAGCACTGTGTGAAGCTTGAGAAGCTCTTTTTTGTGGTTTCCAATATGCGCTTGAACTTGTATAGTTGCGATTGAGACGCCTCGGAGTGCTTGACTGAATTGAAGCGTCTGAGGGCCTGGAAAGGAAGGTGCTGTCAGGTTCCGTCTTAATCTTCTTCACAACCCGTGTCCTCTGCTGGTTGCACAGCTTCTTCCCGGGAACGTGAGACGATCATACTGCAGTGTCCAGAGAACACCTGGCCAAGAACTTTCTTTCCATTGTGTAGAAATGTGAATGAAAGTGACATCATAGGTTACCAGAAATTTGTGGTTTGCAAATATTCAAACCATTTCAAACCTGATCAACATTTCTTTTCAAATGTATCTTTTTGTGCAGGCACCAAGCTTCCGCATCGCATATTTTGGATTCAAACGCAAACACTTCTGAGTAGATGCTGTTCTCGTCACGTTCCTTTTCACTAGCGCTTCACTGGAAGATTCACTATATTAGTTGGTTCCCCCATCACTTCCACTCCTTTTTTTTTCATGTCGTGCTTGTTCAAAATTGCTCAGCAACTATATGCAATCAGTGCAAATACACGGACAAAACGTATGGATCTATCCACGTGACTTTAGCACAATGCAAGCAGTGCTATTCTTAACATTTGGCAACATCAACATCATCATACAGTAGTCTTATCCTTTGCTGACTGCAAATAGTAACTTTCACAAAGCCAGTGGTGCGTGTCTAAAGACAGGCTGAAGCGCACTGCAATCTGCACATAATCATCTGGGGCGTAAAGCCGCAAGAGCTCCTTGAGCACCTGGAGCTAGCTGTACTTGTTGCGAAGAATTGAAATTGCACTGAAAAAATATGCTGCTGAAATTGCACTGAAATTGAAATTGCTAGCTGAACATGCAAATATGCCGCTTGAATGAAAAAACAAGCCTGGAGGCCACCACGCCGAGAAGCAGCGGCCATAGCCTACCATGCTGGACGCCAAGCCGAGGCCAAGGTTCCAAATCTTTGTCCAGCCTTTTCACCAGACCGCCAGACCGTTTTGGCGACCTCATGGAGCTTTCGCGCATATTGCTCGGCGGCCTCAAGGCATCGGTCTCGAGAATTTGCGGAGATTCATGTGCTCGTTGATGTTTCCTTGGCTGAATCATGCTCGATGGTGTCTTTCCGGATTCTTCATTCCACTATTAATTGAATTTTCAGGTGGGTTTTTGATGGAATGTTCATGATTCTTCACGTGTCCCGCCTCCAACATCAAATGGCGCTTTTGTGGTCTCAGGGCCCAAGTGTGATGAACCTCAGTGAGACCCGAATCAGCGTCTCTTTCGCAACGTACTTCGGAATGGTTGATTCATTCTGCATCCTGCATGTACCACATTTGAAGCATTCCAGCATTCAAATCAGTCCATTTGGTCACTCGTAAATCATGTCGCTTCAGCTGAGATTGCCGCGGACAAATTGCAGCAGTCTCTGAGCCGAACCTTGCGGGCGAAGAAACGACAATCAACGTTTGCCCTTTGTTTGCTATTTTGGACCTTTAGTGCCTTACTAGTAGTAACAAGAAGCTATTAGGAACAAGTGCATCGCTTCTAGTAACAAGTGCCTTACTAGTAGTAACAAGAAGCGATTAGGAACAAGTGCATCGCTTCTAGTAACAAGTGCCTTACTGGTAGTAACAAAAAGCTATTAGGAACCAGTGCATCGCTTCTAGTAACAAGTGCCTTACTAGTAGTAACAAGAAGCGATTAGGAACAAGTGCATCGCTTCTAGTAACAAGTGTCTTACTAGTAGTAACAAGAAGCGATTAGGAACAAGTGCATCGCTTCTAGTAACAAGTGCCTTACTAGTAGTAACAAGGACGCTACTATGTTCTTTTTAGAATCCTCTAGACCTTTCTTTTCGATTGGAGGCCATCCCTATCTAGGTTGGAGGCCATCGCTAGTAGGTCACGACCAAGGCATCAGTTGTGAGGCTCCCGGCGGTATCAGCACCTTGGCTCTCAACCTCTCGATACTTTGCTTCCATTTCCTTTCGGAAAGAACAAACTCAAATGCTTCACATGTTGATTTCCTCTCTTTGCAAAAACTCGACCCAATCCATCTTGGCAAAAGCAAGGATTTCGGATGCCAAGAATCAAATCTGAGACGCTTGCTTCAGGAAGGTCTACTGCAAGGACCAACTCTCCTTCAAGATGCGAGCCTCATTGGAGATTGGAATCGAAGAACACACAGCAAGCGCTAAGTACAAGCTGCAAATTTTGGCTAGAGCAAAAGCAACATTCAAGACACATACACAAAGCGCACAAAGAAGGTTCCCTTTCGACCCCTGCCAACACGCTGTGAGGGTGAGGATTCCAAGTCTGAGGTAGTTACACAGGGGTCGGTCAGGCACACCGTCGGGGTACACCTGCGAATGGAGTCTGCGACTGCTTGCTTACCTTCTCTTTGTCTCAACATATTTCAATACAGTGCAAGAATCTATCAACTTCAACAAGACTAAGTCGGTGACTTACGGCTCCCTCCCACTAGAGTAGCATGTAACATGTCACACGCCTTTGGAAAGTACTCGAGCGAACGCTCAGTGTGCATGTCCAACCTGGGCCACTGACTTTTCTGTCCAAAGGGCTTAGGCACACACACACATAAAGCAAATGTTGAGGTTTTAACGACAATAACAGGACTATAGACAGGCAATCTTGGGGGTAGCATTTATCCCCATGCCTTGCTTGTCTTGTGATCTTACATGATCTTCCTTCTTCTGCCGTAGGTCCCATGCCAACCCTCCGGACCAGCATCGGCATGTTCGCTTCCTTTCAGCACACGCCTCTGCCAAGAGACGGCATCCGCAGCAAGGAGCCAGGCCGAACAAAGACATTGTGGTCCAGATTGCGAGATCCAAAATGGCTTTGGGATCTACATCTGGTCAAAGCCATTTTGGGATTTACGATTTGTTTGGTAGGCTTAGTCGTTCAAACATGCCAGTTCTTCAAGAGGCGTTCACCATCATCGATGTCTGTCTGCACTGGGCTCCCAGTCAAAAAGACCTTAAGCGGACTGCTACTGCCAGAACGAGCGAATACCTGGATGTTGGAAAGAACCACCATGCAAATAATAAATCGCCTGTGATGATTTAGTGATACTGTAGATTAACTAGAATTTACCTATGATAAGAACACTACACCCAATCAAAATCATGAGCCTAAAGGATTCGTGTCTGTTGGGACACTAGAAAGCCAGATTGGAAGCATGTGGTTTGGCTATGTGATCTCCTAGAAGCCTTTAAAATCTCCAAGATTGCTCCCACGTTATTAAAGTATAGCTGTCTACCTCACAATTTACCTTGGAACACAACGTCATACATACTGCCTTGGTCAACCAATGGGCGGCTCAGCAAATCCAATGGTTAGCTCAGCTTACTGTTTGCTGAAACTTCCGCTTGAAGCGTTTTTGGAATCTGACAACAAAACCCAGCGTGAGTGTCAAGCCAATGTTGACCCGCGGCAGTCAGCGACCGCCTGCACATTGCGTTCAAGTTCTAGGTATCATTACCTCTTGATCAGTCTGAACTTCTTTTGGTCTCAGCAAATGGCTTGCACCGGGCATGAGAGGTGGGTGCTATTGTGCTATGGTGTTTGGACCTGATTGCAAGAGAACATAAGGGTACCCAAACAATTTCCAAACAAAGCGCACCCTATAAATTACAATTTGGTGCGAATCAGCACAAGAAAAATAACATCGCAGCGGAGTTATTATCTATCCTTGGCGGCCTTGACATGAAGATCATGAAGAGCGGGGAATCTCTTCTCTCTCTCTCTCTCTTCCATTGCTTTTGAACACCCAGCAAACAAGCTGCCAGTCACCTTGCGAAGCCGCCGCAGTGGCTCCTTCGAGTTGTGCGGTTGAAGACTCACAGCCCGGTCAACCATGCCTAACTAAGGCAAGAGTTCACCGAAAACAACTACAATGCAAAGCAAATAGCTTGCAAGTCCTTGATCATCCTGATCAGCCCAATTCGCACGCTGGGATGTTCTTGGTATCATTTGCACCCGCTTAGAACCAACACTGCACATCGCAATTTCCCAACAAAAACACCACCAACAAAGACAGTCCTTCCAGTAGGTTCCTTTCCACCTGTAGAAAGGATGTCGAACAACATTGGGACGCACGTGTTTGTGCATTCAGGGAGAAACAGATCTGTGCTCCTCTGATAACACGCAGAGATTGACAAACAACGACCGCATTTTCACCAAAAGAATGGCGATTTGTGTGTCCAAACATCACTACCTGGCCTCGGCAGTGCGAGCATGTTGTGAACTTCATCGAAGACCAGGTTCTTGTTGCTCATCGGGTTTT
The DNA here is from genome assembly GCA_963970005.1 of Durusdinium trenchii. Classification (NCBI taxonomy): domain Eukaryota; class Dinophyceae; order Suessiales; family Symbiodiniaceae; genus Durusdinium; species Durusdinium trenchii. The sequence continues at coordinate 716,328 of CAXAMN010013669.1, read as the reverse complement.
TGCCATCAAAGCCAAAGCGAAACCTGCAGCGAAAGATTGTGATTATGTAATTGATTTGAAGGCTGAAGAAAAATCCGGTTGATTGCCAAAACACTTGGGCAAGTGCAAAAGTAGCAGCAACAGGGAGGAGTCCAAGCCATGGGCACACTGTCCATTCTGGAAGCATCAAATTCGCCACTCCGTTTCCATCCTGGAGCAAAGTAGCATTGCACAATACACAACATAGACATAACTCGGTTATATATATAGTTATATATATATATAATAATATATATATATATCTGAAGTACGGTCATCATTTTTTATGTATGGCTGCTGCATCCTCAGATTTGTGAGTCCCCTATCGGATGTCCACGGGTTTGGAGTGTGCCCGCGTATGAATGCGACGCTCTTGTGCGATCGAATCGTAATCATCGCAAAATTTGAAGGCACCGCCTCATCTGTCTATATAGTCTGCTAACAATCAGCGGAATAGAATCAGTCAGCAAAGAGCTCATATCCACTACTATCTGCAGGTGTCTTCCAAAAGCTCTACCAAGGCCAACAGAGAGCATACTTTCAGTGTCCTTGACCCGGCCTCCTCGCGACCCGCCCGCAGTGGTGTACTTGAAAGCACGCAACGGTGCCAGTGGTGGTGGCACGTCCGGGTGTGAGTGTGACCAGTTCTGGCAGCAAAACGGAACGAGTCACTGGGAATATCTCAAGGCCTGCATCAAACGGATTCAATCCAGAACTATGATACCTCTGTCTGCTCAAGCTTGCCGAGGCTGTCTTCTGAGAGATTTCTCATGATTCTGATCAACTCTGTCATCCAAATTCATCCAAATCGAAGAATCTCATTCCCAGAAACCAAATGGTGACCACAAGAAGCACGAACATCGGCCTCCAAGAAGCTGGCAGCAACTTCTCCCAAGCGAATCTTTCGCTCCATGCCAAGGCATGCCTCCACCTGATTGATCAACACCGAGAGTCTTTCCGAGCAAATCCCAAGTTCTAGGCACCGAGTTTCCCGAGTTTCCTCGAATCCAAAAGGACATCTGGAATTATCAAAACTATCCTTCAACGAGCTGTTACAATGGTGTTTCATGGAGCCAATGCTGCCACGACAATCCAAAACAACATTAAATGTATTTAAATGTTATGTTCAAAGTATTTGGGGAATGCTGTGTGCTCATTATAAGTTGTGGTCCAAACTCATGGCAATGTGCAAACACCCCCTTTGTGATCTTTGTTTGACCAACTCAACAGCAGTACGCACACAATCCTACACACTTCATGGACTTCATGAAAGTGTCTTGGACACACGAAACACCTCACCTGGGCTGAACTGTACTCTGCTACTTCATCCGGGCTCCACAAGCGATACCGCCTGGCATAAGGAGTAGTTGGCCCGCAGGCTCAGTCTGAGACTGAGAGACGGGAACAAAGAGAGGAAACAAGGAAGGTAGGAAAACAGTTGGCGCGAGATGCTGCGTGACTAAGCCCTCATCCACTAGTACGGCGGAGTTCAGTCTCCTGGAGATGCTTCTCGGGTAGGAGCTCTAATTTCACAAGAGAACTTTGAGCTGCAATCACAGCTGATACACACTTGCGACAGCACGACTCAGTCAACCAATGTTGACGGCGACCTCTGCCGCCAATTTGGAACTTCCACGCAAGCGCAGAAAAAGTCCCGCCATGCACCAGGAAATTTTAGTATCTCCTGCTATGGTTCGGCGTCTTTATGTCAGGCAAATATTTCTCAGCCAGCAAAAAAGGACTTTGATGGCATGGCACCATTCAAGCACAAACACAAAAACACGTCGATGATTCGAATCACGTCATAGTAATCATTTCGCGACTCGACCTTACAAGCTTCTGAAGGTTGGCATCATTAACCTTTGCAGGTTGACTGCTGCCAATACGGCACGATTGCAAAAATCGTGACATACGTGAAGCATGAGCAATGTCACCTCCTGGCTGCTGAAACAGCTTCAGTCCTGATAGAAGTTGTCCTTCACAGCTTCTTCTGGAAAGAAGAGGCATGTTGCCTTCCCAGACCTGTAGAACCTGTAGCTGACAACTAATTTAACCAAAATCAGTCAGCTGGGCTCTTCAAAAACACACACACACACACACACTGATGAGGAATGTACTGTAAGCAAACGCATCATAAAACAGTGCTACTGAAATGATCATCTGCCAAACTAGAATAGGTAACTCTAACTACCTACTTTCAAATATGTGAATGGGCTAAATCCTTTCCTAGCTAAGAAGGGCTGTTGCTCAACTCTTGGGATCCCGAACGACTCGGCGGATGCCAGGACGGTGCGGGTCTTGCCGGAGCCGGTGGCATGAGCCTCGGACCGAGCTTCATTGCTATAAGTTACCTAGTACCAGTAGCTTCTTGTTACTAATAGCAAGAATGCTACCAGTAGTAATGCCCTTTGTTACTAGTAGCGATGCCCTTGCTACTAGTAGCTTCATGATATGCTATAAGGTCTCAAGTACAACTTGTCAATACCAATTTAGGCTAAGTTGCCATCAGCACTGACAGCTCAGATCCTTTTTTCTTCGACGCTCTTTTGTTTCTGACAAAGCAATCACACGAATGTTTTCGGCCTGCCATGATCCCACAATAATCCTTCACCTCTCGGATCCCACACAACCAGCAAACGTGACAGTGGGGACTGCGGATGAAGCCAAAAGGCAACCCGCAACTGATACCTCTGCGGACACCCAGAATGTGTCCCCACAAAGCATGGGCTCCTTTGCCTTTGCATTTACAAACCAGTCACAGTTGAAGCCAATCTCTAGTCCAACTTTCATTCTTGGCACAAAGGCGCACGTGCCGCGTGGACGAAACTCTCGACAGCTGGACGCTTGTCGCAACAACCCCCCACAATGCCCGAGACAGACCTCTGAAGTGGAGAATCACCCGAAGAATTGAGTGCAGCTTCTTCCTCACCAGATTGCCTCACGACAAGGTGGATAGGTGCTTTGCACCTTGTTGTTGCAAACAAGGTTCATGGCCAACAAGCAACGCTTCCACTTTATATATATCCTGAAAGACCAGTCTCTGAGATCAAAGAGCTGAGAACATGGAGGCTGCAACATCTGCAAAAGGCATCAGAACAATCCTGAAGGCCTTGAATCGCAACACTTCACAATAGACTCTGCTGTGGGCTGCCTTCTCCTTTCCATATTATATATATGATATCTGGATGTACTCTAGTTTGCTGATGCACAGGGGCCTGAATCGTTCCAGCGCACGATGCGCATAAGCACGGAAACCAGGCTCACCTTGCCTGTAGATCAACATGTTGTGCAGTCCATGCAGATCCAACAGCACATGTGTGTTCAATGCGATGCCACGATTAGTTGCTTGGCATTATCAACAAATTGAATTGTATTTTGGCGGGCTCATGATATGCACGTGTTTCATCATGTTTCTAGCCAATTCAGGTGCATGAATTCAAACTGGGGGTGAATAGAAGTAGATATTTAGGTTCGGTACTTTGAATTGAAGTCATCTGTCCAGTCCATTGGGCCCAGCAAGGTCACGAAGCCCTCTCATCCCACTCTTCAATGACGGTGGGTCAAAACATCTCAAAACATGTCATCTTGAGCTCTTGTTACTAGTAGCTACTTGCTCCTAGTAGTAGGGCCAGGAGCCCCTAGTAGCGTCCTTGCTCCTAGTAGCGTTGCCAGGAGCCCCTAGTAGCTTCTTGTTTCTAGTAGCCAAATCCCAAAGGCTCGGCATGAAACAACCCAAAAGAGCTCTGTCTCGCTCAGGTCAGAAATGTCTCGCCTGGGTGCTGGCTGTGGGCCATCCTGGAGCGATGCAGGCCGACGTTGTGAGCCCCCAAACATGGCAAGAACAGCACAAGTGATCGGTCGTTTCCGCGAAAACGGCGGTCACTCCCGTGTCCATCTTTACACAACTGCGGGCAGTTCTTTCGATCAGGTGACAATCAACATCAGAAGGGAATGCAACTTCAGCAAAATGTGCACTTCAATGTACCAATCGTGAGAGTAACCCGAATGATCCTGAATGTAAGCAGTTGTTCACTCGATCAACTCTTCTTGACAAAACCGTGAGACCAAGACCCGTCGCTACCGGGCTGAATGTCTTCTGGGTGGTGCAGTCATTTCTCTCTAATCAACTGGCTGTGGGTCCCTAGTAGCGTCCTTGCTCCTAGTGGTAAGGCCAGGAGCCCCTAGTAGCTTCTTGCTCTTAGTACTTTCTTCTGGTGACTAGGGGAGTCAGCCGACCCTAGTGAGTTCTGGGCTCCGGGTGCCATGACCCACTGCCAACTGTCTTTACCAGCACTGCCCCCACCCCAGGCGTGTCGTGCGGTCCCACTTCCAGGCGTGCGAGGGATACGGCCGCGGCGGGTAACACCACTCCGTGGGACTCGCCACCTGACCCAATGGACAAGCGTCCGATCGCTCCTAGTAGCGATGCCAGGAGCCCCTAGTAGCGTCCTTGCTCCTAGTAGCATTGTTCCTAGTAGTAAGGCCAGGAGCCCCTAGTAGCGTCCTCTTGCTCCTAGTAGCGATGCCCTTTGCTCCTAGTAGCTTCTTGCTTCCTGAGAGACTTCGTGGTTTCACATCTTTCACTACCATGCTTTGTGGCTTTGGAAGTGAAAAACAAGTTCGAACTCACATGTGCATGTAGAAGTAGAAGAGCTTCGGCAAACATCTCAAATGCGAAGCAGAATGTCTAGCATGTCATTCTTCATTTGAGTAGTTACAACCGACAAAGCAAACAACCAAGTTTTGAAAGAGTTGCTGCCATTTTCACCCCACGGTAGCTCTCTCTCCACCACAGTGAAAGCACTTCTTCCACCATTGAGCTGGCTGCTTGTGCGCTTGTGCTCTAAAGCAGTCCGATATCAAACCAAGTCGTGTTTTTGAAGGAAAGAGCCTTGCGCCCTTGCGCACATCAAATTCTTGAACTACCATGCGGCATCAACAGCAGCCAGAAGATGTCAGTGATGTGATTGCATCCCTATCATTGCCTAACCAATGATCATCAAAATATATACATGTTCAAACTTTTGCACAACATTGCTCTGAATGAATCTATCCTCAGCATGAGCGCACCAGGTGAGACCCTGTTCCGCCGCGTGCTTCCCATTCGCTCAGCCAGCTACCCAAGACGGCAACCTGCATTCGGATGGATCATGACCCACTTGCTCGAATATATCGGTGTTCCAGCAGGGTGACCAAAGGAAAAATAGGGCATCATTGTCCACTTCCATATTAGTGACAAAGGCAAGACGGAAGCCTTCTCACAATAAATAACATCTTGGGAGTTGCACCGGCTCGTTTGTCTGCGGTCAATGTTTTTGAGATCATCGCCTTTCATAACAACTTCAGTCAACCACAACAGCTCACTGCCAGCTGCTGACGAGGAAGTGAAGAACACTCTGTACCGGACTGACTCTTGGCCAAGTAATTTTGCGCAAACTTTGCAACTCTAAAGCAGTAAGACTTTGCAGTTTTTAGTCTTTAATTAAAACTTTCACATCGAGTCTTTTGAATCTTCCATCCAACGCCCCTCAAGTACCCAGGGGCAATCTTTGTACATTTGGCCTCTGATGTCAGCATCTGAGCATGGCCTAATACCAAAGTAAGGAATTCACAAGAATGACACTTCTCGCAGTGAACATCTCCATGCAATGGTTTTGGCTTTGCTCCTTGGGCTTGCTTTGGTCCATATCCTCTAACCTACTGTCTGTTGCTGTTTATATATATATATATATAGACCAATTATCATAAACTGTTGCAAAGCCAACAATTTGAATATTTGACTGTGTAACAAGTAGCAACTAAGAATACATCATACAACCTAGCAAAACACTATTCAACGATATATATGTATATATATATGTATCCATAGCAGCCACCTCTAGTTTCTAAAGGTACTGGTCATCTGCAGAAATGCTCCAAACCTAAACACATACTTCATACTTCTCAACTTGAAGGTTTTGCACCAGAAGCTGAAGCTTACCTCAATAGGCTTTCAAAATGGCTCCAAAACCGCGCGCACCTTGCAAACAAACTGCGCTGTATTTCTTTTAGGATCTACCATGATCTACCCAGTATTGAGCTCCACCAAACAGGTGGAAAAGCTTTGCCGAATCCCGTGTCTGTCTCAAAAGTGAAGTGGAGCATTAACTATAAGCCGTAATCATGCTAAACAGTAAAAACAACACAATCATGACACTCCAGTGGGCATGAACCCCTTGAGCCTGCAGCAAAAAAGAAAAAAAGGAAACACGTCGCCTTCTGCTGGCGCCAGCAGGATGCTCACAGGCGGCAGAAGCCAAAGACTCTTAGTTGTCTGAAGCTCTATGTCTTTTTGGACTTGGGCTCAAGCTCGCGCTTGGACTTAGACTTGGGCTTCGACTTCGTCCACGCGTCCTTCCATCTGTCGGACGCGGTGGTTCATAGCTCGGTGGTGGATAAGCATATCCTGGCGGGTATCCATATCCTGGCGGCGGATACCCATATGCCGGTGGATAGTATCCATAGGCTGGTGGCGGGTATCCATATGCGCCTGGCGGTGGATATCTGGGATCTGGAGGTGGATAGTAGGCGTAAGGATTCGGATGCGGAGGAGGTGTGCCGTAGGCGCGCTCATAGTAGGCGCGGTAGCTCTCGTGGCCGTTCGGCTCGTGGCTGTCGGGTCGATCTGGTCGACGTCGCTCGGGGCTTCTGGAACGTCTTGGCGACCTCCTTGCCGGCTTCTTGGTGCTCGCGGCTTTCCTCTTTTTCCTTTCAAGGCGACACGACGACACGACGACACGTTGCTTTCTCAGCCGTTGAGGGGCGGTCGGCTTTCTCGATGACAGCAAAGATCTGCAAGCAACTCTTAAAACTTATGACAAGCATGCTTTTGTGGGCTAGAGCTACATGTCTACACACAACCAGGGGCATCAATGAGACTTATGCCTGTACCAGACAAGCATCCGATTTTTGAGCTCATCTTTTTCGCACATGTGGCAGTGAGCACAGTCCTTGAGCGGCAAACGAGACTCAGCAATGACTCCAAAAAAAAGGAGAAACATGCATTTTGCATTTATACTCAATTTCAGCAGCTTGCTTTGCGTTTCGAAGTGCGCTGGCAAACTTGATCTTCTGGAACCAAATTCTTGCCCAAAGACCTCTATCAGCTATATCATAGTTTTCAAGGCCACCGGATTTTTCGGTCCTACAACTACAAGCTCGATCAAGCTCGAGCTAAACACATGAATCCTCATGAATCACTCCTGAAATCGACCCCTCCGCTCGCCGCGCTGTCCTTTCCATTGCGGCAGCCCTGAGGCTTCCAATACCAAGCGCAAGGCTTGCACTCGCCAGTGCCATGGTCTTTCGACCCCTTGGACTCCTGGGTGCGCTCAAGGAACGACGAGCAACACATAGAGTCAGTCCCACTCCAAGTGGTCAGTGGTCACCAAAATAGATATAGAAATTCTTTTCAAGACGGTTTTATAGGGGGCCCAGGTGTCACTTTTCTACCCACTTTGGCATCTGCAGGCATTGCTGTAAAGAGAAGGCATTCCTAGTCCTAGTAGCAGCCGACTAGAGATGCTTGTTGTAAGGTGCAGTGACGTTCAATGCGCAAGGTGTTGTTCAGCAAATTCACTCCCCCTCGCTCTTTCTGATGTTGGCTTCAAAAGGAGTTGTGAAGCCCTCTTGCTAGGGCTGAATCTCGATTCTTAGCAGCCCTTAGGGCTGAAAGGGGTGCTAGATGGGGTGTTGGCACTTCCTTTCAGCTAAGTCACACTGGGCTTCAGATTTGGATCGACTGCTGTTGGCCTTAGCAGGGTTGTCGCCAGAGGGTTTTGCTGGATACACCATCTAGGCAAACTCTTTGAAAGATTTAGTGCAGAACTCAAGCAATATATTATACTATATTATTCCGCTGCCAGGGTTAAATCTGTAGTCGTACTCATCTGATACAATCTGATCGCTGTTTCCAACAAAGCAAGTCAACACGCATGCCCATGGAGCTGGCGAAGATTGCGCGAGTCACTGCTAGCCGCGGAACCCAGTCTGCTGCAAATAAAGTAGGTTTTTAGGGAGGCTCCCTGATCAGCCGGCTCTACTTGCTGGCTTCTTCATTGCCTTCTCTCAGGCTGAGGCTTAGGCTTCTCTTCGGCCTTCACACAAGCGGACAAGACTGCGAAAACATTTGACATACTAATAGCCGCCGGACAAGGCGTACTTGACTGATATACATACAAAAGTAGCCTTCATGACTTCATGAGAGTAATCAACTAAGTTTTGAATGACCTTCAACGTCCCAAAACAATAACAGTAAAAGGAACAAATTTCTGTAACCATTGGTCAAAAAAAATAACATATATATATATATATAACAACCTTGTGACTTTAACACTGGAGACAACCATGGTTGACAGCACAGCTCATTAATTTGTTTGACTAAAGCGGACCGCATCGAATGTGAACAAACTGCAAAACCATGTAAAACCCATAGTTTGGCGATGGTTGCACCAACGCTGAAAATGTGCATTCAAACACCAAAACCTGCATAGGCCATCCACCTTACTCGAAAAACTCTAACCCAAGGACCCAAGGACCGTCTTCCAACAAGTGAAAAACTGCACCTTGCCATCGTCTGGCATATCTGCGGCACAATGGAACTAGCGATAAGCCAGCTGTGTTGCTTTGCCAATGCAAGCCTAAGTGATCTCAAACGTACAGAAATCATCAGAAATCATTCCTTCATGTTGATGCTACCCTCAAGGTTCTTCCGCATCATTGGTTTTTCCAAGACTTTTGCTAGCAACATTTGCAACTGAAATGATGGGAACACACCGGATGCACACGATGCAAACAAACAATTCACACTTCTATACCATGTGTATATATAGCTATAGAAACTTCTGTGGTCAATCGAATTTCAAATCCGAAACACCGGTTATTTGATGGTCACCCGACTATAACTATAATTGTATAATTGTAATAACGACTATAACTATAATTGTATAATTACCAGCACTTCTGCTGACTCATACATAAGTGTATACATATATAATCATCCTGGAGTAGATAGAATATGTAATTTTTCAAAAAAATTAGGTCAAGGCCGAAACATAGATAGAATATGGAACCGCCGAGCGCGCCCCCCCTTTTCCACTCGTGTTTCCCTTTCCCAGTTCACTGTACGAGGAAGTGGCCGGCTGTTTTTTGATCTAAATGATGCATCAACACAGCTGAGCAATATTGAACAAACACCGAGATATTGTCCTGTACCTGCTTTCTGTCTTTTTTGCTAGCATCAACAAGAGACCGACCTTCTAGGGATGGCTTCCAACCTAATAGCGATGGCCTCCAACCTATTTGGACGATTTTCAAGACTGAGCAATGAGGCACATCATCATTGTGCCGGCGACCAACAATTCTTGCCACGAGCAAACACATAGATAGATAGAATATTCAGCAATAAGCAAAACTAGCAAGGAAGCAGAGAAGAAGCAAAGTATAGGGGAGGATTGATGGCCTCAGTTTATCAAGTACAGGGAGATGAGGCAAGTCTTTGTTGGCGACAAATGCAAAAAAACAAACACATAGATAGAAAAACTATTGATAACACAGGAAAACAATTGAATAAAGCAAGAAAGGGGAACAAACATACAATAGAGATGCAGCTAGCGCCACGCAAAAGCAGGAAACTGATGCCACCAAAAAAAGGACCCAGGGATAGACAACAATTGACCTGATAACAGAGAGAGAGAGAGAAACAAAAACATCAAAAGAGAGAAAATAAGGAAGAGAAAGGCCAGAAGACGAGTAGGAAAAGGGTCAGGATGGAAAGAGGAAAAGGAGCAGGAAGAGGAAGAAAAGGAATTGGAGATGGAAACGGGATAAGAAACAGTAAAAGGTAGATGGAAAAGAACATGGAAAGAAGGGAAAAGAGGACACCAATTATAGATATAAATTAATAAGATCCTGGAGTAGATGTATGTGGGCCCAATATATGGGTCGGTCTTTCATTTTTCGTCTTCGTGTCCAAAGCCACCAGTTTTTTCAAAAAATTAACCCCTTTCAATTCCGGATTCTATCTACTCCGATGATTATATATATAAGTTGTGTTCTGAGTTGTTTGCTTAGTGCTCATGCAAAGCTAGGATGTCCCGTGTCGCTTTAGACTCTTTGGTAGAATGAGCACTGTATGTATCCCTTTGCAGGCTTCATGTTTCGCATGGCGGAGTCTTGCCACCAGCAATGAATGTGATGTAATGTCATGGATCATAACAAACAAAACACAAGCACAAACGCAAACACTGGAAGTGTGACAAGCTCTGTGAAGTGAGGAAGGACAACAAGCAGCACCGTTTGCAGAGGGCTGCTCCAGCAAGCGCAGCATTGCTGGCTTCTGCAACGCGTCTGCTGACCTAGTCTCTTTCACTAGAAGATGCAAGCCTGCCTGCACCTTCGCAGACTTGCCCATGGGGCACTGTCTAAGGAGGTTTCCTTTTGCACTCTCTCGTGTATCGTTGGGGCATCGCTTTGGGGCATCGTCTTGTGATGTTGACTTTTGGTGTACTTTATGACATCAAGTTGCTTGTAAGCGCACGCGCTGCGCTCACTCTACACCAAGGAGAATGCAACCCCTTTCCAAACCAAGACAGGCGGACAAAGGCGTACCTTGTTCAGTGGTGGAGCCTAGCCTTTCCTCATCGGCTGGGGCCAGCCCATGAGCCAGGACACAGCGCTCCAAACACAAGCAATCACAATCCCCAATTGCCTATGACACTTGCAAGAACAAACCAGTTCATGAAGTGACACCCTTGAGACACAAATGCTCAGAAGAGTTGCTTTGGCAGGAGGGCATACCAAAATGAACTCAAAAAACTCAAGAAACAAATGCATGTAACAACAGGGGTATCGTTTCTTTGGACGTACCACATCGTTCTTCAAGGAAAACCCGAAATCACACTCTTGGATGAAACGACCTTGTATAAAGTAAATGACGATTCAAGTACTTGATAATAAGTTGTACTATGATATCATATGATATGCTTTGCATTTTTTTCCCTTCGCCACAAAGGCTTCACGGCCACCAATCTGAGGCACGCAACCGATGTCTTCGACGCGAGGCAACCCGCGACGCTACGAGGCCTCCGGACATCGAACATCATGTTTGAGCCATGGAAACGCTGCAGGGCGACATGACATGACGTCCATGTGGCCCACGATGTGCCAAGTGCGATTTGTCTTCTGATCCGAAAGGATCCAAAAGGAGCATGGTGATTCCTTTTGAAGCAAGAGAGGCGAGGAGAGTACGAACGAAAGGCAATCCCAGCATTTCACCCAGAACGTCTTCCGTCGCTCAAGCAAGCCAAATCTCAGGCTTGGCAGCTAAAGAAAACTTCTGAAAGGATCTGAAAGGCAGTCGACAATGTAGGTCACACATTGAGTACACCCGAAACCATCACCATGGTGCAGGTTGACTTCCCTGAATCGCTGCTGTCTCTGCCAAAGGATTCCGTTCCGACTTGGGAGCTTTAAGCCCTGGGCGCACCTGTGGTGCCGCAAGCTTGGCCATGGCTGCATGGAATGAGGCACGGCCAGCCTGCAATTGGATTGACCCCTGAATTGTTTCACATTGTTTCCCGTCAATTTCATGAGTTGCAAAGAATCAAACACATCTTCGAACTTACTTCCATTATATATGTTTCTGTGAATTCACAACTAGTCTACAATCTCTACACAGTGCTTGCTTGTGAAAAGGGCCAAAGGAGTGCCCTGCACACATTCTCTTTTGATCTCGGTGACGCAGGTGTCCAGTGATCGGACGGACATTGGAGATGTCCGACCGAAAAAACGTCTACTTTGCAGGTAGGTCTACTTCCGTCCGGAGAGTCAGGAGTGATACGCAGTAGTGATACTCAGCAGTGCAAAGGAAGGGTGCCGACACTGCGCCCTGGCTGTTAATTAAGGTGACAAGCGACTGACACAGCGTGAGCCTCCAAAAGAACACTCAAAGGTGGCAACGCCGTTAAAGGCTCAGGCCTCACAATGCAATGGATTGTACATTGATTGATTTACTGTCCCTGTCCCTCAAACATGCCAAAGAATCAGGTCAACTACAAGTACAGTAATGCTATCATCAGGTCCTGATGTGAGCTGATTCCCTAGTGACGTGAACCCTCCCTAAGCTTGACATAACACCTCCCAGCTGTTGCATGAGCTTATCTTCCCTGGGCACGTGTGTGTGTGTGTTCAAGCATGTGAAAGCATGACTTTCATGGATGGATGTTCAATGATTTTCAGCCCCAGCCTGAGCACAGAATTCTTGGGGTCAGCCAACTAAGTTCTAAGATCCATACTTGTACTGACTCAGGAGACTTGGGGCAATTTTAAGTGCGTTGCCAGAACTCGTCCATTTGCCCTTTCAACACCTTGACCACTTCCCAGGCAATGGCCTCCTAGTCATCTTCCTTTTTCCTCATCACAAATGTCCAAGGTCCACCCAAAATCTTAAATCAACCAAGTGTTAAGACTAAGTCAGGACTTTGCGCTGTCAGGAACGAAGTCGAACGGACTGAGCACCCGTTGTGATGCTTTTTGCCACGCGGAGGTTGGGGAGGCATGCGATGCGTAGCTGGCGGTTCTTCGCTTTCTTCTGAGCGCCCGTTGTGCTGGCGTTGTGATGCGAATACGGACCCTTCTGGTACCTGAAACCCACTGAGAGAAGAAGGTGGGGGATTGAAAGTGAGGGATGACACCGGGGGGTGAGGATGATGTCAGGATTGCATCGATCATCATCGATCCCATTCTTGAGAACGCCCCTGCTGCAGCTATGCTCCATGCCCTGATAACATGAAGAAGCTATCCGGCGACAGTTGTTTCGGACATTTGTTGTTGGTCATCTCCAGGCGCTCTGGCGGCGGCAATGCCAAAAGTGGTCGACTGGCATCAACAGCCTCCGCTGCGAATCAGACTCACTTTGGATGACAAACCCTGCCTCATGGTATATGAAAGTCTCAATGCATATTCCACCATGAGTGAGGCACATCACGTTTGTATCATGGCTGTGTAGTCACAAACCATCGCTGTCGCGCTGTACATCTGTAATGTAGATCTAAAAACTCATCAAGGTGTTCTTGCCAGAAGTTTTGTTGGTCGACAAACACAAAAAACTAAAACATCGACCTTGCCAAACCCTAGCATTGGCGGGAAAACAAACATATCAGATTCAGTCCCTGAGCCACAACCATCACTGCAAAACGATATCAACCGTGCCGGTGGCAAGCGCACTAGCCTGCATGGTCTTTCCAGAATCTCCGCCCTTCCTTCCACAAACCAAAACATTTGCTGAGGTTCCTAATAGCGTCTTGCTCCTAGTAGTACGGCCAGGAGCCCCTAGTAGCTTCTTGTTCCTAGTAGCGATGCCAGGAGCCCCTAGTAGCGTCCTTGCTCCTAGCAAACCATACTGGGATGTGAACAGTTCAGCATGATGGAAAACAATATCCACATGTGCCATACACAACGAGACCAACACCGTCACCAACAAGAGCCACTCCAAACATAAAAGCAAAAACTGGAAACCCTTCGTTGTTCTTTTAGACCCCTCCGGAAGCAACCACTAACAACTTCCAAAGTACATTGAATTGGCAACAAGAATACTCCAGCAACAGTATTTCGCCGTAGTGCCTGATCTTGAATAGTAAACAAACCACCCTCCCCCTATTGAACAATTGAGGGAGACGGAATAGTTGGAATAGTTTCAACTCCACCAAAACTATTTGTTGCAGTGACATCGCAAATGAGTGAAATCTCCATGTGCTTACTCTAAGATGACGTGCGGCCATTGAGATGCTCTTGTTTGGAAATGAAGCCCATGATAGTCACTGTGGCTTTTCCTACCGTAGATTAGTTCATTGGATCTACAGTATAAGTATAAGTAAATTGCTGTCTAGGTGGGCTCACACGTCTTGAACCTATTTCGACAGGCTCTGGTTGATATGTAACCTGCCAACCAAAGGATCACTGTAACCGAAGGACCAAAGGTTGTGTCCAGCGAGTTTAATTCGTTTTTCGGTCCAACATTTAAGAAAACCGTTTAATTCTGCCCTTGAAAAAGTTGCTTGGAGCAAGGATTTCAATGAGTTTCAATAAACCCTACACATGGTTGTTGATAAAAGGTTTTCAGGTCACAGTTCCAGGAATCAACCAAAACCTCAGGAGAGGTTAAGCAAGGATCTGAACCAGTAACAGCAGCAGAAGAAGAATCAATACTAGCATTGGTAGTGGTAATAAGATGTAGTAATGACACATCATGACACTAAGGTAGTGGCAGTAGTAGCTATACCTGGTATTATATACCCCATCTTAAAACATATTAAAACAAGGACAGCAACAACGCCAGTCGCACCAGAAACACATTCTTCAAGACCATGCTCCTTCTGCCATACGCCACCAATGGGCCACAGAAGTCGTTCATCTCCTGTGAGTGATAAGTAGCCCTGATTTTCACTGCCAAAGCTCCCGTAATTTGAAGGAAAGTTCATATCAGTTCCATGCAATTTGCTCCAGAAAAGGGCTTTCCCAGTCTTTCCAATGCTTACGGGAGGTTCAGTGTTCCTCAACGGTGCGGTTATGGCCTATGCTGAAGCATGTCAGGACGGGTGACAATGTCGAATCCCGAGGTTCCGCAACTTGCCTGATCCGAGGTTTTCCGCTCCAGAAAGGACAGGCTTCTCAAGCTCCTTGATCCAAAAAGATTCCAAATTCACCACCGGAATGTACAGGCTTACTCACAGATCTTCAAACAAGGTCTGTTGAACAAACTCTGTGATGCTCCAGGAGCAAACGTCCTCGACCGGCTTTGCAACCGGTTCTGCGTTCCTGAGCGCTGGAAGCTCTCGGAGCTCGTGGAGCGGCTGCTCGAGGGGAACAAGCTGCAGATTCGAGTGCCTGGCCAGCAGCCCTGTTCAGTTCTTGGAAAATCATGGAAAGCAAGGCAAAGCAAATTGTGAAATGTTGGACATTTCAACTGGAACTTTTCGTATCATGAGAATGCTTCGCAATTGCACTGCGCACTGCGCACTTCGGGAGGACTTGCCAGGCAAGCGGATCATGAGAAATCTCAAGACCTGGCATGTTACAATCGCCAGGGTTAGCACGTCTTTCTCTCGTTGTTTTTTGAATTGTTCTTTAGAACTTTCCATTAAGATTGAAGCTGACGAACCTCCTTTCGACTTCAAACTCTCTGGTTCATTGTCCTGCGGGGAAGGCACAAACTAAGATCGATGAAGCTGAACCAAAGCAACATAAGAGGGCATCAACAGTAGTAAGCAGAACGCATTCCACCTGCTGTACAACTATGTTGAATTTGTCACCGCTATAAGCCTTCAGGCCCCGCACAATGTTGGCAAAAACACAGTCATGGTGTCAGTTCATCACAAACAACTACATAGATTACATAGTATTCCGATCTCCTCATCGTCTGACCTTTGTGGTCTGATGTAAATTGAAGAAGCATTCAGAAATTCAGCACGGAATCAAACTGTTTGTTTCCTTTTCTCCAATGGTGTGTTATGCACTATGTAGGGAGACACCCAGTGTCTCTCGGGAAGGAGAACACACACATACATGGAGAACACACACACACACACTAACACACACATACATTATGTTGTATATATATATATACTGTATACGGAAACGACTACTGTAGGTCCTAATGAGGATAAGATCTTAATGTGGTGCCATTCATGTTGTAGGCATCACAATGGGAAAAGGTTCCTGCTACTCACTCTATGTACCAGTAAATCCCTTTATCACTTCCATGTTTCATTTGGGCTCATAACATAACATCCACACAATGCAGCGCAAAGTCGCATTCAACACATACATTTTATCAACTTGGTCCACACAAAATTCGATTGAAACAATAGCAATAGAAAGGCAAACTACCAAGAAATGCAATACACCGAAATGAATGTTCTACCACAATTAGATCACACCACCAGCCTTGCAACAATAGGCGGCCCTTCACATGAACATCAACAGAATGTTTTGTATCAAAAAGGAATCCTCACTCTACAACAAACCTTGACCATTTTGCAATGCAACAAGTTCAGCTCCTCTTGAGCAGCGTGTCATGTTTACTCAATGAATCAACACAAGGCAGCAACCAAACACCTCCGGTGCTGCCACCTCCATCTCAGGCACTTGGGCCGGTGTCGGCTTGGCTTCATTGTAGATTGCAGTATTTGGTGCGCCATGTAACTATTGGACATGCGTTCCATGGCACTTGAACATTAAAGGTGAACTGTGGTTGGTTGCAAACAATAGGTGTGAGATACTGAGATTTGTAACTTTTTCGAAACATGGAGCATCACACAGGATCGGTGCGCATCTTCTCCTTTGCATGACTAAATACGCGTGCTATTGCTTCAACCACAGTGTCTGTAGAGATCTCAGAGTTGTTTCAGTTGTGTCTTCTGTCTTTAAGGGAGTTATACCGTTATAAGTTATAAGGCATACCTATCATATTCCTATGCTACTGTGCTTTCGGGTCACACGCCGTCTAGTTTGGTATAGTCCTGTAGTTTTGGCGAGCTCAATGTCTTCGATGATTTTTCCCAAATCTCCGATGCTTGGGTTCTCGTTTAGTCGCTAGTGCCGCGGAAGAGCGAGACAAAGCAAGCTTTGTCAAACGTAATGTGGGTGTGGACGGGGCTGTGGATGGAAGGAGGAAGGAAAGGGGCGCGAGACGGGAGGCGCGTGGGTGTGGACGGGGCTGGGGAAGGAAGGGAGGGGAGCGGGAAGGAAGGTGCATGGAAGGAAAGGGGCGCGAGACGGGGTGGGGGAGGAAGGGAGGGGAGCGAGACTGGAGGTGCATGGGTGTGGACAAGGCTGTGGATGGAAAAGGGGGGGAGCGAGACGGAAGATGGAGGGGAGCGAGACGGGACGGGAGGTGCATGGTGGACGGAGCTGTGGAAGGAAGAGGGAGGGGCGCGAGACGGGAGGTGCATGCGGTGTGTACGGGGCCGTGGAGGGAA
This sequence comes from Durusdinium trenchii, assembly GCA_963970005.1. Classification (NCBI taxonomy): domain Eukaryota; class Dinophyceae; order Suessiales; family Symbiodiniaceae; genus Durusdinium; species Durusdinium trenchii. The sequence goes on along the minus strand of CAXAMN010013669.1, from coordinate 699,295 downwards.
GGTGCTAAGTGGAACGAATCATGGAGGGGCCAATGCTGCTCCATGCTTCGCGGCAGAACGTAGTTGTGCGAGTGGAGCGATCTTGCGCGGCTGATATGCTAATATGGTTGCACCACAAGCATCATTGCAGGCTGCTCCGGGTCAGTTCACAAGTAGAACGAAGCATGGGTGCGGGTAGGTCTGCTCCATGCTTTGCGGAAGCACGTTCTGACGCTGACGCGAGAGGAGCTGTGTTGCAGAGCTTATAGATGGTCTTGGGTGTACAAAATGTGCACAATGCATGCGCCAAACAGTCAAGTCATGGCCGAATCCGCAGGATTGTTGCGTGCCAGAACCGCAATCCTTGAAATTTGATGGTTGGGACGAAGCATGGAGGGGGCTGCTGCTGCTCCATGCTTCCTGGAACGGTTGTCAGAAGCCATGTTGCAATGGGGTTGGAGACTAGCTGCAGAGATTGAAAACAGCCACTTGATGTATATATACTGTGTATATAATACATCCAGCCTCCAACCCGACGACAAATCCTCTCCTCCTGGGATATCTCCGCCATATCGACACCCTGATCATGCCAACGATGCACGCCAGCGGAAATCTATGCCAAAAATTTAAACACTAGACGACGAATGACCCGAAAGCATTTTACCGCGTGTGCTTTTCCCAAAAAAAGACTCCAATGCTTGGGTTCTCGTTTAGTTTAGTCGTTAGTGGGGGGGGTAGGGTGAGACGAGGCAAGCATTTTCGTGGACGGAAGATGGGTGTGGACGGGGCTATGGATGGAGATGGGAGAGTGGACGGGCGTGGACGGGGCTGTGGAAGGAAGATGGATGCTAAGTAGAACGAAGCATGGGGGGGCTAATGCTACTCCATGCCTCGCGGAAGAACGTTTTTGCGCGAGTGGAACTGTCTGGCGCGGCCTATATGACGGTCTTGGGTGTGCAGAATGTGTGCAATGTATGCCGAAAGACAGCCGGCGAAGTCATTGCAGAAACGGCAGGATGGTTGCATGCCAGAACCGCAATGCTTGAAAATTTAATGGTTGGAACGAAGCATGGAGGGAGCTGATGCTGCTCCACGCTTCCTGGAAGGGTTGTTGGAAGCCATGTTGCAATCGTGTTATGACCGTTTTGGAGGGCTTTCAAAACTGACCAAGGGGTGGACGGGGGTGTATATGGCAAACGGGGGTGGACGGATGCGCACCAGAACCGCGATGCTTGAAATATCATGGTTGCCATGAAGCCTGGAGGGGTCTGATGCTTCGTTTTGGCCTGCTAATGTGTGTTTGTGTATTTTTCCTGGGTTTGCGCTTCTTTTTGCTTGTGGGTCCGCGGGCTCACCTTGTGTGCCAAAGTTTTGTAAGTTGCCATTGACCTGTCTTGGTTTTAAGCAAATGGATGTGCTTAAAACAAAGGGGTATCGCACACTCTGTGTTGACTTGCCGTCAATCAACTGCATCAGTACTGTAATAGACCTGTTTCAAGGATTATTATCGGCATGTTCCAAAAATTCCGCCTGTGCGCATTCTCTGTGTGGGATGTGTCAAAAGCACGCACTCGAAAACAAGAAGGACTCAGGTAGAGGCCATGCAATCCGCTCAAGACCTTCACTCAGGGCCTCTGCTCGCAAGGCAAACCAATACAAATCCCCTTGAACATAATGAATCATCTAGTGCTCAGCCGGGAAATTGTGACACAAACTGCTCTGGGCCATAAATGCTGTATTTCTGTGTGCGTTGACATCCTGCCAATGATTTCTCTCTGCTCTTTGCCCCTGAGACTTGGACTGCACAACTGCCACCGTCACTGCCGCTGGCAGTGTCTGTTTCCGGTTCGTGCGAAGGCGTGCGAACGCGCGGGAAGCTCAAGTCCAATCTGAATGAAAGAAAGGGTGAAACAGCATTCTCGAAGCAAACACAAACGTTCGGCTGCTCCTTCATCAGAATCATCTGCCACCTGTCCAGGTGGAGGTGCCCTATGTCCAGGTGCGAAAACACAAGCAGTCCACATGAATCTTTAGAGCCCCCAAGCACCCCCTTGCAACAGAAACAACACTTGCAAGAAGGAAGTAGCTCAAACCCGTCCTTTAGGGTCAGGGTATCCTCATTCTAACAAACACCCATACTCAAAAGGTCTTTGCAGTCTCAAGTTCCTCCAAGTCATCAAACAACTCACCAACGCTTCTGATCCTCGCCTCTTCTTTGGTCTTCAGGTCCCTGATCGCGTCTCTCTTAGCCTGCTAAGACGCGAAGCATCACCCTTGCACGGCTTTTGGACTGGCTGGCTGGCATGAAGCCTAAATAACTGGTGCCACCCAGGTCATGCAACTCCTCTTCGTTGTGGGCCAAAGAGCCGGTTCCCCCATCTTCCCCAAGCCCCAAGCGCCGGTCCTCACTGCCGATTGGATTTTGCCTAGCGATGCAAGAAGCGCAAACCTTCGGTTTCTTCTTGTTACAGTATCCATCGGCACGCCGTCTGGGCACCATTATGAACAAACCAAAAACGCACATCTATAAGACCTGCAGCGATATCAGTCCTGCAACATCCTGCAACGCAATCTTCGATCCCACAATCTCGAGACCCAAAAAGTGTATATATTTTTTTTGAAGGCTTCTTGCAATGCTTCAAACCTTTAAAACATCCATACGAACTCTCTTTGTCTCACATGTCTAGAAGGCCTTGTAGTGTGGCAGGGCCGTTTGACTGGCTTTGGGCCAGGCGTAAGGTCCTTCCCCAGCCATCCAGCAACCACAGCTGGACCATTCAGGCGTAGAGTTCAATCAACTCGTTTGAAATCATGACCTGCCATTACGTTCCAACACGTTCCAATATGTTCCAGCAGGTGCTGTGGTCCAAGCACTGAAGTCCTCCACCCAGCGGTGGGCCACACTTTCCCTTGGAAGACGAGAGCGAGAGCGAGACGAGCTGGTCCTCGCTTGCATATGGGGCCCTGGGGTTCCTCTCCACTCGACCGTTCTGTTGTTTCACTGTCAAACCGTAGGACAAAAATGGACAAAGAACAACAGGGCCAAACTCGAGACATGACTGAAGTTGAAGCATGCGCCAACTCTCCTGATAGAGCAATATGTTTCTTTCATGTTTGCGGACTGCAAATAGCAGCATGTTGTGTCGGTGTCAAAAAGCTCACTTTGGGACACTGTGAATGCATGTGAATGCGCCATTGGAACAGCTTTTGGTAGCTGCACAAAAGCTGTAGATGTTTCAAACATGCCTCAAATGAGCGAGCTAAAATCAGGTTCAGTTCATTCCTTTGTTGTTTCATGTTGTTTCCATCAGAAGAACAGGCTCGTTCTGTGGCTCTGTGGTAGTAGTACTTATATTCAAGGTTTAGACCAAATGGAAGAATCCTGAAATTGAACGAGAAGCATGCTGTGCTCCTTTTGATCTCGTCTCTGCACACTCTGACTCGTTTCTGACTATCTTCCAATATGGATCAGGTTTCCCAGTCCAAGGTTCCATGCTGACTGCATCAAGCAAATGTTGATTGTAAAGACATTTTTTGAGGGATTGTTGGAATGCCAGTCTGGCATTTTGCTCAGTCAGGTCGCTAAAATGATTGGTTTCACAGGCAATATATGATGGGTCGGGTGGAAGATAGCCCTTGGAACATTAAACTGCAGTTGTGGTGCTTGCTGTGCCTGAAGATTCACCACTAATTACATTGAACAGCTCTCCCTTCTCTGCTTTGGATTTGTTCTGTTGAGCACACGCCCGAAGAGTTGAATCCTTTAGAGCGAGCTGCCCACCAATTCATCCCCAGGAGACCGGTGGTGCACACAGAACTGTCAAATCGGTGGTGCACCACCGGTCTCACTGATCGGTGGCGCACTGATCTCATCAGGTCTTGACCATGGAAATCCCAAGGAAACCCGTCAGGCAGCCATACGAATCACTTCAATACGCTTCCTATGTCTATGTTCGTTTCATCGAAAATAGACTCTTGTGTCTCCCAACGGTTTTCAGGTTTGAGGAACAAGGTGACCAAACTGAGTCGTCCGGAACGGCGCACCGATCTCGGGAACCCGGACGGAGTGCAGGCCACGTCGCGTTTCGGCATCGAGGCGTGCGCGAGGAACACGGAGATGTTTGGAATTGGAGTGAATAAGGTTGCTGGGATTAATTGGAAAGCTTAATTGCAATTACGTCCATTCCCCAAAACATGTCCTCCCAACTTGTTTTTTCCTTTGTTCTCATGTGTCTTAGCCACACCGACTTTGTCTTTCTTCCATGACAATCTTTAGGGCCATGGCTCACACTGGCAACGCAAACGGTTTGAAACCTTAGTGCGATTTCGTGTGCCAATCTATCCCACTTGACAAACAATGACAACCATGAAATAGATATTCGTTGTATTTCATTGTTATTCAGTTGTTCATGATTAGACTATAATTAATGCCATAATCATGTCTGTAGGCTCCTTTTTAAGCCACGCTCCGCCACAAAAAGAGATCACGGCCTGGCTAGGTGCGTCATCCAATAAACACTCAGAATGACTCAGTATGACTGTAAGACTTCGCAAAAAAGCATGCTAATTGTGGCCCAACCAAAGCAACACATCGGTTCCGATGTGACGACCCACTTGAGGCGTTCTCCGGACGATGTGATGACACGGGAGACGAAAACGTGAGACGAGTCGAAAGCGCCTGCCTATGTGCGCATGTTTTGGTGCATTAAAACAAGTGCTAATCGCAAACATCGGCGTCACAATGTTTAAATTGAACACAGCAAGTCACGATGTTGGAGATGTTTGTTTTGATCTCCCCGATCAAGGTGTTGTGGTTTCATGGATTTTGCATCTCGCATTTCATGTTGAAAAAGTCCTTCAAACATCCTGCTGGCCGCAGAAATGGACGTGGTGCTTTTTACATTGTAACTCACAGTGCATTTGCATGGCTTCAAAAAGCCGTATGTCTGATAGTCAGCGGTTTTTTGCCCAAACACGAGTCCGAAGGTCTACCACCCAAGCTTGTGTTTGCTTGCACACTCGATCTCAAGTTTGCCACAGTGCCTGTTTGAATGCATCACATGGCCCCACGCATTGCTTCGCATGCCTTCGCCCGAAAAAATCGCGAGAGCTCTCAAGTCGCTTTCGTATCCAGGTCCCTGAGGTAGTGAGTTGCAAGAAGGTTCCTGTGATCGATTGTATCTTTGGAATTAGCCTATGTTATTAAACATGAGATGAGTCCACATCACTTGCCACGAATGTGAACACTTTGGCCACAACCCCCCCAACCCCCGCACACACCCACGCCACCTCATGTGCGTCATAATCATATTAGGATCATTTTCCGTTGTCCACATATATAATGTGTGTAACCATATACTCCCTCCACTAAAAGAGGAGTTACAGTATATAATTTCCGGATTTATCCCGTGATCCGACGTTGAATTTTCATACTGGATTACACCCTGGAAGACTAACATGGACCCTGAAAACCACTGGTTGGTGGAGGAAAACACTCTTCCAGGGGGCCATTGTCAGGGTCTATGCTAGTTTTCGGGAGTGTATGTAACGACTATATATATATATTTGTTTTTTTCCCAGATATTGGAAATTATATAATTGCAAAAACAATAATTGCCTCAGGGTCACCCCTGAGTCTTTTAGCTAAGGCAGCCAGTATGTAATCATCCTAGTCATCATAATCATCTTGCATTGTCTTTCTACCTCAAATCACAACATCGAATCTATAAACATCTAAAACGTTCTTGAGTGGACATGGTTGCATCTAGGATTGCTTAAAAATGCTTAAAGTCTCCGGAGAGCCCCCATCTGCCTCACTGGAGCTAACCTCCCAGAGTCGTGTTCACATAGAGCACCCACAAGACACCAGTGACAAGCAATATGACTGACTCAAATTACAGATGCGAGAGACAAACGCAGAAAGCGATGTAGGGACACAAGTGGGCATGCTTGCATAGAACAAACAGCTATCCTTTAGGCTTTCAAAACTTCTATCATCTCTTCCGCGGGTTGCTTATGGCACATGGTTTTGCAATTGAAGGTCCTTTGACAATCGATGGAAGTGGTCGTACAATGTCGTACATAGAAAAGACAGTGCTTCTTAGAATCATGAGATTGATTTCCCGGATTCCATTAGTATAGTCCTCCCACGCACCTTTGCACACCCTAATGCCCTAATCAAATAGAAAATGGTGTGGAGCTGTGCCTCAATTTGTGATCTTGCTTGACCCTAAAACAAGACCTTGAAGCTGCCGTTCGCCTGTGAGGACGTGTTGACCGTTGTTTCATCCTCAAGTCAATTCGTGGATCCCATCAGTCGCTTCGTGGACCCGCGGACACCCTGAAGACACCCGGAGCCTGGCTGGACACGTTCCACTTCGTGGTCGTGGTCGTCACTTCACGTACATGGAGGGCCACCACTTGTGAGCGGCACATCCTGCAAAGCATTCGTGAAGGGATTGCACAGTTTCTGCCAACAAGTCGAACGTCATTGATTGACAGCACCGCACATGTTTGCCAAAATGAACTCAGTCATGTTGTTTTGAACTGCAAAACAGTAACTCTTGATCATATGCTTCGAGGTATCGTTCCAATGTCACCTCCTATCCCATACCAACAACTTAGACATCAAATCCCTAACAACTCCAAATACTAATGAATGTGTCGGTCCCAGGGACAGCTAGTAATACGTGAAATTCCTGAAAACCACTCACATGTCTTTACATTCACAATGAGTGCAAGGTTGGCGCGAGGCTGTTTTGCAAGTGCCCAGTGTGGTGTGGTCAGTGCGCCGAGCCTCTTTCGTCGCCCTGAGGCGCTTCAGTGCTGTGACCGGCACTTGGAAGCTTGGCATGTTTCACAAACAGGCTGTTTTCACAAAGGCAAGCGCATGGTCTGTAGCCACACCATCTATGCTCTGAAGACTTTAAAACACATCACTTCACCCTTGCATATCTGAGATCCCGCACATTGACATGGCTTGGCGCTCGATCTCACCCAATGCTGTCAGAAGAGCCTTGTCACCAGCAGTGGGTCAGTTGCGTTGCTACCTAAAATGACGAAGAAGCAGTGATACGCAGTGTCTCAAGTCGCCTCTCCAAAGGGCATGCCCCATATCTCTTACAACTCAGGGACTAATGATCACCGGAGACAATCTCAATCATGCTCTTTATCATGAGTGTGTACTCTATAGCATGATTCATATAGTCATACTACATATTGATTCATTTTAATGTGTAAGAACAACGCATCCAGCTTGTGAGGTGGGGAGAACACCAAGCAAACCCTTCTTCGCAAAACCCTTCAGCCGCAAGTGCACCTTTCTGTGAAACTTCCTTGTGAACATCGCACGGCTGTCACACCAACACGGTGAAAATTCGGCTGTTGCTCTGATCCTCGAAAGCATTCATATAGAAATCGCAATCAAAGTGGAACCAGGCGCAAAGCAACCAATGAAAATAGTCGGCTTCAGACTGTGTTTTGAGAATGGCATTTTGGATGCCACCAGCCACCAGATTCGAAAACTGCCAATGAACATGTGCAACGTGAACACTATGTTGCTTTTGGCTCAACGAAGATAGTTTGTTTTCTGCATAGCTTTCACATGCAGTGCAGCTTTCACACACAAAAACAAACCAAACGTATTGAAGGCTGCAATTGCACTCAAGCGGCAATACTTTCAAACGACATGCCACTCTCAAAAGAACTGTGCAAAATTGCATGCATTAATTACATAAATCTCCACTATCTGGGCCCAATTGGCTTTGCCAAGTGACTTGCTCGTCTCCTCTACTTCCGAGAGGAAGGACACGAATTGTTGACGACACTCTGAATATTGAAAAACACACCACGACACGGAACAGCCAAGGATCCAATCTTGTCTCAGTGCCAATGATCCATAGTGTCTACAATCCATTGTACAAACATGAAACCATCAAATGAATGCATACATATATGAATGTATTATTTCCCACTAGTAGCAAGGACGCTATTAGGTGCAGGCCATCGCTATTAGGTTGGAGGCCATCGCTACTAGGAACAAGAAGCTACTAGTTAAAATCTTTCTTTGTTCCGTTCTTGCGTTCCTTTCCACACTGATCTCTCCCACCTCCAGGTACAATGGTGTTGGCATGGATGGTGTGATTGCCGGCCCAAGGGGCATCCATCCTTCGCTGGTCTCCCCGAGCTGCAAACGTTAGCAAGTGCCAAATTCTGGCGACATTAACACCTCTCCCATCACTTTGCGCTGGAAGAGCCTCCCTGAGAAGATTCCTCCAATGGTCCAACCTGCTGGCTATGCAAAGGTTATTGCGGACAGTTGGTTGGAGAATGATTCCTTTCAGGGATGAAAAAATCAACACCCTCTCAAACAACGAAGATCGGCTCCAAACCTGTTTCGCATACACCGTAAACTAAAGGGAGTACAAAGTACACTGAAGTTCCATTTAATTGTGATACAGTGTTTTTGCAAGGGGGCCACCATAGTATTGACATGTATTGACGAAGAATGACTTGCAATGACTGGACCCAACAAGTTTGTGATCAAACACAAGGTTGTCATATTACCTTCAATAGCAAACGCCCAAGGAGACTTGGAGCGCTTTGTTGACCAGCTGTCAGCAACATGAAGTTGAAACTGCATCAAAATCATTCAACCTCTTATAGACTACTGTTGCAACATCCAGCCTCAGTCACTGTATGCACCACTGAAGCCAGCGCCGCTATAGCCAGCCCCGCTTGTGCCCGCCCCACTTGTGCCAGTTACACTTTGGGCAGCACCGCTCACTCCAGCACTCGCGCCAGATCTATCTTTACTTTTGTGTTCCTTCCTGCAAGGAAGAACTAAGAACGTGTTACTGAAAGACCAACAAAATCAATATATATATAAGTTTAAGTATTCACATTGGTTTGCATGGCATGATAACCACATGTGCTTGCAATGTGTGTTCAATGCGTTTGGTGGGTCATGACCTGCAACACCCTCGTTCCAAGATTTATGGACAAACATCTTAGTTTGTAACCCGTTGGCCACCACAAACTAAGCTCTACTCGTGACCAGCACCGGCTCATACCGGAGGGCATGACGACAATACCTTCATGTCTACATTCGCCTACATTGATCTCCTACTGAATTTCCTTTTTCTGACGTGAGCATTGTGGAATTGTCTCCCAAGATCCTCATCTTTGACAAAGTCGAATGGAGAAGGCGCTCCAGGGCTGCTAGCTTCTCCTGGCCAATATGCAGTCAACAGAATCGTGGATCAACCTAAGAGCGTACAGCCGTACAGTACACCCTGCGCGTGCGTGCTTCGTGCTGTGGCTAGCAAAGCAATTCCGTAATCAAACAGTTTTTGCGAAAACAAGCGACCACCATTGATTCAGTTTGATGCGAGCAAGAAAAACACACACAGCCAAATTGTGCTGGATTCTGTTCTATCGAAGCGGCACCATCCGCGCGCACCACATGCAAAAAGCACTCGCGTGCTTGAGAAACCCAAACCGCAGGTTGCTCAAAAGAGGGAACACACAAATACAAAACCTCTTGAACTAAATACGCGTGAGTAGTTATTTGATACGTGATTCTCATAAATATGACATAAATGTTCATAATTACCTGGATCCTGGATCCTCGAAACGGCACAAATAATTTGCTTTTCAAGAAAAAATGCCGTTGCGGCGTCTCTTTCCAAAGACAGCATTTTTTGTGTTGTGACCAGCGGAAACCGGCAGAAACCAAAAAGAAACGGCGTTTTAGGCTTCAAAACGGCATCTTTTTTAGGCGTCCAAACGGTGTCTTCCCCCGTCCATGGATTTTGTGGACATGTTTGCAACCCCTAAACCATCCTAGAACGGCAAATGTTTGATTATGGTGTCTTTTCGCTGAAAAATGCATCCGGCAAATATTAGTGTCGATTCAAGATCCAGGTATATTGCATACGAAGCTTGACCGCGCTGTCCTCCTCTTCATCCACTTGACTCCTGCTATTGTCCGCCGGCCATTCCAAATCCTGGGAGCAACTGCCACCAAAGCGCAAGATGCGATCCGACGCCACGACCGCCAGATTCTGAGGCTCCATGGCCTGACGAGAGGGTCCAGTGAGAGGGTCCAGAAGCGACTTGTTGAAGGGAGAAATTCAGAGAATACTTCAAGGACTTCTTTGTGAAAAGGCCGCTCTGCCAGCCATGGCCTCCAACCTAAGAGAGATGGCCTCCAAATGCCTCCAATCTACTAATAGCGATAAATAGCGATAATACTCCAACCTTGAATAATCTTGAATACTCATCATACTTACTATATCATACTCCATAGGATCCCTTAAGATGCTGGGCGGCGGAGCGCCCATCTTGCCAGCCTGAATGCCACCTGCCATGCCAACATCTCCTTCGTTGAATTCCAAAGGTGTCTTGAAACCCAACGAATTCACAAAGTTCTCCCATCGCTCTGGCTTGGTGTACACCAAGGTTTGAACCTGAGAAGCGCCAGCAACGCGACGTGCAAGCGAACGGTCCGAAAGGTAGGAAGGGTTGCAAAATGGCTCCACCTTTGTGAACTCTGCTACCATTTCGGTGAGCCAATGTGGAAACGAAGGATGACAGGGATTGATGCTTCACGGATGCCACATGTCCACTTCTTGAAGGCTGGGGCTTGACGAATGCACTTCTCATCATACAGCTCTCGACTCATCAAACTTCCAATCCAAATAATCCAAACCACACCATTCAAACAAACTCACTAAAAGCATCTAAAATGGATGGTCCCTTAGGATACCCCCATCGATACCCCCAGGAATACTTGTCTTTGTTTATATTCTGGCAGAGTGTAACCTCAGCAGTTCAACATATTCCAAGGCCTGAGGCAGTTCTGGAATAATTAACTGGATTTAATATTCCAGAGAAGTTTGAGTTCATGATATATGATATCAAAACACATTCCTGGTATGTCTTCACCCATAATAATGCAAAAACCGCGGTCGAGAGCCTTCGATGGACGTCGAGATATGTCGAGATCGATCACTGGTTAGTCCAGTCGACTCTTCATCAAAATGATTCCAGGTATATCTCCAGCTCGATGTCTCTATTGATAGTCAATATTTCAATATTCCAGGTATGTGGAAACCCTTGACAAAAAGTTCTCTGTCTCTGCCATTGATTGACAAATCAGCAACATCCACAAACAAAATCCGGGTATGTTGCAACGGGGGTATCATATACCCAAGGCTAAGAGTATTCTGGCAAACACATTCCAGAAACAACTAAAAAAACTATTCCAGTACCTGACATCCCTACCCCCCATTCTAAAAGCTGTGTTGAAACTCTTCCCATACGCAGTACAGAAGCGTGGGTTGGTCAGTCGCCAACAGGTTGTTGATTTATGTTGATTTCACTCATCATTTCGGAGACAAACTCCTCCCCCCAAACAAGTGAGCTTCACATGTATACAGCATCTGTAAAGCGAACCAGCATTCCAACCACGCAGCGTTGACGGAAGCTCTCTTGAGCTTGGCATATCCCAGCATATTCTGGTAGATGTACACGTATGAACAATTCAGCTGGGCGATCAGCAAATTGAGGAGCAAAATTGCAGAAGCTGTGATGAAGCCGAAGACAGCTGTCAGAAGCAAAGGATCCTGATGATGCTTTGCTGGGCAGCAAAACAAGTAGTCAACACGTGATTATTCTCAAATGCTAGGTCGACAAAAAGAGTCTGCCAAAGCAACCAAGGCTCCATGTAAAGATCCCGAAAGTCATCTTCGAAAAGACGCAGAGTAATGCCCGATAGGCAGATCATGGTGTCACTGAACTGTTTCATATCTTCATAATCTGCGCGCAGAACAAACATCGATTTTGCAGTGTGGTGTTTGGAGGTCGCAAAAACAGAGTCAGAAAAGTCTGGATGAAGAGACAAGTCACGGTGCTCCAACACGGTGATCGCGCTTGCAAAGGTGGTGAGAAGAAACCTTGGGAAATCTGATGGCAGTGAGGCCAGGACCAATGAGACTCATGGAAAATCACACCAAAATTGCAACGGAGCTTTCCCGCCTCTTGTCTTGTCTTAGCACATCTTGGTCACTTGATGTCACTTGGTGGTTTTTCTATTAGGCAAGATAGCAGTAAAGTAACCCATGGCAGAATCTGAATGGCATCAACTCGTTGCGATAGAACCGTCCGATTTTGTCGGACTCTTCTCAACTGGGCGTCTAATCCCTTGTCAAGCGACATCAGGGCGAACATAAACCGCCCAATCTCCGACCCAACGTGCACACACACCAGGACGAAGGCGCTGAGTCCTGCGGTCAATCGACGGCACGGCGGAACGTTTTTCACGCGGCAGCGGTTCAGAGGTCCAACCATGGGGCACATGTGTTTTGTTTAGCCCCTGGCCTGCCCCGCTACTACTTAATCAAGCAGGCGCCTGCTTATAGTGGGTTTCATAGACTTGACATCTTCGGAGGGGTCCAAAATATGGTGTTCCCAGATTCTTGACATGTGGTCATTTTCGCTCCCTATGTCCGCTATGTTTCATCTTGGAGAGGTGGATCATCAACGACAAAAAGGGTTAATTTATACGTATAGTGCGTTGTATAGTCTTGACAACGGCGTTAGGAAGGCCGGCAAAATTTGAAAATTGATGTACGCTGTACACTTAGTTATACCGTCTTGACCTTTTGCCCACAAAGGTTTCGAGAGGGGGGCGGGGGGCAAACAGAAGGTGGTCAGCTGGCAAACAGAAGGTGGTCAGCTGACCTTTTCGAAGCTCATCTTGCTTTTCTTTCTCAAGCCGAAAAGTCACCTATAGGAAATACTGTAAAGTCCTTTACTAAATGCTCATATCAATTGAACAAACCTCCAGATCGAAGGGTTCCCTTTCCCTTTCCACAACCAAATTGTTCGACTAACAACTAAATGATTTGGGAAAGGTGATGTTGCTGTGCCATGTGGTTTGACAAGGCCTCGGTGGGAAGGGCGTTCGTGTGACTCCGTGCCATTGGGGAAGGGAAACATGCGATGTAGGACGGGTTTTATAAACCTGCAATATATCTATAAATGTAGGAGGGTGGTAAGAAAGAGAAGTAGCAGAAGGATAAGGACCATGAGAAGGAGCTGTTTCCAATGACTTTTTGAACATACATCCCCTGTAGTCTTGACATTTCGGGGGTTTGTCATTTCATGAAAGAATCAAAGGAGCAGTGCTTTATCTCTAAGTCTGAGCCGCACCAATGGTACATCTTTTGGATTTGGGATCTAAGGGGGCAAGCAAGAAAAAACAACAGAATACAAGGATGGCGAGAAGGAGCCATTGATGTAGCGTGCTCCAAGTGACTTGATTGCCACACATTCCCGTAGTCTTGACATTTGGCGGGTTTGTCGTTTCAGCCAGGAGGCCAGCGGAAAAGACATGAAGGATTCGAAGGAGCAGTGTGTTGGTTCTTGGAACCAGTTTCCAGCAAACTGTGGCCAGTTGGGTTTGGCCACACGTGCCCTGTTTTGCCATCCGCCTATTTAAAAGCACGCGTGCCCCATCCCCTTTATAAAAAAAACACACACACACATGTTGATGCCCTTTTTATACATTCGGGGGTCCCAAAATGGGTGGTTCTCAACATAGGATCCATTTAGGCACGGGTTTCTGTCAGTAGGGGTAACGCTTTTGGGATGACCTCTTCACTGAACAGTACCGTTTTGCACCTGGTTCAAACCTTCCAGCCCTCTCCTGTGGAGAAGACTGCCAAGTCTGCCATCAAGCCCCAATGCAAGCCAACAGCGCACATCGCAAATCTCAGGTAGCAGGTGGCTCTATGGAAGAACACTGCAAACACAATTGTTTGATCTACTGTATTTGATTGAACTCATGTCCTGGCAAACCTCATGCTCAAACTCGTTTTGAGAAGGGCGGGCTGAGAACTGGGCATGGAGTAAATGAAGGCATTGTCCATATAGTCCGGACACATCTCAGTAGGGTAGGCCTTGCTCCGACGCATATCTTGCATAGTCAGTTGCCGTCCTATTCACTGTCGCGTCAGCAACGAACATCCAAATACAATTGCAAGTCATTCGGCCTCGTTTACCCAGCAAACTCCCGAGAGGTATATATATAATATATAGTTAGAAGATGTTAGAACGAGCTCCCCATTCAACGAACAAAAGATTTTCCAACAAACGACTTCGTGGAGCACGTCTGCCCTGAAGGCCAAAGGGCTTGCCCACCAACTACCTGACTGTAGCTGCAATGGATAAAGGGCTCGTACATTAGCATCAATATCAAGCAAACCATCAGCATGAAACTTGCCTCAGATTTTCTGCGACCAGGGACGAAACCTGAACAGCTCGTTCTTTTTGGGCCGAAGTCTTTGTTGTTTGCTCCTACAATCCTTTGGACTGTTCAGGTCTGGTCCCCTCCAAAACTTGTGGGTCAGGTCTCCGACCTCCACCGCCCTCAAACCAAAACGTCCTTGTTTTGGTTTCCTTAACCGGCCAGCTGAAGGATGATCATACCAAAACACGCCCTGAAAAACCGTTTGAACATGCTTGAAACATTTTGAAACCATATTAGCCGCGGACTCTCAATTGCTGCTGACTATTTTGACATTTGTCCACATCAACATACAGCCAAATGGAAAAGCAGCTACATTGTAGCCAAGTAGAGCGGTTTTCTTCATGCCAATATTTCACCTCAATAAGCCGGATTCACAACTCTAGTTTCATAATGTTTAATATACTGGATGCAGCATGCCTCATTTCGGCTTCTTCACTCATTGTAGAAAAGTCATGGCCGGTGAGACCATCACAAAATCTTTCCAAGACACCAGGTGATAAAACTGGGTCAAATAGCGCGGAACTGGTATTCGAAAGACTCGAGCAGTATCACGATGAAGATACCCTTTCACAACGTCGCGGCTGTGCTGGATGATGAGAACCATCAAGGTCAACAGGTATGTAATGGCTCTGCAAATCAAGGTGACAACTCGAACCTCAAAGGACTCTTGGTACTCCGGAAGCAAAGTTTGACTCACCATGAGGATCACCAAACTGAAGATAAACCAAAGCTTTGCCACGAGGAACTGCTTCATCACAAGGCCAGTCCACAATCGGTTTGACACTAGGTCAACTACAGGATGTGAAATCATTCGAGGATCACCTAAGCCAACCAAGGCTTGCAATGCTCCAGCAAAATGGCCCTGCAAGTCCACAAACAAGTTCTTCACGTAGTAGTTCACTCTCCGCAGGCCGTCCTTGGCCAACCTGGATCGCCAAACCAATCCCTCAAGGAAGGTTTCCAACAGCGATGGAGCTTCTGAGCAAATAATTTGCATGATGTCTGGATGCCTTGTGAATAGATGGTCTACTCCATAGTAGTAGCGCTCTCGGTCTGCCCGGATGGTCAGCAAGTCTTCGATGATGGCTTTGGCGGCGTGTAAACTTCCACTCTCAATCGCCCATCTTAAGGGTGAGATATCTTGTGTACCCACCTTAACGATCAAAACCCAATTGAAGCGCTCGCCGCGCGGGGCGGCGTTGACAGCACTCTGCAGCTGAGATGTGGAATTGTTGTTGATAGCTTTCATCACCTTGGATACATGGTCACGTGAGTGCTGAAAATATGTCTTTGTCTGTTCCGCGATGGTGCAAAATCTCTCGACAGGACAAGGGACAAGTGTCCCTGTATATGTATATATATATATACAATTGTTTATATATGTGTACATATGTTATTTGAACCAAAGCTACTGAAAATAAGTACTGTAGTGGGACATGCAATCATGGAAAGTCATGAAAAGTCGACAGCTTCTGGTGTCGTGAAGACCCAGGAGGCCAGAATGACTTGTATTTCCATGAATGTGTTCGGGTGAACACCTCGCAAAACAACTCCGCAGAACTGACCCAGGTTGAGCTGCAGGACGGAAAAGCCTTCCCTGGTCTATGGAGGAACTTAGACTATTCCTAGAATTTTGGAGGGATCCTGAAGCACACAGTCAGACTAGAGATCATTGGCAAAAAATAAACATGTTTTTGTGACAAAGAGCCGATGACCCGATGGTCTGTATGCATCCGAGTCACGATGGTGGAGCCCTCAGTGACGGTGTGCACCAACATCTGTGCGATCACATTTAGGGACCAGCCTCACACGACGGTGACGAGGCTGGATCGTTTGAGGACTTTAAAGAACCAACAAACACACACCTATACATATATATATATACATATACATACTAATTATTGGCTGATCACATAGGAGTAAACAGCATGCAATTATTTTGGAACTCCTGAGTGATCAGCGTTGGAAATGACCAATGAGGTAGCTACAGTGGTTTCAGAGTGGCTAAATCCATGTGACGTGGCACTGGGGAGTTTACGAAGGCATCTTTTCTCAACTGATGTGGGAGTGCATCGAATTTAACCGTTTTCCTGATTCTTGGAGGGTTCTGTCCTACTTTGGCGAATTGTTCATAGTAGCCTATTGTTACTAGTAGTACGGCCAGGAGCCCCTAGTAGCGTCCTTGCTCCTAGTAGCGATGCCAGGAGCCCCTAGTAGCTTCTTATCTCATGTGCATGCCATGTTTTTCAATTTTTCCGATTACACATGACTGGGGAGTTACTAAGGATGACTCTCAAGACACTAACTCCTATGTGATGTGAATAGCCGGTAGTATACATCTAGCATTGTTTCTAAGAAAAGGGCAAATTTTGAAAGGGCAAACTTTCTGCTTCTATCTGCTTCTGAAATGATCTGACATTTTAAACAATTTAATTAATATTATTGATATCATATTATTTAAAGTATGTGAACACTAATTACATATACAATAAAACATATATAATAGATTTGCCAAACATATCCGGAATCAGCTTGGCCAAATTTGGTGCTTTTCTACCAAATATGGTTCTTTATAAACCAGCTGTTTGGGATTTGTGTGAACATCTTGAACAAAAGCTGACTGCGGCTTGCTTTGCTGCTGAGAGTTGGGAGGACAATATCCGGGATATTGTGCCACAGCATCTGGGGTGGAGGTTGAATAAGCAATGTAAGGAAAGGCCAAACGATACTAAACGTCAAAACAAGCAGCTAAATGCTTCCAGCGCCACATTGTCCGAGACATGTCTGTGCATGGACTCAACGGCTGCTTCAATGAAAGGCGGAAACATTTCCTCAAATAAAGAGTGACAGCATGCCTTTCACCAAGAAGCTCAGGCGTAGCAGTTAACAGTTAGCGTGGTTGATGCATCTAAACCCTTGAGATAAATTCGGCATTGCCAGCGCAGAGTGTTTACTGACGCTACAAAAAATAACAAAAACTATCCAAAGTGGCAAAGATCGACTCCGGCGAATCATCGTCTATCGTCCGTCTACCGACTCCGCTAAGTCTCTGTGGGAATGCCGTAGCCAACATGTCGAAGACCCAAGGCAGAGATCTCATCAACCATCCTCGGTTGCCATACAAGAAATGTACTTGCTGTATACTGTATACTACCCATACACATGCAAACACGTTAAAAATAGACCCATCAATAAAAGACATGTGCGTCTTATATATATATATATATTACATACAGCAAGGAGTATGCAAACGTAGCCCCATTGGTTGGGTGTCTCCCTATTCCATACCTGACTTATCCTGACTTTAACAGCCGGCAACCACCAGGCTTTTGACACCAACTGCAGAACAGCGTCGTCCACGGGTTTCCTAGAAGCTCCAGTGACATTTGTGTGGCACGGTCGGCAATAAAGTGCAGCCTAGTATTGGACTGCTTGAAGTAGTCCTGGCCTGCGGCGGTCTATTGGGAAGAAACATGTTACCCAGATCTTGTGAATCTACATCGGCTGAAGATTCTTGCGCGCTGTTGTTTCGGTGTGAAGGGTCATGGGGGCGTTCGGCGCCAGGTATGTCACGGAGATCAATTACAGCGATGAATTACAGGTCCCCGTTGGAAGAGATTACTCCAGCCATGAACGCTCATTTGGTGCCGAAATGGCACATTTGGAGACAAAGATCGTGCTGTCGCGCAGAACCCATCCATGCTACACCGGGTGGGTTGAACACAGAACCTGAAACCACCTTGTTGTAGAGGAATATAGTCTGTCACTGGTACATGTTCAGTTTCGAAGTCAAGCTTATCATCATTTGTCAGGTGCTCCTTTCCAAATCCCAACTTTGCCCAGATCCTCTTGTTCCGCCGGTCCTGCTGGAACTGCCGCAAAGAAGCGATCGTAAAGCCCAACACGATAGTTGAACATTTGTTCATCTTCTAGGCTTGAAAGCATACGTGAGAGACTTTGCTCCCAAAGAAGAGGCTTTCCCATGGTCTTCTTCAGCAAGGTTTCGATGTTGTCCCACAGCCTCACGAATCATCGACCGCTTGGATTTTTCAGACCCGAGCAAACATCTCTGGATGCGGAGTCTGACTTACTCCACAAGTGCATCGCTACTAGCACTACTAGTAGCCAAAAGCTCGGTCACTGGTCTCTTGAGAGACAGGCGTCAAAGGCCCAACACAGGACACTGGACTCCGATCTGTTCACTTTTAGCTTTGATCGGTTGAGGAAATGGACTGCACAGCACCTTAACTCCTCCACCCTGGGCACACAAATAGATGCATCCACAAGAGGATGCAAGTGTCAAAATAAGTAATTACAGGGTGTCAATTTAGAAAGCACTGCTCCCAATTCAACACTGTGCACAGAAACAACATGACTACATAATCTAAACATGTATATATATACTGATTTGAGAAGCTGCAGCTGCTTCCATACTCTTCAAATGTGTGTATCATTTTGTAGGGACTTTCATGAACTTTCTGTCTCTGCTAAGCGGCCAATTCCAAGCCAGCTCATGGTTGGTATCCCAGGTGGTTGGAAGCAGGGATCGCAGTGCGGCCAGCATGCAAGATTTGAACTCTGAAAGATTCATGTTGTCACCAGACGTTCTAGCCATGCGAATGGCCACAATATCACACTCCTGCTGCAATCGCTTCATATCTGAAATATGTTCCACCATGGCAGTGAAGCAGTTGAGGATTTCGTTCATCCACTTTCGACTGGAAAGGCCCATCACCGCAGAATTCCAATGGAACATCTCCTCGAATGTCTTTGGAACGTCAATGTGTGCTCTGGATTCCTTGGAATCCTTGATCTTGGTTGTCTGCTTCGCATCCTTGGCTTCGTCCTTGCGTGCCACCGAAGCCACTGGCTCACGCTTGCAACAATTCAGGATGCTCAAACATGAACTGCAGCGGCTGGCCTGCCAAGCAACTGATCGGTTCTAAGACCCAGTTGGAACAAACAACAGCATATGCCGGTATTCACAACATAACTGATAAGTCCCCAGTGGGACCCAAACATTGCTGCCTCTTTGCTGGTGGTGCCAGCGGCTGCGGCCTGAGCAAACCAATGTCATTTCACACATAAACTGAAAACTCTATCAAGTGCCTGCAGGTATAGCGTGCACTTGTGCACTTCACCACTGGGTACAGTACTACTGTTGGACTCCAAACCCGCAAAAAATGTCCAGCATGAGTCAGCATGAGAGTGTAGGGTTGTGTTTGAACTGCACATATGCTCCTTATATACCAATGTTAAATACACATTGTGATGCCATCGTCAAATGACTCAGGAGAAGTGCATGTTACATTACATCGCAATGCCCATGTTTTGCAGCCATCTAGGACCAACAAGACATTCAAGGTCGCAACTTTGAAGATACAGCCCTTTGGCTTGACGTGAGTGATAAATCTTGTACAATAAACTCTCAAACAAGTCAGCATTCAGCATAATTAATTATATATAATACATAATAATACATAATATAAATATATAATATAATACAGTAACAACATACAAATCAAATAATTCTTAACGCCAATACCTCTGCACAGGGTTCTAGATCTTTCTAGGTGACCGAAGAAAAGATGCAAAAATAGCCGATTTGCAACATACAAAGTGCTACCACCAAACAACAACCGAGGAACTGTTTGGCCCGTGAAAGCAGAAAAGCTGCTCCCAGAGCTATCTGGGCTATCTGTACTCGCCACTTCTGGGTCAACTTCGGCTTTGTCGGCTTTGTTACTCTTTTCATTCTCCTCCTGGAAGGCATGGCACGTCTTCCAACTGGCAAGACCGCGTGAACAAGACATAACAGAACAATCTTATGCTACAGAATCCACAGTATTGCAATTCGAGTCAGGATGCTTCTCCTTCCGCTTCTGCTCCTTTCTACCCTGTTGTATCAAGCGGTGCCTCTCTGCCTGTTTCAGCTGACACTGAACAAACAACGTCTGAGGAGAATGGAGATAACTTGTGCCCACATCTCCAACTGAACACCTGAAGATGCTTTCCATCTTGTCTTCCATCAACGGTAGCCGCTTTTTTGGATCAGCTTGTTTCAGAGTCGAAACAAATACTGACAGTTTGACATGTGGCAACAGCATTTGAGGGGCGGTCAACGCCTCTTTTTCGTCAACGCCTCTTTTTCTTCTTCTTCAACTCCAAAACCGCGTGTCTTCGCAAGTCTTTGACTGCGGCTCGTGTGGATGTGGATGATACATTTGGGTGTGTTTTGAACTAGGGAGACCGTACCTCAAGTTCCACCCCCTTCAAAATAGACACAAATAGACCGAACGTCTCCCGGTTGGGCCAAAGGGATCCCTCAAAAGCCTGACTCTGTCGCGTTGCCTCTGAGAGTTGCTCTTGGCCCTGTCGATTTGCCGCATGCCAACTCTCTTGAAGAACTTGCAGGCGACTCGCAAAGTTGGCCTAGGAGCAAGGACGCTGCTAGGGGGCTCCTGGCCTTACTACTAGTGCAAGTAACAAGGACGCTACTAGGAGCAAAGGGCATCGCTACCAGGTCTGAACGACTCATCCGACGAATTGATACAACCATTTACAACCATATTGAACCAGACTGAATCCGTCTGTCAGTTTGGCTAGTTTGGCAGTTTTGATGTTGAGTTGACAAGTCTGGGGTTAAGTGATCTTTGAATGATCTTACTTTGATCCTGAACATTCTGCGAACATCATTGATATTTGCACCAAGTGGCACGCACCCAAATCAGTGCACCTCCAATGTAAGACAAGAGTTGCCCCCATCCTTCTCTTGCCCAAGATGTGAATGCCTCTCCCAATTCAGATTCAAAAAGGTCGAGCACCGCATCTCGGAATAATGCAACTCGAGGGATAGTCACATCCTCGACGTCAATATCAAAGCATGAAACAGGAAAACAACTGCATCAGCTGCATGTTATTGCATGTGAGTGACTGCATGTTGTATTTCAGCATCTACATTTCAATACCACAGTATTTGATAATACAGGATATTCATTATCTTTCCAACTATTTTCTCCGGTGGGGTCTGTAGTATCCGACCTCGCTTGACCATGCTTGACCAGCATTAAGCGTGTTTCAAATGCTCACCACTTCAGTTTCCCTAAAAATCCGGGAACCAAATGCATAGTGCGAGCGCTTGTTCAAGGAAGCTCCCGGGCGGCTACTAGCCGCCCTTAGTAGTAGCTACTTAAGGCAGCTACTAGCTATCTAGCTTCTACTAGCTACTACCTCTTAGCGGCCGACCCCCCCCGCGGCCAAAAAAGACTAAAAAGCATTGCTCAGTGGCTATGTTCAGATGTGCGAATGCCAAAGTCTCTACCTGAACGGAGCACTGGTCGGGACTTTCATGGGTGCGAGGCAATGGGTGCTGACCAAGTCAAGTTGCTCCTTAAAAACAACAAACACTCAAAACACACACACACACAAATTGAACATATTTTGGTGGTCCGGTCCGTGTCTTTTTGGGTGTTGTCCTTGATGGTGAAACAGGACACAAACCACAAAAAAGATCTTTACCAATTCCAGGCCATCCTCCTACACCTTAAAGCCAGTGACCGAAGCTCCATGTTGCGGGAAAATCATGGATAACCCGGCCCCTTCTCTCCAAATACTCGTCCTTGATCGGTGCCTCTACTGATGACTGTGCAGCCATGTACAGCCTCCATGAGCCCTAGCAATCTTCAGCGCCCCACTGAGACATGTCAAGGCCCATCCTGTGGGCCATCCCCAGCCTCTACCTTGAGGTTGCCCGGCTGGCCGAGGTTTGCGATCACCGCTGTGATGCCAACCACAAACCTTGGAACGTGAGCGTTCCCGTCTCTAAGGCGAACATTAGCAGGGACTCTTCCTGGACATGTGAGACGGTAGCTGTCACGCTAGCGGCTCGCAAATTGTGACGGTACATTGAATCAATCGTTTCGAAACATAAGTTTCACTGTCCAAACTCCCTAGAAAAAAAACACAATTTCCCTTTTACCTTGCTCAGCTAAAGGGCTTCATCGCGTGCACACCCTTGGGACCAGTGAAGAGCCCCTGCAAGGAGGGCGCAGCTTCGAAGATGGCGTGGAAGATGGCCTCGCCTAGAGCAGAAGCAAATGACATTTCAGGCCAAGCAAATGACAGTGACAAAATGAGCTGTGTATGGTGCAAAGCGATCGGAGGTTCTGCCTAAATTTGAAGAGTCGATCAAGATCGATCAAGCACGTTTTCAAAAAAGCTACTAGGAACAAGAAGCTACTAGGGGCATCTGGCATCGCTAGTAGGAGCAAGGACGCCACTAGGGAGCACATAATATGGACATACCGCACAATAGGTCATAGACTTGCGTTTGGAATGGTTTGCTGATTGTGTATCTTGAGGAGGTGATTCAAAGGGACGGTTGGATTACCCGATGAGACACGCTTCATCTGGACTTGACGGCAGCGTCGTCTTTAAATCGCAATACTAATTAATACACATGTTCACCAAGAACCACACACATACCATCTTTTGTTAAACAAAACATAAGTTTTGGCATTGCTTTGGCAATCTTCTGTCATGTACCTGACAAAAAACATCTGGCCTGCAGACTGTTCGTTTTCAAAGGCATCAACATAGACCTTCCAAGTATTGTTGATATCTCTCCTCAGTGCAACTGCGGCTAAACGCTTCGTGGGCCTAAAGAACATGGAGTCTGGGCGATGGAATCGCCAAAAAAGAAGAACATGCTATATAACTATATATATACTGCAATGTTTAGATTAGGTACGGTCAGAAGTTTGGATGTGCAGCTATTACATTGTCAAATTTGTGAGTCCCGTATCCTTTGCCAGGGATTGGAGCATTGGGCAATCGTAATCGTCACACATTTTGAATCATTTTGAAGGTACTTCATAATATACATAAGTAACTTATATATCTGTCTGCATAAGTCACTGCCCATTAGCATCACTAGCTATACTCTTACCCAGCTTATTGTTGTTGGATTGCTTGGAATCCCTTGGTGCTTAGGGCAACTCCGATGTGTGCCTAGCTGAAGTGCTTACAAGAAACGTGCCAAAAAAAGTCTGCCACCGTGAAACTCGAACTTATACAGTATTATATAAAGAGGATGAAGGGACTTGAAAAAAAGATATCCCTTGTGGTGTGCTGGCTTCCCGGATCTTGCTTTCAGATTATGGAACCCAAATGGACATGAACAGTGCACAGATGGGCCGCTAAAAGAGGATCAAGTTGGATCCATGATCCATTTGCGTCTCGGTTTGGCTTCGAAGTTCAATCTCTTCACAGGTGAACCATGGTGAACCCCTAAGTCCTCTCACCCACTTGTACTAAACAGCAAAAGCACCTCAACTCCAGGTGAGACGCCTGGATATTCCAGGCAAACAGAAACTTCCCTAGAATCCTAGAAAGTCAAGCGACCTAATAATTAGCAATGGCCTCCAACCTAGAAGCAATGGTCTCCAACCTATGAGCGATGGCCTCCAACCTACTAGCGATGGCCTCCAGAAACTTCCCTAAAAAGTCCAGCGACCTTCTTTCATCAGTGTCGGTTCAAATGCAGGGACTAACGGGCGAGGGATCAAAAAAAAACAAAAATGAATCTAAAAATAAATATATTTCAGGGGATCAATAAAAACACCAAAATGAATCAAAAAAAACATTAAAACCGTAAACGGACCCAAACGTGCAGAGGGAAGAGCAATATTCCATTAACGGGCGGGGGATCAACAAAAAACATAAATGCATCAAAAAATAAACATATTTCAGTGTGATCAAGAAAACACAAAAATAAACGGACCCAAACGTGCAGAGGGAAGAACAATAATCCATTCGAAGCAGTGATCAAAGTAACAAAAAAAACACAAACTGTAAAATCACATGAAATGAACATGAAAATGAAAGAAAGAAGGAAGAAAGGATGAATGAGTCAATGAACAAATGAAATGAATGAAATGAACACGCTCAACAATTAAAAGCGGGAGGGGCGCGGGGGAGGGCGCAGCGCCTCCCCCGCAATGTAACTTGGCACGACCAAAACACAAATATCATGAAGTTTCCCCAATGAATCTTCCTTTGATAACTGGAATGGTCTCTGTGCTGGGCATCTGGGCAAAGCTTTGCAACATCGCATTTCAATTTCACAGCCTTCCTTCCTTCCTTCCTTCCATCCTTCCATGCCCTTGCTTGCTTGCTTGCTTGCTTGCTTGCTTCCTCTTCCTTTCTTGATGCATTTTTATTTTTATTTTGATGCGTCTCCCCTAACTTTTTGGACGGTCTAGTGCGTTTGCTACCTGAACACATCCGAACATTACTTGGTTTGGATATTTACCTATGGAATCGCCCCCCACCCTGGCCGGCGATCCTGCAGGGATCTTCCATAAAATGGTGATTTTTTCTGCTTCTTCTGTACACACCAAGCGCCGGCGGATGACCATCCTCCCTGCACAGCCTGCAGCGCCTTGCTTCTAAGCGCAGGCAGAGATTCACTGTTTCTGGGGAGACGACGAGTTCTTCCAAGGTGGTGACATTGATCTCCCAATGATCTGCATCTGCCTAAGTGGCTGACGAAAAAGCATGGAAAGCACCGGAAGGACAATTCACTTCGAACTGTTCCTGGCTTCGCTGATGACGATGTAGGAAAGGATTTATCCGGTGTCTGAAACTGTAAAACTAATTGGTTGGCTGACCCGGTTCTACAAGGAACAGGAACCACAGTGTCGTCAAGCCCTCACTTCACCTTCAATTTGTCGATTGCGAGTCATTGAGAGCACACTGTGGCACTATGGCCGCTTGAAAACTGCTGAAAAGATCTTGGTCGAAGAAAACAATCCTCTCTCGTAGACCACACAACTTGCATAACAGTACTGCAGGTCAGTTGCTTCCTTGGCAGTGCTTGGATCTAAGCCTGTCGGCAATTTCGCTTCAAGAGAATGACACGGGTGGTGCTAGTGAAGTCTGAATATAAAAGGCCTTATGGAGTAGGTCATCAACTTGGTTGACTGGTGGGAGATGCAAGTGTCCATGTTCTCGCAACACGGTTTTGCCCTAACCCCTAGAACATGAGCAAAGGGATTGACGACCACTTTCAAACGAACACCCTTGCGCAGGGACACAAAGCTGGTCAAAACCTCCGTTCCGCATTTACTGACAATAGTTGCCCCTGGCAGGATTTGTCAGCCTTCCTGGTACAAAGGTACTGACATCAAAGGGTTCAAATCATTCTTTGACGCTTTGAGAACTCTTCACACATGCATACGACCCGAATGAGTGTGTTCTGCTGCTAAACCAACATGAAAGTCAAGCATCCAATACAATTTACAATATTTGCAACAACAAATTGACCTCGGCATGTCTTCAATTGACAGACTGTCATGTCAAGACAAATAAGCCAAGCCAAAGTCAAGTTGTAACGTGGCCTGAATACTGCGATGATGAGAGGTCATCATCTTCCATGGCCAAATTCCTGCTTTACTTTAGTGCCCATTGGGCTGAAACTATTTTGAACTCGTAACCCGCGGGGCCGGCGAAGTGAGCTTCGAGAAATCCTTCACAACCAGCAGCAACTGCCTGTACTTTGTCGTGCTTGCCTCGTCTCACAAACGGACTGGACACAACCGACCGTTTGACCCACCACGAGCGACCATATGCCTGAGGCTGCTCGCAACTGCGCAGTGCCACCTGGCAGAGCTCACGTTTGACCCAAACCAGATTCAAGACTGTCTATACATGTCTACTATAAATGTCTACTAGTAGCTTCTTGCTACTAGTAGTGATGGCCTCCACCCTAATTAGTAGCGATGGCCTCCAACCTGCTGGCTTCAAAGACCATCTATAGCCGCTCTGCCACAGTTTGTTCCCGAACTGCCAAGATGGCCTCTGGACTTTGCAGAAACGTGTGCGCCGCGAAGCAGGCCTACGAGTTCATAGCAAGTCCAGAACATGAACCTGCCGTCAACCAATCATGAACATCATTGGCGTTGACCATCCAAAAATCGATTGCATTTTCGGTGTCCTTCAAGCTTGGCTATCCATTCATGAGATGATCTCTCAACTTCGTGAGACGACCACACCTCAAGATCTGACAAACCAACCTCATCTCGGGCCTGGGAGGAAGCAAGGAGTTCTCAAGTTTTCAGCGATATCTTTTGTCCGTGTGCACCTTCCTTGTGTCACCCATGATGTCTCGTAATTTGCAGAGCTAGCTCTCAACAAAAGAAGATATGTTGTCAAATCGGGTCATAATGGACAAATATGGATACAAATGATATGGATAGTGGATCTGAGCGATGGTAGGTGAAACACTCAACTTGGAAAAGCATTGACATCTTCATCAGCGGGATGAAAGCAGCCACCCTCACGACTAGATGTAAAGCTTCGACTAATAGTAGATTGAAAAGTTTTTGTGCGATGTGCCCCAGTCGCGCCTCCAAAAGCAATGGGGTCACCACAGCAAACCTGAGGGGGCACAAGTATGTCTGCAAATTTGTCCATGTTTGTCTTGGATGCCGTAAACATGTCCATGAAGCGCGTAGAGTATCATGTCAAATTTCACTTCCCGATGCTCCATGTAGGTGAGACCGCCTGTGCCTATGCCAGTCTCCACAATCTTTCGAGCGCTAGTTTGGTAAATTCAACCCAACCAGGCGCCATACGTTGAATCCACGAGCACCCGAAGAAGTGCTGATCTGGCGTACCTGCAGAATGGGAACTGCTGCCATCCATGTGTTCTTCACGTGACTTCTTTGGAACTCTTCTGATGAGGGATGGTCAAAGTAAATACATCTGACCAGGCCTTGATGAATGAAACGCCCAAGCGAAGTTGTGAAACGTGGAAAAAACGTCGCCGACGGTGAAGCGCGAGCCGCGTCGCAATGCGACGGCGTCGCCTCCAGAGCGGCTCTGGGAGTTGGTAGCTGCTGCAAAGGCACAGCAACTGCCAAAGCAAGAAGCCATCCTGACGCAGTGAGGGGATGTGATGGGCGCTTCATTTTCCAAAACTGCTGGCTGGGCTGGGCGATGTTCTCCTTTTTGTGTAGACTTAGGAGACTTGGAGGTTGGACACTGGCAGGGCTTCTCGAGTCCGGAAGAGTGACTGGTAGGACGACACTGCAGGAAGTAGCTTTTCTTCTGCCCTGGGTTTCAGCGTTTTGGAAGGAGTTTGCTACTTGCTACATTTAAACATTGTGGTACTCTGTCTGGACAATGGTCTAGAACTTACAACCTAGTAGCACGAATATGGGAAATATTGGGAAATCATGGGACACGATCTGTGGAACCTCTATGCAAACATGTGTCGCCTGAACGACCCCAATGGGTCTTGTTTCCGGCCACGGAAGGAGCCACCCAGTGATCATACTGTATTTGCTATTTGTGTGTCTTCTGCAAGGGGCTAGGATAAAGCAAATGAACCGCCATAATGCAGCATTGTCCTCCCACATGGTTCCAGCTTGTTAGGACCTATGCCTGACATGACAGCAAACAAGCCTGTAGCTGGTATTGGTGGCTTTAAGCTTTGGCCAGTCGATGAACTTGGACGCGTCCGCCCACATTGGAAAAGAGCTGGGATCATGCAGTTCAAAGGGCGTGCTGCTCCTGCTGGTGTTGCTCAGGTTACGTCTTGCCAAGCTAGCTCTAGAGCAGGTCAAAGCGGCACAAGTTCTTTGCTGACGAGATGCTGAAAACATGAAAAATCAAGGCCGGCTTAACCTTCTGTGTTTAATGAACACCCTTCAAGGCCGCCATTTAGCTGTCATCCCTGAACCAAAGCAGAATGGGTCCTCACTGAAATCACAAGAGATTCGCGAGGAGTAAATGAAGGTCAAAGCAGTGTCCAGAACCTCGAATGACGGATTTATTTGGTCTGAACATGTCTGAAACAGATTTGGTCACAGCAAAGGGTAGTTAGTAGTTCCATGATTCCGTGTCAAGCTCCTCATAGTATTGCAAAAGACCTAGAATATATATACTGAAAAACACACACACAATTCCTCGTGCCGAACTCGCCAGTCACCACACACACACACATCTTTGTCACGTCGGCACCTTCGTTTCAACGTATGATTCGGCACCTTCCAGCTTCGGCAGCTAAGTGGGCTTATGAGAATGGACCTGAAGAAGCAAAGATTTCTGTGGTCAAGGCGGTCATTTGATGCTAACATTGAGTACCAAAGTTTCAAAGTAAAGAACCGGGCACCGCAGGCACCAGGATGACATGGTTCTGGATTTATTCGTGTTCTTTTCTCTCCTCTGTGTTGGATTGTTTTCTAACTTGGGACCCTTTCTCTATGCATTTGTCAATGCCTTGAAAATGACCACCATGAGTGTCCGCTGCATTTGTTTCGCTTCCATGAGATTATTGTTTTGATTGAACTTGCTTTGTGCATGGCCAGAATCGCTTACGGTAATTGTTGAGGTCCTTCAGACATCTTCAGACTCCTGCTGCTTTTCTGCAAAGGTGGACACAAAAATGCGTGCAAATAGTGTGCATTGATGTCTTTGGCACAACTCTATTCTATTATGACGTTGTCCCAGCCTTCCTGAAGGGCATTCGAGGAGTTGTTGATGGAATATGCCTCGCTGTGTTCTTTGATGCACAAGCTGGGTTTCTACTTGGCATTCGGTATTCTCAGAAACACATCATACATTGATCTGATTCATGAAAGTGTGAACAATTGATCATAGCGTCTATATCTATATACATCAATAAATACAGCAGGGCATGGCTACAGAAAAGACATCAAACAAGAACAATCCAGTTTCAAACTTGACCCGACAGCCAATGACAAGTATGTATGGCAACAACCTAACAACCACATCAAAAGTGCATTGCTTTCTCGTCAAAGGCACATTGGAGTGCTCAAGCTTTTGGCCCTTGACAGAGTTCATCCATGTTCATCTCTTACTCTGCAGTATCTAATATGATCACAACCCTGCACCACCAGCTCTTCTGAAACCTGGTAATCAGCTTTGCACTGGTGAGTCTTTTCACACGGCTCTGGCGGGAGGGACCCATCTTTGTGGTCTTGGCATTTCGAGGAATTGTTCCCCTGAACACATGTACAACTGGCTAAGGCCAAGCCGACAGCGAAAACCAGTGACATCAAAACACACACAAAAAAAAAACAAAAACAAGCAACAACACTGCCAACAACTGGGAAATAGAAGTCCCGCAAAAGCAATGTGGTTGATCAGCTTTGCTCCCATTAACCTCAACAAAGTGGATGTTCATGGACACCGACAGCATCCTGGCGGATCTATCTCGCATTCAGCAACAGTCTTAGGATGGACTGAATGAGGCCACGCACCAGTGTGTTGTTTGATCATGTTTGTCCCAAACAAAAATTCAAAATTGAATGATCAAACCGTGAGGTAGCTACTAAGCTTGAGTAGCTACTACTGCGACTACTACCTGACGTCGTGGCTCACGCTTCTGAGGGCGGGGGAGATTCCTTGAAGAAGTGCTCACACTATTCATGTCATTGGTTCCTATTTTTGTGGAAACTTGAAGCACATCTCAAGTCTGAAGCACAGCGGGTTTCTGTGACCCTTTTAATCAGTCACAGCAACGCCGATTGGCGGAGCTACTGATGTCTTTTTGTACATCTCAGTCCAATGCCAGCGCAAGAACTTTCACCTAAGTCACGTGACTCTGCTGGAAAATGGAGCATTTGATGATCTTGGATTGAAACAATGATTCTAGCACAAAAACCATGCGGTGAGAAAACATCAAACACATCTCATTCTTGTGATTCCCTACAAAGGAAAGCCGTTTCCAAAGAACTCGCCTGAGCAATGAAACCTGGACAAAACAAAGGGAAGAACTGACAAACAACATCTCAAAAAAGTAACACATACTATGCAGTAAACATCCTATGAGCTGCAGTAAACATGCAGGAACTTCATCCATCGCACATCATGTTGCTTCATGGCCCAAAGTACAGAGAATCCCGACGCACCGGATAAACTCGTCGCGTTCTCGAATGCTGTTCAAGCGAAACGTCACACCTGAGGAATGAAGTGGTTGCAATTGGTAGGCCCGAACAGTCAAAACATGTCAAGGCTTCGTAGTTTGGGTTCCGTCCACATACCGAAAGGGGTGCCGAAACAAGTGCCTCCCAGCACAATCAGCTCACTTTGGAACTGAAAAGTTTTGCTTGAGATGCCTGAAGGAAGTTCGTCGCCTCAAAAGTGAAGTTTGACCCAGAGGAGAAGCTTTGTTGGCAGCCTTGTGGAATCAAGGTGCTCAGTAACTAATTTCCAGTGTTTGAGATTAAGAATTCCATCGTCCGCAAAGCAAATTTTGGAAGCATTTCTCCAGGGTCTTAGAACTTCGGCACGGTTGTAACAAAGCTCATCGACGTATTCATTGGGAAGGATTGCGCACTGTTTCGGCATCTGCTCAGCCACTCTCGAAACAGCCAATTTCTGGTAGGTCAACAGGGCCAACTGAGACCGTCTGCAGTTGCTGTTGAGAGCCTTTTGCCCGGTGTAAGGGCAATATGCCGTATGCCAAGTGGATGACGTCAAAGGCTGTGGGCAGCTCAAATGGATTGATACCCGCATACTTACCGATGCGTAACTACCATCGACAAGCACCGCTCTTGTATACTCTCTCTCCGTATCCCCTAAAGGCTTTTTGGTTAGTTGACCTGGAAGATCAAATCCCTGAACAGGACACGTTGGCGATTCAACAGTTGTTGTAAACGACACGCATGCATGGATCACCGCAGATTCGGACGACAGGGAGAATTAACATGGCCTGTGACTGCTCTTGCTTTGGTGTCTTGGTGGACATGTTTGTGCGGACAATGCGAACATGTCCCTTTACATCCCTTTACCGAATCTCAGAAAGCTTGATATTTTTCCAAAGCCCGAGGAAACATTGGCATCGGACAGGTTAGCAGTTGTTCGATGCATGTTGGGCCATTGTGAAAATCGAAACCGTTTTCTCCTGCTAATTATTCCCCAGGAAATACCGCACCAAAGCTGAACATGTTAAGGACTAGTCACTAGTCCCAAATGCACAAACGTATATCGGGAAGAGTGTAGCAGGTTGGCTCTTGAAGTGATTCCACTCCGCTGTCTTCCACCTGGAGAACTCCTCCGATGACAAAATCGAACAAAATCACAGGATACTTTTTTGGTATGTGATCAATAACTTGGAAGAGCTCTGCGTTCCTTCTGGATTCAGCATACTTTGGGTTATAGGTTACACCATGATGTTTGCTGATTGTGCATGCAATTTAGGCAGCTTCTTTCTGACATTCGTTGGCAGCCACAAACATGCTATGCTCTTTCTGAAGCCATTGGGCGTGCTTCCACAATAATTTTTGAGCTCTGCAAAATACGATAAAATATGTATGTCCGCGACCACCACCCAGAAGACCTTACACAGATCTTACCCCTATCTGTGTTGAACACACACATGAGCACCATACCCCCAGGGCAAATGTTACGCGATGGTCTTTTTGCAGGTGTGCGGGTAACAAACACATGCGGAAACATAGACTATAGAGCCCTATGCAAAGCTTACGCAACATGCATGTCTCACAACTCCCTTACGCAACCTTACGCTATTCAGGTTTTTGCGTATACCCAAGTTCCATATGACAAGATATGACAAGTAGACGGAAGTTTGACGATCTAGGTAATCTAGCTTTGTTTTGTTGGAAAGCGCAAACCCTGGCTGGCCAGCAAGAACTTTAACGGGACATCACTTAGCGGGTTCTCGTTCAAAGCGAGTATCCCGTAGCATACACCTACCTGCATAAAGTGTTTGTCCTCAAATCTCTTAAGCCACTGACTGCATAATTGTGCAATGCAAGTTGAAAAGCAATGAAGCCGCCTGTGTTTTGATTTATGTTTCCTTAAGTGTCTTGAAATGGACCGAGGCCGGCGAATTCAATTTACCTGCTCATGTTGACAGCTTGCTCTTTGTCTTTCCTTGCTCTCTCTCTCTCTCTATCTCTCTCTCTCTCTCTCTCTTCAACACTTTAAGTCAAAGGTTCTCTATCCAAAGCACCAATACTGCCCTAGACGTTTCTTCTCTGAGACCGAGTCATTCGTTGTTCCGCAGCACCAGTGTAGCACACATGTCATCCTAAGCGCTCACATTCATTGCAATCACCCAAAGAACCTCCAGAATTGGGTCAAAGCAGTCAATCAGTTTGTGTCCACTCATGTCCACTCCATATTTTCGGGGACGTACTCCAAGCGAGGCCTGTTCTCTCTCTCAGCCAGGGAGCCAAATCCACCGGCGTATGCCTCGTTTGAATCGTCTTGCCTGGACCTGGGCGAAAGCTTCTTGTTACTAGTAGCTACTTGCTCCTAGTAGTACGGCTAGGAGCCCTTAGAAGCGTCCTTGCTCCTAGTAGCGATGCCAGGAGCCCCCATTTAATAGCTTCTTGTTACTAGAACACCAAGTCCATCTCTCCGTTTGTCTTGCTGTTTGCCTCCTGCATTGGCCCTGGTGAGTTTGCATCCAACATGAGACTTGCCACAAAACAACTGGTGCAAACTGATGAATGGACCTCCTTACACTTTGAAAAACTACTATATAATATATAGTATACCTAAATATTATTAATTATACCTTTTTATGTCCTTGTTTGTGTTCTGCGATGGCTCTGAACTCAGTTTTATGCAAGATACGAAGCTGAGGATGTGGCACAGGTCTTTGATGGACTTCAATGGAACATCATGAATCACACCTGCCACCATCAAAAAGGGGCGTGTGAGCAATCTGCCAGTTCCATTGACGTGCGGATCCCACTTTTGGTGGACTTCGCTTAACCATTGTGCGAGTTCTCAGTGAAATCTTTCAAAGCGACGCCAATTGCTCAACACGATTCTGACATTCCCTGGTCACTGTTCCTGACACCACTGTGTCTCCCATGAGTGAATCAATGTAATTGAGCTATCAAAATGTGCTTGTAGCTTGCCAGCAGTCAGCAAAAAAGCTTGAATATAAAGGATTCAAACATAATATACAAACATAAGAACACTATTCAAACAAATCTAGACTCTCGCCTACAATCTGCTTGACTACTTAGTAGCACCAAACACATGCCGAGCTGCCATCCGTCCTCAGCTAGTGAAGCTGGTGGATTGCAATTGCAATGAGCTTGGTTGTTTCTGCTATCAAGAAGGTCAGAGAAGACAAACATGCAAAAACAGCTGCCAAGCACTACAGGGGGGGTGGACGAAAGGTTGGTTAGGTATAGACACAGTGTCGCAAACCACATGGGGAGTCCCGGTTTCGGTGTCAGCTACGATGTTTCCAGGTAGTCGCTGAGTAAGGTATCCACTGGCATACAGCGGGATCACAAGCACGGTGCATGAACAGCAACACGTGCTGCTGCTGCTGCTGGCTGCTGGCTGCTTGCTGCTTGCTGCTTGCTGCTGGCTGCTTGCTGCTTGTGCTGCTTGGTGTTGCTGCTGCTGCTGCTGCTTGGTGTTGCTGCTTGCTGCTGGTGTTGCTGCTTGCTGCTTGTGCTGCTGCTGCTTGGTGTTGCTGCTTGCTGCTTGTGCTGCTTGTGCTGCTTGTGCTGCTTGCTGCTTGTGCTGCTTGTGCTGCTTGCTGCTTGTGCTGCTTGTGCTGCTTGCTGCTGCTGCTACTTTCCCTGAAACGTGCTGTGAACCTGCCTGTGCGCAACCTGTGGTGGTGGTCGCTGAACTACCTCGAGGTAGCTACTAGCTGCTGGACGCAGGAAAGCTCACATTGCCTAGATTTTCACGGAAACCTAACGAACCGCAGTGGAATCCTTTGTTGTGCATTTGCTCTTTGCTCACGAGGCACCACGCCGAACCAGCAACGTTAAGGTACATTGATTCAGGTATTCTGTCCTCAGCCGAATTCCTTTGTTGAGAGACCAGGGGGGATTTGAACCCAGGGAGGGGGGGAGGGGGGGCCCCCCCCCAAAGTGCAAAGTCATTTTGAAAAGCTGGAAATCAGGTCATGTAGGAGAATCCCGCTCCAAAGCTAAAGCTTATCAAACTCAAGGTTGCCTAGCAACCTTTCGTGAAATCAAGTGGTCGCTGATAGAATTCACGGGACAACTAGATGCCAAAGCGGCGCACAATGGTGCCTGTGAACAGCAAACTTAATAGCAAACTGAACAGGTGCTCACCCACTGACTGGTGAAATCCAAAGCAACCCAAACTGTGGCTTGAATATGATTGAATTCGATAGGAACTGTTTGCATCCAAGTCGACGCAGCTCACTGGGGCACCCTGCACCAGCTGAAAATACTGCAGGTTTGGCGCCAGTAACAGCCTACCAACAAACTACAGCAAGCTAAATATGGCCGAAGAGGTTCGGAAGCTTCATGAGATTTGCAAGGTTTTGGTAATAAAGCACGATCACCTCGAGAAGTGCCTCCGTTCTCTGACCATGGAACCGAAATAACATGACCGTTTATTGTTCAACAAATTCACTGACTGCAAAACATCCAAAAGGAAGGAATTCAGAAACACGTCACACAGAAACACGATACTTCCATGTCACCGATGGACACATGAAGCTCGCTTAAGCTGCTCGACGGGTAGACGACCCATTTCGCACTTGCACGGCTCGACGCTACCATCTGCTACCTCGGTGAAACGAGGGACCTCGCAACACATCCCGATCTTGAGCGACAGGTTTAACTTATTTTAAATGGAGTTGATGTTGGGGAGAAGTCTGATTCTGACACAAACTCGAGATTTACGGGAAATCTGACACGTCCATTCCTTTGCTACGTAGCTTCTATTCTTCAGCCAGCCATCTGTGCAAGATGAGCAGGCTGCATTCGGACAGTTCATCATAAAGGAAAAGCAAAACGCACATACAGTGTGTATATAACTCGGATTGCAATGCCTCAATTATAGTATACAATTGGAACTGTGATTTGAAACAAAATGCAATATTAATTGAAATTGAATGATGGCTTGATACCACAGAATCAGTGCACTGTACAGTGAGCCTATCTATTGAGCCCCCAGCGAGCACTTGGTACGCCTGGCCCCTGCACAGCTCTGTCCAAGTGATCTTGTTACAGCTAAGGACTACTACTTCTGAGACAGGTTAAGGACTACTTTGAGGCCTTGCAGCCTGGGCTGCAAGGCCCTACAAAGCAAAAAACACACCCACAAAACATTGGTTCGCAGGTCGTGACAGTCGCGTCTGTCCGTTCAGATCATGTGATGTTTCAGTTCTTCGGGGTCCGGTCATGGTCTGTTATTGCTCAGAACGGTTCGTGGTCCTGACAGTCTCCTGCACAAAGCTTTTGAGGAGCATGCCTCAAACAGGCTTAGCAACAGAAAAGCCTGAGTACAAATACAGAAAAATACAGTATTGTATCTGGTGCATCACGTGTGAAAGGTGCCATGATGTGTCATGCATCTTGTTTAAACGAAAAAACAATTATGTGCGCGCAGCTCAGCCTCTGCTGTGTTGACTCGCATCGAACATGATTGAATGATCATTAGAACCTTTGCAATACTTTAAGTATGTTTGGCAACTGCTATCAAAGCATTTATCACACTTCGTTGCTTGGAATCGAGCGAAGAGTAGTCACCTGCGAACGAATTAGCAGGAATCAATCGCACCGCTGTTCTCCCATGTCCGCTTTGCAACCAAAGCTTGTCAAACAACTATACAGGGTAGCCTCTCTTTCGTCTTCATGGTCCTGCCGCTGCGGTGAAGGAACAAACAAAACTTGTGAATTGCCGTAGTCTATTTACAGAATCATAGTAAACTGCATGGCAACTGCATGTTTAGGCAACTGCATTGCCATCCCAGTCTTAGTTTGGGCAAGTTCCTCAGGGACGAAGTCGCTTGAGCACGCCTCGCGCTTGAAGGCAGACCACAAGGATTTTCTCCAACCGATGCGTTCAATTCTGAGTCTATATAGAAAGCTAGCTTCTACTATTTCCAAGTATATATATATATTTATGTATGAAGTGACCATGTGCAAAAGGAACCACACTCAAACACAGTAGCCTTTGCGCGCGAAGTAGGCAACCCACTCCAGCATGAAGTGAAAACAACACCCGGAAGAAAGACTTAAATCCTTGAACAAATGCTGGAACATGACAGCCTTTGCTGCGGGAGTGGACGGCAAAATGCAAATAAGAAGCACAACACCTTGCAACAAACACATTCACAGTGAAGGTAAGTAAGTCCAGCCTGTGGGGAGGCAGCTTCGACCCCAGTGCCATTCCAAACCTTAAGGGTCCAAAGCGATGCCGGAGTCACAAAGTACATCAACAACAAATGATCAATATTGACTATTGGCATATATTTGCTGTGTTGTGCACAGAACTGCCCGCTTCAGCCACAAGGTTTCAGGAACCTCCTGACTTTCCCTGCCCTTCCCGAACGGAATCCTTGCAAGGAGCAGCATGGCCTGCCGGTGATGTTGCCTCCACGTAGCAGCCAAGCTGGGAAAATGCACTTACAATAGATGGGAAAAAGGGTTTGTCAGCAAACCTCTGTACAAGACAGTGTCAGGCTGTAGAAGAAACAACGCCTGAACGTGACAGGTGACAAGGTCCAATCTGTCAAAGTAGGGCACATGCAAAACAACTGCACAACGTGGCAAATAGTTGACGCGAGCAAGAAGCTTTTTCTGGCAGTTTGGCAGTGATTGAAACTTGGTCTCGCACCAAATGTTGCGCTAAAGTCTTCTCATACTTCGGCTCCCTCAGCAAACCCACATGATCGCACGCCTTCCTACTTTACTAGTGGATGTGATCACATGAGAGAAGACAGCAAAACCAATACAAGTAGGTTTCCGCAGGCTTTGCGTTGAAGAACTCTTATCTTTATCTTGTTTTGTTGCGGACCAGTCATTGGTTCGAAGGAGTTTTGATGTAGGAGGAAGCTTTGGGTGAACCGTCTAGCAGTGAGTCTAAGCTAGGTCCAGGGTAACTGGGTAGAGTTGGGGTGGCTTAGTCTGGTTTCCCGCAGGTCTTCGGATGCAACCAATTCCTCAATTCCAACCGCAAAGTCCAAATATTCTGACAGCACGCGATGACTGCTCTTCGCACAGCACAGTGCCAATTGGGCTAACTGGACAATTTCTCAACTTCTCAACTGTCTTTATTGCTTTTTCAAATCTTGGGGGCTCACAGTTCGCTGTTTGACAGCAGTTGGGGCGTCTTGCCTTGACTTTCTGTTGGAATGTATTGGGCATCACACCCTCTACATCCACAGCTAGTGTCAGCAGCGCAGTGCAGCGTGGTGGCAGGCACAGTGGAAGAAATAGTGCAGATTTTGCGGCGCGAGCTTAAGCGAACAAGAGACCAACCCCCTCAAAGAAAAAACGGCTGGGAGTGGAGCCTTAAGAAGTTCCAAGGGCAAGCTTGCGGTTTTGGATGCCAGCCTAGCTCCTAGAAGGAACTAATATGGAGTAATGATTGATGAGTCAGCTTGAGAAGACACAGTGCAGACTTCGCATATGTTGCTGGTGCAGTGCAGTGTGGTTGACATGTAAAAAACTCAGTTTTCTTTCAGGCTGCAAGTGCAGATTTCGTGGCGCTGGGGGAAAAAGCACACCGGCTCCTGGCAAAGCAAACCAAAAAGAACAATAACAACATAGCAAAAGCAAGCAACAAAAACAATGAGAAAGCAATGCAAACAGCAACAGCAACAACATTAGCAAAACAATCTGAAAAAGAACAGGCTCCAACACTGATTTTGCATAAACGCATTTGTGCAAATTGGAATAGTTGGATTGCATATATATATATATTATAAACATATGTCGCACATCAGCAGCCGTGGCAAGTGTGTCACAATGAAGAATGACACGACTCCAGCATCAAACGCACGGCTCGCAGTTGGATTGAGGTGCCGGACAATGCTGAATGTTTCCGCACGATATGAGTTGCGATCTCCTCCTTGAAGCCATTCTCCTGACGAACCTGGACACGATCCGACCGCCCAGAGCGTCGACCCGACCGCCGAGGGTTGGAAAAAGACTATTCAGGTGACGTGAGAACACAGATTCAATCGATGTGCTTTGTTATCTTGGTTTTTCCTCATCACCAGTCATACCTTCAACTTCAAGATCCTTACTGCACTCTGCTGCCTCTCCATCAGCCCACGAACACAACACCCCAAAAGGCCTAACCCAGCTGATGGATGCTACCCGCAGTCACCTCTGGACAGGTTGCAAAGGGTTCAGAGGAGCAGCAACTTTGCCTCAGCAATTCAGCCAAAAAATAAAAATTCACCCGGGAAAGGCTCATATCATGAACAAATGAATACAGTATATAAACAAACAAACTAGAAACAAAACAATACTCAGCAAAAGACTCAACCAGAAAGAAAGACTCGGAACCAGACTAAACAACAAAAACACAGTGACACTCAAAGCAAAGAAAACATAACACATCTACTGTGTATTGATTACTTTTATTTATTGTTATTGAACGTCTGGATTGGCTCAAGGCTCAAACTTTACAGATAGTGCAGCTTAGGCGGCGGATTGAGCCAGTGTGATTTCATGGATCCGTTGTTGGTGGCAGTTCTAACCCCGGATGACCTGGGAAGGAGGGTTCGTTCGTGGTGAGACGGCGGCCGGATGGGGTTTGGATCAATCCATACACCCAGCAGGTGTTCAGAGTGACATGCCCGCATGTGGATTTGCTGGTATCGCTGCACCTGTTTCGGGTTGTGAAGGTTTCCAAAGCTGGTGTCGTTTCGCTTTCAGAGACCCCCAATTCATGGATGGTACCACATCGTGAGTCTGGAGCAGCTGCTTCTTTGCGCTTTCTGGAGATCTTTTCGGGCCTTGGTGGCACTACTCTAGGATTTGCTGCTGCTGGATTTGAACCGCTTCTTGCACTGGATCACAAGTCCATTGCGATTGAGAGCCTTGGCAGGAATCAGCATGTTCATCCGATGCTTGGAGATGTGGGGCAGCGGCAGGATTGGCTGAGGATTCACTTAGCCATTGGTGAAGAACCGATCGGAATGCTGGCGGGTTTTCCCTGTCAGCCATTTGGGAATCTTGGAGCTAAGCTGCGGTTTGGTGACCCACGATCTCAAAGCTTTTTCCATTTGCTTGACCTTTCTTTGGTTTTGCAATCCCGGTGGATAGTTCTGGAATGTGTGAAGGGTGCTGGTGCTCATCCCCTTGTGTTGGACACCCTCAACCGCTACTGTTTCCTCCGGAACTTTCAATGGAAAGATGTGACCTTGCATCTTAATCGTGTGTGGCCTGCCAGAAGGGAGCGTTGGTGGGCCATTCTTGCTCCTGCTGATCTTCCTCTACCTGATCTTTGTGATCTTGATGTCGGACAGCCTGTGTTCACCATGCGAGATCTCTTCAGGTTCTTTCCAGTTTGGTCGCTACAAGAGGAGTTGGACCTTAAGTTGAAGCCCATTGAAAGGCAGGTTTTTGCTGATGAGACTTTTGGCGACACCAATCGGCATCTCAACATGAATGGCATTTGTCCTACTTTGTTGCATTCCATGGGCCATCAGGTCTTTCATTGCAGCTGTGGATGCCGTGGACCACTTTCTTATGAGCTTCTTCAATCTCAAGGCCTGCATGGTGTTCTCATGCGATCGCAGTGGGAGAATGTGGATGATCGGCACCTTCACCCCTTGGAGGCTGCGCTACTTCTTGGACTACCAGGTTCTTGGGAGTATGCTCGTCCAACTCGCACGGACTTGCCATTGCTTGGGCAAATTCCTTCACCCATTCAGGCTTTTTGGATTGCGCAGCATCTCCTTCAGGCCTTTCAGATGCCCTCTGAATCCAAGGAGCAAGCTCTGAGATCCTTTCTGGACCACATCCTTTGCACCCATCATCAGCGATGGCCTGAACGCAGCATGTTTCGAACCCGTGAGATCAGCATACAGTATGAGGATGAGCCTGATGCTACCTTTGTTGCTCGCAGGCCTGTGCAGGTTCAAGATCTTCTACTTGCTGAAACGCGTCTCACTGGGGTTTCCAGTTTCCAGCTCTTTGATGGGGACGTTTTGCTGCTTCCCAATGAGCTTATTCGTAGTGCTCGCCTACAAGCTCGTGTTGGCTTTGGTCCCGCTTTGGATGTAGGCTGCTCCACTATGTGGGTCACGAAGGGCCTTGATGATCTGACAATGACCTCGCAAGGGCAGTCTATCTTTGCTAGGCGTGCACGACCTGAGGATGTATTCTGGGGCCCTCGTCACGTGGGCTGCTTGCTTGATTCCTATGTTGCTGGTGCACTATGTGAGATCCGGGGACGATCGACTGATCCTACTGCCCACCATTATGGCATACTATGGACCAACTACCACTGGCAGCTCTTTGGCTTTCATCGCTCTGGGGCTTGTCTTCAGGCCACTTGCTATGATGGATGTGATGAGCCCAACACCTTTGACCTTGAGCTGCTTTGCAACCGTTTCATGCTTGCTTGGGGACGCACTTCCTATGAGCTGGCTGTGGTGACTCGCATTCGGCAAACCTACGGTACCCATTGTGGTGCCATTGTGCTTGGGCATCTTCTTCTTGCTCTTGGGCATGAGACGTCTTGTGATGAGGAGCGCTATGTCACTTGGCACCGTCTTTTGCTTCTCCATCAGAATCGTTGTGGCCATGGACCACCTGATGCTGCTATGATTGAATCACTGAGTCAGATCCTTGTGCAAAAAGGTGTGCCAGAACGACTTGTGCGAGATCGGGCTATGCTTGCTGTCAAGAAGCTTGGGCATTCTGCCATTCAGCAGGCACTTGGCACACCTGATCCTTGGCGTGCCTTGAAGCAAATTCAGCCAGCCAATGGCCGCCCTTTCCAATTTGTTCTCTACAATGAGCTGCAATCACACATTGCTGAGCGTGCTTCTAGTAAGCATGGCGCTGACACTGGAAAGAAGGGAGGTAAGTTTGGCCACAAACCTTTGCCTGCGCTTCATCTCTGCCCTGAACATCTTGAATTGCTTCCTGATCTCTTCGTTGACAGTGCGGGTGACCCGGTTGCCGTCATTGGTGTTAAGGAAGTTGTGAGTGATGCCAGGGGCATTGCCATTGTATCTCCTGATATGGCCAAGCAGCTTGATGAGGAGTCGGCGAACCTCTCCATTGATGCTTTGGCTGTACTTACTGTGGGAGATCATTCAAATGCTCTCGTCAGGCATGAGAAAAAGGTGATCCAGTATCCCGTGATCTATCGGCCTACCAAAGAGCCGGCATTGCTCACGGGCACTCTTCTTCAGCTTGGAGATGTTAATTGAAGTTAAGCTCAAGCCTACATCAGGAGCTCCTGTGGTGCAGTCGCTTGACACTGCCGTTGTTCGGGTGCAATTTTTTCGTGATGCGTATCCATTGGAAGAATGGTCGGCCTTTGTGGCTGGTCCAGTCAAAGCTTTGGTCAGTTCTGTTGAGTCACTGCAGTACTGTGATGGCAAAGATTGTGGCAAGCAGTGTGCCAAGTTCCACCCCTCGGTCGAGGAGGAGATACGCACTGCTCTTCTTGATGTTTGGCAGTGGCAATGGCTCACGCATGATGCCAAGCCTTGCAAGCAGGCACAGGCTGACATCTTTTCGGTGTACCTTCGTGTACCCACATCTGGCCTCTTTGATCTTCTTTCACATAGTGGATGGAATGGAGTTTTTATTGAACCCAGACCCTTGCCAAATGCACCATCTTCGCAGCGCTTTGCGGTGGTTTGGCTGCCACGTACTGCCACCATTGATGATGCATTCAAATGGAAGCGCAACTTGGATCAGATTGTTGGCTTGGCACGCATGCGTCTAAAGCTTGGCCTTCGTGTTCGGGCTAAAGATGAAGAGGTTACCATCAAGGCGGTCTTCCCTGATTCATGTGTCCGCCCTTGCATGGTGAAGCATACCTATGAGGCCGGTCCGTTGCCATTTGGGCTACATCGTGACAAAGTTGCTGATCTTCTCAAAGCATGGTGCTGGAAGGCACGGCCACTTCGTCCTCTCAGGTCCACATCATTGGGTCAGTTCTGGGAGATTGGTGCTGAAGAACCACCAAAGGCAGGCATCATGCCCACTGATCAAGGTTTGATCACCATTTCTCATCGTCGTGAGGCACAAAGCTTTGCTCCGGCTAAGCCCTATGTGCAAGCAGCTACCAAGACGCTTCAGAAGATGCATTCCACGGCTACTTCTTCTTCTTCTTCTACCAGTCATTCGGAGCCTCATGACTCTTGGACCACTGGTGATGATCCTTGGAAGGCGGCTGCCTGGAGTCGGTATCAACCCATCACCGTTACCAAGGATCAGGTGGTCTTCACAGAGAACCGAGGTCGTGCAGCTCAAGATGCACGTTCTAAGCTTTCTACTTTGACCACCAAGGTCACCGAGCTTGAGCAGAAGATGGAGCAGACTCAGGAGGGGGGATGTTGAGATGCCAAGTCAGCACACTGCTGAACTTACCTCTGAACTACACGAAATGCGTGAACAGCACAAGAAATACGATCAATGGTTTAGTCAGGCCAGTGATAGAATGGGGGCGCTGGAAACTCAGCTTCAGCATCAAGGTTCTCAGATTGTTGAACTTGGTGATGCCATGAAGACGCAAGTGCAGGCCTCATCTTCTTTGCAGAGTCAAATGCAAACCCTGCACACTTCGGTCAAGAATGATTTGCAAGCAGCTATGGATGCTCAGACTGCACGTCTTGAATCCCTATTTGCGGAGAAGAGGCAGAAAACTGGTCAAGCCTCTTGACTATCTCGGTCGAGGGGCTCTGTTCAGCGGCAGGCCTCATGTAGACCCATTCGTTTTCGCTGGATCTTTGCCATTATGAGCCTTCTCTTTGGTGTCGGTGATTGTCGTCGTATAGGGGAAGCGAGACATCCTGGCCCGGACAGTGAGGAGGTGATCCCGTTCCTGATTGGTACAGCCAATGTGGCTGGACTGATGCATCGTGCTGATCTCGTAGTACAGCAACCTGAGGGCATTTGGGCTTACACTGAGACTCAATTGTCTCTCGGGACAGCATCAATTTCGAGCTGAACTCAAACAAGAATCTCGCAAGGCTCATCGTGAGGCCTATATTGTTCCTGGGGCTCCTGTTCCTACTCGTACTGCTACCTCTGACGCTGGGACCTGGTCAGGTGTGGCAATAGTTTCTTCAGTGCCAACCCGTGAGATTCGCATTGATTGGGATGGTGCTGAATATCTTTCTGGTCGGGTCGTTCTTACCTCGACTTGGCTTCAATCCATGCCTATTGTGGGAGGCACTGTGTATGGTCTTGCACAATCGCCCACTCACAAGCATCCATTGCGATCTACAGCAGCCATACTCGATCAAGTGGCTGAACATCTTGTTGAACGTTTGACTGGACCTCGCTATCTTGGCGGTGATTGGAATGCCGACTTGTCTGACTTTGCTGTCTCGGATTATTTGCTTTCACATGGATGGAGGGAAGTTCAGGTTTATGCTTGGGAGACCTGGCTACAGCCCATTCGTCCTACTTGCAAGTCTGTGACTGTTCGAGATTATCTTTGGCTATCGCCTGAACTTTGGCAAGTCCTACAGTCGGTGCACTATGTGGACCACTACTATCCAGATCATGCTTGTCTTGGAGGCATCTTTGCCATCCCTATGGTGCCTGAACTTCCCAAGATGTGGCGCTTCCCTACACCTATGCCTTGGGAGCATGTCAGTATTTCTGCATGGCATGAATCGGTGGGTGCTCGTCACAGGCCTTTTTCCTGGACATCAGACACCACTACTTCTTTGCGGGTTTGGTCTGCTTCTGTTGAAGATAGTCTTCAGCCTGCATTCT
The DNA here is from genome assembly GCA_963970005.1 of Durusdinium trenchii. Classification (NCBI taxonomy): domain Eukaryota; class Dinophyceae; order Suessiales; family Symbiodiniaceae; genus Durusdinium; species Durusdinium trenchii. The sequence continues at coordinate 655,285 of CAXAMN010013669.1, read as the reverse complement.
TGCGTGATCTTTCGAGGGTTCCGGCCCGCTGCAAAGGAAGAGCCCAGCAACTCCAACCTATGGTAGGCAAAAGGCCTCCTCAGGTGTCAGCAGCTCCTTGAGGAGCACTATGTTGGGGTGCTCTTGGATATCCGTCAGTGCTTCAATTGCATACCACGTCTACCAGTTCGATTCCTGGCTAGGCTCTACGGAATTGCGCCCACAACTATTGTAGCCTGGAGCTCATTTCTGACGAGTATGCGCCGCTCTTTTCGGGTGCGAGAGGCCCTTTCTGATCCGGTGGGTAGTGACACAGGCCTACCGGAAGGTGACAGCGTGAGCTGCGTAGGCATGGTCCTGCTCAACTTTGTGTTCCATGCTTACATGAGCAAGTTTGCCCCGGGCATTCGTGAGCTTTCATACGTCGACAATCTGCAGCTGGTGTCTCAATCTGTTGGTTCTCTCATTCAGGGTCAGTTGGTTGCTGAAACCTGGGCTGATATGTTGCAACTTCAGATTGATTCTGCAAAGAGTACATATTGGGGGACAACTGCTTCATTACGGCATCTCTTGTGTGCTCAAGGCTTTGCTGCCGTTGAATCTGCTAAGGATCTTGGGGTGCAAATGCAATATGGAGCTCGTCATCGGAACAGTCAGTTGCAAAAGAGAATTGTTGATTCGCTTGTGCACTGGAAGCGTCTTGCTCGGATGCAGTTGCCACGGTGTTTGAAAGCTCAGCTTCTTAGGACTGCTTTGCTTCCTAGATCGCTTCATGGGGCTGAACAGACATTCCTTGGCTGTCAATGGTACAAGCAGCTTCGGACACAAGCCATGCGCAGCTTAGGTACACAGCGAGCTGGTGCCAATCCTGCTGTCAGGCTTTCTTTGGTGGAGAATCCTCTTACTGATCCCATGTACTATGATTTTCGACGATGCATTGTGACTTTTGGTAGATACTGCACTTCAGATGCCTCTTTTCGCTCAGCATGGAGAGACTATGTGCAGCATTACCGAGGTAAAGCAACACATGGTCCTTTTGGAAAGCTGCTGCGTATTTGTGGTATTCTTAACTGGTCTATTGCATCGGATCTGGAGCTTCACACTTCTGCCGGCAAGTGCTATGATCTTGTGTGGTTGCCACTATCCCACCTCTTGGCACTTTTTCTTGAGGATTGGCGGCAGTCTGTGGCTCGAGGTGTTTTTCACCGACATGATTTTGCAGGACTCTCCAGTCTGGACTACAGTGCTACCTTCCAGAGCATTGAGAATCTTTCGGTGTCCCAGCGTGAGCTTCTATCCACCATTCGGGATGGCACTTTCTTCCTTCACAGCTTCAAGGCCAGATTTGACCCAGGCTTCTCAGAGCTCTGCCCATTTTGTTTGCAGTCGCTAGACACCATGGAGCATCGGGCCTGTGAGTGCTCGTATTTCCAGTCTGTCAGGGAGCGCCATGTTGACTGCTGGACTATGTGGTCAGATGTGCCTGTCGCCTTATCTCATCATGGTTGGACTCCTGCGAATGAATGGATTCCACGATTTCATGATGCGCTTGAGCGTCTGATTGATGTCCCTGTGTCTTGGCACTGTGAACCGGTTGGGAGAGATGTCCAACATATCTTCACGGATGGGTCATGTCAGCTGCCCACTCATCCTATTGGTCAGCTTTCATCATGGGCTTTTGAGCTTGCTAACAGTACTCAGATTGTTGCAAGTGGTCTTTTACCTGGGCGCTGGCAGGGCATAGCAAGGGCTGAGCTTTATGCAGTGCTGCAATCGCTTCTTTGGGCTGCGTTTCATGTGGTGCCAATTCATCTTTATTGCGATTCTGCATTTGTAGTCAGCAGACTTGAGCGCCTTCTTGCTGGACATATGGTTTCTTGGAGTTGGGCTCATGCAGATCTCTGGGAACGTATTGTCCAATGTTTGCCCCAGGTGCCTTGGCTTCAAGTGACTAAGGTTTGTTCGCACTTGAACATAGAGCATGCCGATTCGTCATTTGCAGCCTGGTGTATCCATCACAACTCGGTGGTCGATCTGGCTGCGGCTGCTGCACGTTTGACTGCACTACCGAGCTCATTGCGGAAAGCTTATGATGCTATGATGGAGATGCATGTGGAGCACTGTCGCCTGAGTCGGCAGTACCAGTTGTTCTTGCTGGACCTAGCAGAGCATGGCCTAGCTGCTGAACTGAGCGCGCAACCTGAGCCGTGTACAGACAGTTTCGTTTTTAGTTCCTTTTTGGTCAATGACCAGGACTTTGTGGAGGATCAGCCACTTGACGTCCGGTCGGCTTTGCAGAAGAATTTGTTTTTGCAGCGCTTTGGCATTCAATTTGCTGAGGCGCTTCAATCTTGGTTGGTTTCCTTAAGCCTGCAAGCAGAGTATCTTACTCCGGTGTCCTTTGTTGAGATTTTTCTTGGTTTCTCTGTTTTCACCAAGGTTTCGTTGCCCATTTGTGTTGATAGTACTTCTCAACACTGGATGGATGTTGCAGGTCTTGAGGCTGGAGATCTTTTTGGTAGGACTCTTGCTGCCCAAGTTTCTGTTTTTAGGCTTTGGTTTGATGCTGTTTTGCAAGCGGTTGATTGTTCGTTTGAGAAGATTCGGGTCTCCAGACCTTCCAGTGGGATCGTGATGGCCTTACCGGGTTGTATAGTGCCATGGCCGGTGTTGGTGGCGGACAAGGTGCACTTGTCCATGCTGGCCTTTTGTCGAAGATCCCCTTTGAGATTTTCTCGCGACCTCGCTCGTTCATGGCCCTGATGGAGGCATGTAGAGGCCTTACTTGCTGTGCGACATCGCTAAGCTGTGTCCACAGTTGCGGCGCCTGACTCGTCCGCAAGAGAGTGATATTGAACGTCTGGATTTGTTTGTTTTTTTCCTTGGCCATTTGGAACTCCGTCCTTCGAACCGTACTGCAAATCCTAGGTCCTAGGAACAAAACCATAAATCAACATAAATCAACTCAGTTTTCTGTCAAACGGCAACAGCTTTGAAAGCAAATGTGAGTCCGTGAGACAGTCCTCTCTCTCAATCCTCCATGAGTGTGTCACTGTGCCAAAAGATGCAGTGAGACACGACTGTTTGGTCACAATAGACCTGTCTCACTGTCCTAAGGCTTGGTAGGTCAGCGTGATTTCACTTCAATTCTCAGCAGCGGGCACGTGCTCGCCAGCACAGGGGGCAACACCCATGGCCTTTGTCGGCACAGTCGGCACCATAGTAGCAATATGTAGCAATGGCCTCCACCCTAGTAGTGATGGCCTCCAACCTAATAGCAATGGCCTGCAACCCAATAGCAATGGAATCCACCCTAGTAATGGCCTCCAACCTAATAGCAATGGCCTCCACCCTAGTAGCAATTGCCTCCAACCTAATAGCAATGGCCTCCACCCCAGCAGCAATGGCGTCCAACCTAATAGCAATGGCCTCCACCCCAGTAGCAATGGCCTCCAACCTAATAGCGATGGCCTACCCAAACGTGATAGCCTCCACCCTAGCAGCAATGGCCTCCAACCTAATATCAACGGCATCCAACTTAATAGCGATGGCCTCCAACCTAAAAGGGTATCAAAAGACAGAGTGTTTTGACAGCGTGTCAGTGAGCAGCAAGATGCTGTGAGGCAATATATTTGCATATATATTACAAGTATTGCCTGTGTCCTGAACAATGTTTTCTTCTGTCTTCTTTTTGATGCCTTTTGTTTCTACTTGTGCATTTTTTTCACGGGACACATTCTGCAGCTGGGTTGCACGATGAGTTTCAATTTGTTTTCTGCTTCTTCCAGTTACCACTGCCTGCAAAGACTAAGAAACTTCAAGGCCTCCAGCTTCGCGCCGCATGCGAGCACACATGGGCTACAGGGTGCAAGGGTTTTGGTTTGTGCAATCCTCGAGGCATTGAGTCGTTCAAACCGTCGCTGTTCCATTGTGCTGTCCTCGTCGTTTCCATTTTTCCCTCTTTTGAGGCTCTACAACATTCTGGACATGTAGGTAGAAATGGGCAAATCATTTCACAAGACTCTCCCTATATGCCTCCATCTTATTGCATGTGGTTTTGTTCATCAAAGCTGGGTTCAATCTGGTTGACATGGGGGTCTTCTTGGCGTGGGTTCTGAGTCCTCCTGCCATGCCTCTGAGCCAAAGCACTTTGCAATTGTCCGTTGAGTGCTGACAACTCAGGTAAACGCGCAAAGTCTCACAGGTGCTTTGGTGTTGGGAATTGTCCCGGGTCCCGTACTAGTAGACTCGTAACAATAACATGAATGTGTCTGGCACCATCTGGCACCTAAAATATCAAATCCTGGAACATACCTGCGCACCAATGTTGCACTCTACAAAATGCCACTGGCCCAAATACTCAAAAAATCTCAAGCACATGCTGCATAGTGCTGCATCAAGTTGCTCCGAAACTGAGTCATTCCGGTCATTCAATGAAACGGCCCCAACCCCACCAACATCAACCGATGTACTGTACCCGACATCCACCGACCGCCCGAGCGGATCGCCTGAGGCAGCTCCGAGCACGCAGCGATGCGCAGCGATGCTCCGATAGCAAGTCGACGACTCCTGCACCTGGCCGCTCTTAGGTTGGAACCCATCGCTATCGTCTTCCATCGTCCCAAATTGGACGTCATCACGATTACATCATCCATCATCATCCCCTACATCATGTTCGCATTCATAGTAATGACCAAAACATATGCCGGTTTAAAAACAAGCCAACACCTAAGTTTAGAGCACCTCCGTGAGGGATTTGCCTGGCCCGCCCAGCCAAAGAGACATCCGGAGATGAACACGCGGCTGCGGAGGGGCCAGCAAACCCAGCAAGCAGCCTGCAAGGGTAAAGACAGCCAGGCGCCAGGCCGGCCAATTGAAGACGCTGCATGATGTTTCATGCAGTGGAATGCCACAACCCAACCCTCCACTTAGGGTTGTTGTTGCAATCCACACCCAACAAGCATTTTCTCCACATAGGGATTTTTCTTTGCGATCCATCCCAGACCTACGAAGCAACCCGGCCCAACCCCAAGGAGTTTTCTTTCAACCCTGTGCCCCAAAGACCAGTGCTCGGGTAAGGCTTTTCAGGCCAGCCCTGGATGGACTTTTTCTGTGCCGTCCACCCCAATGATCCACAGGCCAACTCCCCTAAGAGTTTTTTTGCGATCTGTCCTAGACTTGCCCACGTGCTCTCGGACACTGCCCAGGCAGCCCTCCACATAAGCACTTTTATTTTGCAACGCAACCAAATAGTCCACGGCCAACTCTCCACGGGGCGGCCCACCAGACTTGCCACGGCCAACTCTCCAACAGACGAACCCAAGAGGCCATGGGCCCACAAAGGCTAAGGGCCTACCTAGGCTCCACGCGAAGGGCGTGCGGCCTATGTGGATGGGCCTAGGAAGGCCCATTGGCAGGATTGCAGTAGGGCCCACAGCGCAGCCACCTCTAACTACCAAGGATTTCGGCAAACCACACGGACAGCGTGGCCTGGCCGTCCACATGCTCCAGCTAACCATGGCGCACAAAGCAAGCGTTCAGCTACATATGAATTGGCCCCGATCAGGGTTGATGAACTCAATTTGATGGGCTTATTGCAAGTCTCTGAGGCTTTGGTGCCTTAGTGATAGGAGAAAGTGCTCATGTCCAGACAGAGAAGGCGGCCTATGTGGAAGGGCCAATGTGGAAAGGCCTATGTGGTCAGGAGGCTACGTGGGAGGGGGCCTATAGATCTAAGAGGGCCTACGTGGAGGCTCTCAGCCAGGCCTACGTGGATGGACCTACTGCACAAGGCCTCCGGAGCTGCCAGCCGCTGCAAAGGTTTGCCACCGTGCCGGGCAGGGTGGCCACCGATTCGGTTCCGATTCCCTACCCTTAGAAAACGTCGACTCAAATGAATCAATTGACCAGCACTCGTGGCATGCTTGGGGCGTGGCTTTGACTCTGTATTCCCGCTAGAAACGCCATATGCGGACCTTAAACATGCGGATAGAATAGGTATTATACACTACCTCTGGAGGGGGGTGCCCTGGGCCCGGCCTCCACATATTGTACTGGCGTATATATATTATATAACCATACAATCCTCATCAACGACATCATCATCAGCAGCATCATTCCCATCGGCATCGTCACAATTGCTGTCTTGAATTCAGTATATTCAGTCAATCTTGTGTTGATACGTGAGATACACAAGTGAAATTTGCCGGCAACTTCTTCTACCCCGGTTGCTGTTGCCGGGGTATTGCCTGGAAAACTGACAAAAAAGGAACGATATGCATAGCAATGACATGCAATGACACTATCAGCTGGTCTCACAAGTTCAATAGGGGATCACTCTGCCATTCCTACCTCGAGCTCGACATCTGCAAAGGCCGATCCTCTTTCTGCGCGATGCGGCAAATACCTTGGAGTTGCACTTCTTATCTTTGTACGAAGCCGTTTTCTATGTATGGTAAGGCAGGGCCCGGCAATCTGTGTTCTTCAGGTCCAAAGTTGACAGCTTCGAAGCCATCATAGAATGAAATACCTACTGTAAGGTAACACAACAAACAAACATAAAAATGCTTGTGGAAACCATCAATATGCTCCAACAAAGCACAACAAAGAAGTGCCTTCAAAATATGGAAACAAGTGTCACCACAACACCCCCAAGACTCAAATAATGGTTGCTTCTCATAAGGATGAACCAAACAAATGCCATTTCAAGTCTAAGCGATCGGCTGCGCAAAGTTCATCCATGTTTGCGGTACCTCGTGTTTTCAGATGTTTTGAGGCTTTGTTCGTACATTACTAGTAGCGTCCTTGCTCCTAGTAGCGATGCCAGGAGGCCCTAGTAGCGTCCTTGCTCCTAGTAACGATGCCAGGAGCCCCTAGTAGCTTCTTGATCCTATGCAGTTGGCATCCAATTCCCACATATAGGTACGAGTACATCTGGTGGCGTTTGGACTCTGTTGGACTATATAGTCAATTTGGCTGGAGCAAGAACCTTGAACATGTGAATTGCTTGACATACGATGCAAATTTGACTGCTAAAACCCCAATAAGAATGGGGAATGAGTCAAGAACTTGAATGAAAGGAGTTGCCTCAACATCAGGAGCAGCGGCCGCTGGACGAACCACTCCAACCTGGTCCGGCTAAAGGTTGTTGCCAAGCTGATGCTGATCTTCGCTGATCTTCTCGATTGATTGCTTGGCTGTGGGATCATCCGTAAACCCCATTCACCCCCGAAATATCCCGAAATGAACTCTTGATGGAGTTCAGGATGTTCAGGTGTATTTTTCACTGGACGATCTGGACGAACAGGAACACTACGCGAGCATCTTGTCGACTACAAGTGCTCGAATCCTCGACTGTCTTGGGATCTTCCGGAGGACACGGAGACCTACTATAATTCCTTGAATTTTCGGAAGTCTCGCCTAGGGCCTCGGGTCAGCTTTGACCCACTCCTGCTTCAAATGGCACCATAGTGGAATCACATCCTTTATGTTTCGCACCTACTCATCTGCCAACGTCAGTGAAGGACAAATATGGATGATTGTAAAGCCATGTAACCCGGTATTCTATGTTTTCTCTGGTGGTATCAAGCATTGATTGGTGCACGGAGTATACACGGTACTCAACATTTGATCGGGTGCCCTTCAAAGTCAATGACTTTCTTGCGTGGAAACTGCGCATCCCAGCCCTTTACAAGCATGCACCATCCTCTCAAACAAGCAACCCCCCAACACGTCCTGGTATCTTTCACTTCATAGATTTTATGTATATACATTATTCTACCAAATGTTCAAATCACAGAAATCCCTAGACGATTCACACTTTGGTGGGGACCCCAAAGGCACCATGTCATGTCCAAAAAGGCAGTCTCCAGCATGTTGATTATCATCTGCCTCTTCCAGCTTCTCAAGCAAGACCTCGCATGTTTGGTGAAAACATGTTGCATACCGCTGGGCAAGTCAAAAGGTGCATTAAGAATCGAGTCAACATGAACAATCTGAAAGCATCTGCTCAAATATCTCAGTCGCAAGTGGGCCTGGGCTTCGCTCCAAAATGCATCCTTGCCTTTTAGTCACAACATGATCCCATGATCCCGCTAAAGGCCTGCCTGGATAGCATTGGCTCTCACGCTTTGCTGAAAAAGCAACTCCCAAGCATGCGACCTGTGCATGACCGGAAAAGACTAGTGGCATCAGCAATCTGCAGCTATCGTTCTTGCAACCAAGGAAAGCAATTCGTTTCATTAGCATCGGTACTGAAGTTTTGCAAAGGCGTCTCACCAAGGCAAAGGCGCAACAAAGCGCATCACCCAGAAGTTTCTTCTGGCCTTAGTCCCAAATTTTCAGATTTCGACACCCCAAGAACTCCTGGCGACCAATGCCAAAGACCTTTGGCAAAGCCTTAAAGGTGTACTTAAAGGTGTAGACACTTAGGCTAGGAAAGAGCGAATCCTTTCGAGTCAGAGCGAAATGGCCCACGTCTGGTTGGTCCACGTCTCTGATTTGTAAGCGACCTGACTGCTGCACAATGCAAGAAGGTCTCCGAGTCAGCATTGGCTCTGCTCCAAGCCTCTGCTACATGTACAAGACCACCAGGGCCCAAGGTCTATTGTAGCCATGAATCAAACGCCGAACCCTTGATAGACCCGAATTAAAAAATACACTAGTGAAAACGAATGAACAAAAACTTGAAAAACCACAACTGGCATCAAACACATAAACCAGGAAGAATGAAACTCTTCATATTACATACCACAAATCTGGCAGCTGCTGACCAGGGAATCTGTGTGGAGTCTATCTCAACATATCGCAGTACCCACATGTAGTTCCAAGAAGCAGTTCAAGGTTCAAAACTACTGATCTTTTTTTGGAAAGGGTCCTCTAGAAACCAAACAACTGCAAAACGTAAAGTCAACAACGACTTGTACATTTCATTTGTTGCAAAGACTCCTGAAGCATCCTGAAGCCATCTGAAGCCCAAATCTATGGATATCTATGGATGTTCGAACCTCATTTGGCATTAGGCTTGCATCAAACCAACCCACAACCAGCAGCATGGTCAAAACTTGTCCAGCTTAGGACACTAAATAGACTATAAATTTTAGCAAAAGCACAAAGAACTGTCAACACAGCTGTCCCCCACCGCCCACCTGCAATGGATTTGCATGCATTTGACCCATGCCTCCAGTCTTGCCGTGGTTCTGACTGCTAATTGTGTCTGCTGGTCGTGGTCAGGAAAAGGAGGAATCTGGCATTACTTCAATCAGGTCCATACCCATCCTGCAAATCACGCGTCGCCACCTAAAATGTCTTGTTCTGTCTTTGTGTCGCTGCCCTGCCCCCCCCTAGTTTGGAAGAATCACTGATGTCACCAACATGTCTCAACTCCAAATTGAGCCATGCCATGTAAGTGACAATTCAAGGCTTGGCCATCTTGGCCCAATTTCTGCCTCAAAAATGTCGAACACTTGCAAAGCAAAACACCCAAACTAAAGACTTATTGTGCCTATCACAAGTCCACTGAGAAATCTCACTTAGCAAACATCCAGCTTTGTTGCTCTGGGGTACCAATAGGACATGGTCCAAAGAGTGATACCGCTGCCCTTCTTCCGTGCTTGACTCCGTCTTTGACCCAACATTGATCACGACATCAATCCAACAAGAAAACACATATGTCAGGATTGGGTTTGACAAGTAGCTTCTTGTTCCTAGTAGTAATGCCCGGAGCTACTAGTAGCTTCTTGCTACTAGTAGTGATGCTCTTTGTTACTGGTTACTAGTAGCTTGTTTGACACACACCCTCACAAAACAACGACGGATGTGCCGTGATGTGCCTAAGAAAAGTGACTTGAAAAGCTCAGCAGCAGGTCCCTGGCTGGAATCTTTCTTCACGTGCAAGAAAAAAGGGCACGTAACAAGCCATGGCTGACTGAGAAGTCCTCGAAGTACACACCTCAGTGGAGCGTGGTTGCTGTATTTGCAGCTTTGTTCATTTGTTTCTCCACTTGGCCAGCAGTCACAGCCACCATTCAGCAGTTCTGGACACTGCTAAGTCTCTGCATCATGCTATGTGTCTTTAAGGCAATGATGTGACACGTGTGCTAAGTCGCCGACAAAGGTGGAGCAGTGTATCTTTGCGCCGAGCATGGATCTGGGCTGAAGCTGAAGCATGCACTTTTGTGTGCGTGGAGCTAAAGCAGCTAAACTACAATTCCGTTTCGAGCGCCAACATAGCAAAGTTGATACCCTTCCCTCAACATAGATTCGAGATGATTCGAGTTGTTGGAGCTTTCGCATGACGGAATCTGCATGAATCTGCAACCTCACAAATAATGGCAATGGTTGAGGAGGGTCGACCAATCTCCCTGCATTCAAATATGTTGCGGTCTACCACCTGCTAGCATGTACTTAAACAGCGGGCCGATGAGTGCCCACCTAGCCGCACTGAGTGTCCACTCTGGGTTGGATTCAAGTCTCTGCTTTAGCTTTTTCTTTTAAGCTTTTTGGGTCACTTCAGCAAATCCAAAGATGGTCAGCTGGTCAACTGACCAAGATCTTAAATGGACCAAAAACATCACCAGGACAAAAGTGTTTCTCCTTCGAATGCTGCAAGACTTATGTCGCCTCACTCGGTGGAATTTGCTCCCTCCAAAGCTGATTCAGTGTTGTTGATATTGCATATATATATATATATACATACATCGAAAAGGAACAAAACTGGCCGCAAATGGACTTGCCAATTCAACTGCGGCTGATGCAAACATAGTGTATATGAATGATCAGAGATGCTGTAACACCTGCTAAGAAAAATCAATAATCCTTCTGGAGTATAAATACGGCGTCCGAGTTGAGGGTGTGGCCAGGTGAATGTGGGGCCTACTGCACTTACTTTCCTGGTTTGTCACGGGGACACAAACAAACACTTACAAAGTTACAATATGTTAAAATTACAATACTTCATAATGATCATAATGTGGCCACCGGTCAAAAAGGTGTCCGGCGATTTGTGGTGTCGATCAGTGGGGCCTCCATCAGGTCAATGCCCTCGGGAGTTCCTGAGAGCCCCAAGCATTTGGGCTTCTGATGGCTTCTGGCTTGACCCATGACTGTTTCAAGCGTGGAAGCAACTGGGGACATTGCCAAATGACATGAAACACTATGAAACATCTGGCAAAATGGCTGTCCTGGTGGAAAGTGCTGCAGCAAGAACATGGCCACCTCTGTGTCCAAACGAGTCGCATCTCCGAACGGAGATACCCCTCCGACATGGATGTTGCTTTCAGTGGATTCAAACGGTTTCCTTTGCCCAAGCGCATTCATGTGCATTCCATGCTGCGATCAATGCATTCGTTTGATGAATGTTACGGCATGCTGTTGCCGATACGGCACTCCCAACTTCTGTTGTCGGTGTCTGTCAAAAGTTGCACCCACCTGCTGTTGTTGGTATGCCAAGGCATTCCTAAGGCGCTCGTATGGGAACTTTGACACCTGAATGACACCTTACAGCCTTATTGCCGCAAGTTTCATTGACCAAGTAGCATCCAAAGGGCATGATCTTAGTACCATTCAATGACATGATACGGTCAAGCGTCCAAAAGATGCTGTGGCCATTCATGTCGCAAAGGCAGCCACTTTGGAGAAGCCCTGCATCGCAACCACATCCACAAAAGCAACTCATCCTTTAGGTGCTTTGGGTGGGTGATTAGCTGTTACATAGTATCAAATAGTACGCATAAAAATGCACCAGGGACTAGGGCAGCCTTTCAGAGATTCAGAACAATGATAAGTTTGATGCACTATGTTGGCAAAGCCAAAACCATCCCAAACCCCACAAGCTTGCCCAATCTGGGACAAACAAACACAAGAAACTACTAGGGGCTCCTGGCATCGCTACTAGGAGCAAGAACGCTACTAGGGGCTCCTGTCCGTACTACTAGGACTAGGGGCTCCTGGCCTTGCGACTAGGAGCAAGATGCTACTACGAGTAGGAACAAATTGGTACTGGTTCATTCCGAAATGAAGACGATCCTCATGGACCTGCCGCCAAAAACACGGACAGCGTCTGACGGAAAGCGCAAGTCTCTCTCCTCGCGCCATGAACTGCTGCAACACAGACACGTGGCCCTGTCCGAGAGTGAAGAGCTCATTCTCCACCACGACCCCATGGAGGTAGAAGATTCAGTAACGATTTCTTTTGGCCCGCTACTAGTATTCATATATACTGTATATCTAAAATAGTTGTTTTTTTGGGCCGGGGGGGTAGGCCTTGGATAAAGGAAGAGGTAGCTAGCTAGATCTAGCTAGTAGCTTAGGTTTGTTTCCAGTAACTGGCAGCACGATAGCTTACACTAATGATTTGGTTCCTAGATTTCCAGGGAAAGGACTAGAATACCTCCAATGGTGAAATCAGCAGATTGATGGACAAATCAATAGATGTCTTGTGTTGAGTCTTTGGCAATCTTTCAGAGCTGCATCTCAGACTTCTTTTGACTCTCAAGGTACTTTTACTTTTGGAAAGGGTCCGACATCATAACAAAAACCGTGCAAAGTACTCCGACAGAGCAATCCTGACAAATCTGCGTGGAATCTGCACAATTATATAATTGGATGGGTGTGCATCCCTGTGCAACAAGTCCTCTGAGTTTCAGGGCTGACTCTTGGATGATTTTGTCCCTCAAAATACACACTAAATGGAGGAGAAACACTACTATTATACTCAAATTTGAGGGAACAACATACAATGCAGCTGAGCGCACAGTTGCCGGAATGCCAAGGAAACCCAGAAAATCTTCATGCTCAAGGGTTAAACTCGTCTTCCTGTGCAAAAATGACCGTCCTGCCTGCACAACAGCTTCCCAAAGCATGCGGTAGTCCCGCTCGTCCAGCTTGGGCGGTTCGTTGTCCTGCAAACTTGCACGATGAATCTTCTTCACTTGTGACTCGATCACTTAAACTTTCCACTCGCCTCTCTTAGTATAGTCAAATGCCAAGGCTTACAAGCCGCCAAACAACATACCTTGACAAGGGTTCTGTCTTGATTCACGATTTGTTCATTCGACCAATTGTTCAACAGCAGTCAGGAGCCAAACTTACTTGACCAACTCTTTGGATAAAAATCCGAGGTGCATTCTGGACCGAGGTACTCATTCTGTCAGAGACGGTTCAACTCCTCTTGATCAAATTCTGCACTTGCACTATTGTTTTCTGTTGTCTTGGTTCCATGTTCCGTGTTTGGCTTTATGATCCTGGCAAGGCATGTCGGTAAGATTTTATGGGCACTGAAATCTACAGCATGCCCTTGGTGCCCTTGTCCTTGGCATCACCATGACCTCTGAAATCCACATGGAGCGGAGCGGTCTGCTTAAAAGGTATGTCTACTTACAATTGCCTAGACTATACTATACCACCGAGAACTCCAACCACTACAACAATTATATAAGGAAACTATTTCATCCCTGTGTTCTACGTACTACTCATTGAAAAACTCTTGTAACATGCTGCGTGCACCCTGTTCACAAAAGAATCCGGCCGAAAACGGTGGTCCGCATGTGACAACTCCATTCTCTAGGCCTCTACATGCCTTGATTGGCCTTCCATCACTCCGCACCTGGCGGAATAGAGATCACCAGCGGTGCAGGAAGTCCGCTCTGTCCACCAGCTCCGCCTGTCTTTGCAAAATTCCAAAGCCAAGTCCACCCGACCGTAGTAGCAATGGCGTAACATCCAAAGATCACCATACAAGAACGCGTAGCGGCGTAGCAACCCCACTTCAAAACAATGCAATTGTTTTTGTATGTTTTTACTATAGTGAATGAGTGACACTCGGAATAAACTGTGTGTACTGACTACCTCTCATTGATCAAATACTTGCCTGACACAAAGCTTCTGGTGCCCTAAGGTCATCTGTCATGAAAGCAGCGCGACCCTGTCAAAGTGCGTGTTGTTGTTGTTGTTGGTGGTGGTGGTGGTTGTTCTTGCTGTTGTTGGTGGTGGTAGAAACAAAAGCACCTGCCCAACATAGTCGTCACATGTTGTAACTTTGGAACTTCAAGAGGACAAAATTAGGGATACCTCTGCAGGTTTCGTAAGTAGCTGGATATATTGTTGTTTCCACTCAAGTCTCATTTGCTCCGCCTTTTGTAGCTTGGATGTTGTTCTGGAGGGGGGTGCAAAAACAAAACAACGGGGCTGCAGTCTTTGTTTTTAGGAGGGGTAGAGATAACATGAGATAACAACCCTTTTTGTTTTTGGGGTCTGGAAAAAGACGCGAGGCTCAAATTGTCGTTTCTAGGATGTGGTGGAGGTTGCTGAAGATAGGCAGCTAGACAGTAGTAGTGGCAGTAGTAGTAGTAGTAGTAGTAGTAGAAGTAGAAGTAGTAGTAGTAGTAGTAGTAGTAGTAGTAGTAGTAGTAGTAGTAGTATTAATGGTAGTGGTAGTGGTAGTGGTAGTTGTGGTGGTAGTGGTAGTGGTAGTTGTGGTTGTAGTAGTAGTAGTAGTAGTAGTAGTAGTAGTAGTAGTAGCACTCAGTCTGGTTCCCACAACATCGAACCAGCCAAGCCCATGTAGGAAATGAAGTTCTATTTTTGCTCTTTTCCAGTGAAAAACTATAAAACCGCAGCTTCCACGTGTCTAGTGTCTGACACCAAAGACGGCAAAGAGTAGGTGGCCAGCGACCTGATTCCTTCTGCTTCCCTATTGAACTTCATGATTCCACTCCAGGACCTCCTTCCAATCTCGTCATCCTGAGTTTGAAGATGTCTCTGCGCAATCCTGCGCGCTTGAGTATCGCATGTATCCAACTGTCAACCTGGTCGTCGCATGGTGATCGTCGCAGCATGTTGTGTCCCAGACCCAAGAGTGATGGCGATTCCAGGAGCAAGGCTCCTGGCATCGCTACTAGGAGCAAGAAGCCACTAGGTTTCGGGCACTTTGCACTCGTCGGCGGTAGTGTGTTGGATGTGCTTGGAAGATGATGCCGCATCCACCAATGCTTTGCAAGATCGGTGGGGTGGAGGGGGCGGGGTTCATGCATTCTGGCTGGCTGCACGCACACAAACACGCTGACGAAGATCACTCCCACATGCATTTGACAAAAGTGGCTTCCTGGATTCCTCTCTTAAAATTCTTAAAAACAAAAACTCGTGGGAATAAAGTTTCGCCGCCCTTGGCCTCAAGTGACCTTTTATGTTTTTTCACAGAACATTGAGCCTGGCGAGGCGCTTGAGCTTGTGGAACTACACCACAGATTCCGAACTCCAAGCCGAACATGAAAGCGGGTGACGGCAGTTGGGTTTGGTTTTGCTCTAATCTTTCCCAGCTAAATCAACTTCAACTTCCTACATGACTGCTATAGCCTTAAGACAACCACTTAGGCATACTTAGGCTATCTCTGATGGTTTTTCAGAGAGAAACTAAAAAAAGCAACTACAAAAAGCAAAAGCAACAAAAGCAAACCCAAAAAGCACAAAAAAAGCAAATGAAAAAGCAAAAGCAAACATAATAAATCCAAAAAGCAAAAAAAAACAAATGAAAAATCAAACAGTGAAAAACAAGTGAACAAAAAAGGTGAACAAATTAAGCAAATGAAACAGAAAAAAAACACATAACAAAAAAGAACAAACGACAAAACAAACTGCGAAAAACATGCGGGCAAGCAAAGAGCGATAAAACAAAAGCGGAAAAAGGAACGTGCAACAAAGCGAAAACAACATAAAAAACAAAGCAACCACAAAAAACACAACGAACATGTTGAAATTTGCTTTCGCTTTTGGGAATTGTTTTTTTGCTTTTGCTTTTTCATCTGCTTGTTTCTGTTTTTTGGGATTCGCTTATTTTTTGCTTGTGCTTTCTTCATTTGTGTTTTTTTTGTTTTTTGTTGATTTGTTTTGTTTTTCTTGCTTTTGCTTTTTCATTTGCTTTTTTTGTGGCTTGTTTTTTTGTGTTTAATTGCTTTTGCGTTTTCATTTGCTGTTTTTTGCTTTTTGGATTTGCATTTTTTTTGGGTGTTGCTTTTTGTAGTTGCTTTTTGTTTCGCATTGTTTTGCTTTTATACTATTTTCAAGATTCACAGAGTTAGCCTGGGTCCGGCGATGATAACTATAGCCGATTTTTGTTTGGGAATCGCCCTGGTGGTAGTAGTAGTAGCAGCAGCAGCAGCAGTGGCACTACTCATCCCACTTGTACTATTTTATACTAGACTCATTCCACTAGTACAACTGTAACATCTGTAGTACCAGTACTGGCTTGTTTTTTTTGGAGGGGGGGTCAAATAACAACCGCGGAGCTGCAGACTCTTCTGGAAGGGGGTAGAAACAAAGTAAGAACATGCATGTTGACGGGGCTGCAGCTTTTGTTTGTACCTTGTGTTTTGTTGTTCTGCCAACCATAGGCATCTTCTAATGAACAGTAAAAAGAGCACAAGGCTCGAGAAGAAAACACAGTATGTTCAATGCAGTTTTGAAGAACTACATGCGAATCATGAAGCAACTTAATGACATCAACTAGGCAAATAAACAAATAGACAAACAAACACTATGAACTCCAAATCTGACTGGTCAAATGGCAAACAAATGCTCGGACTAGGTTAATTTGGGGTTAGCGTAGTTCAATGCTACATTCGGCAATATACTCAGTAGAAGGTCACAAACAAAAAACACCCTTGCATCAGTATACTGCAACCCAGAATCTAATGTTCATCAACCAAACTCCGGGGCAACAAGACCATTAGTACCAAGATGCACCATCCGCCTCTCGCTCATGAACTAGGATTATTAGGGTGTTTATATTATTTTATATTTGTAGCCCAGGTTTTGCGGTTTGTTGAAGCATCAAACATTCATCACCAAGTGGCCTTTGTAAAATGAACTCGTGCTAATAAGTCCTAAGCCTAATATTAAAACATCGCCATCATCCGATCGGCAAAACCAGTGCAAAAGCTTGAGATGCCAGAGTCCCTTTTGTAATATATGATATGGGGAAGTTACTGCCCCCTTAGAGTGCCTGTGCAAACGGTACATCCTGGGCGTACCATTGCTGCATGATATCTGATAGTGTATTCCAATGATTGATGCAGCTTGTAGTTGAGGGGCTCGCATCTCTTTCACGAGCTCAACACCTACGAAAACGACCTGAAGATCACTCTCCGAACAAAAAGAGCAAGTCACAAGTAAACCAGCAACTCAACTCGTAACTCGTCATCAGTCACGCCTTGCCATGCTGCCTCGCAGTTCGGACTTGGCGCTGGCCTCATCTCAAGTACTATAGTCCAGCGATCAACAGTGGTTTGGTTCGTCTGCTGAACCATGTTGGACAGTGGGATCTGCCTTTGTGGACACGACATTCACACAGAAACAACAACACTACATGCGAGCTCACTGCATTCATAAAAATACCCATAAGGCCAAATGTTATCAAATGTTCACCAGACATCAAAAAAGGTCCGCAGCTGGCAAGAGCAGCAAAAGGATGCTCCAACATCGAATTCGCCAAGCAGCTCCGGTTCTGCCTTGGGCGAAGGCAAAGGCTCCTCCTCCTCCTCATCCACCCACATACCTTTCTTGCTCTCAGAGATGTGCGTCAAGATGGTGGGCAAACCTGCCAGACTGAACGGACCAAAGCACCGCTGGGTACCGCTGCACCTCAATCTAATTGATCTAAAACTTTCATTCCAGCTTCATGGTAAGTCAGCAACACCACTAAGCTTGACGAAAGACATCCTCCACGGCAGCCTGACATGACTCATGTACGCCTGACCAATGAACAGCCTTGCAACCCTATTCGATGCTGTGTCATGCAGGCAGATGGTGCCGGATGGTCAGTTGGACCTTTGCAAATTAATTACTGATAAAGTGAGGGTATAAGATACAATCCGATCAATATGGTGCAGGATTTTCTTCTGTGAGTAGGGCACTGACACTACACTGTTGTTTCCTGTCACTCTGCCTTTGCAACGCTGCTTGGGAACGCATTGACCTTTTTTGGAAAATATGGCTACCCATATGGGAACAGATCAAAGCCGAGACAAAACAAACAAACTCATCAAGTGCCGTGCTCTGATCATCTCCGACCAAATATTGACCCCCAACCCCTCATCAAACAAATAACAAGCCCATCAAAAGGGTTGTCGTTGCTTCTGAGTTTCGGACCCGGCGTCCTACTCGGCGCCGGCGCTTCGGTTCCGCCTTGTGAGGACAAGGAGCCAAGGCTCAGCTGGCGCCAACTGCTGACACCGGTGGCCACGGAGCGGAAGGGCGAATCAATCGGCTCACCTAGACGGCGGAATCGGTGCGCCGTGGTCCGCGGTGAATGTTTAGACTATGACTATGGAAAGGAGGAGGTAGTTGTAATCGGGGTAGTCATAGTACTAGCAATGGTGGGTGGTCGTAGCAGTGGTCGTCGCAAAAGCCGTGGCAGCGCTATTGAGTGGCGAGTCGAGTAGTACTTACTGCCTAACATCAAAGGCTGCAAGTATAGCACTTATAGCACTCAAACAACGGACCTCAGCACTGGGACCTCTGCTCCGCTTCCGCGAGAAAAAGGCATTCGAACAGTGGCCGCCATGGCCTGCTTCTTCTGGAGAACTGTCTTCTTGCGCTTTTTTTTGAGGCTTCTCGCCTGCGGTGCAGCGCGAAGAACTTGTAGCTAAGTAGTGACAAGTGGGTGAAGAGACGTGAGGAACACACAATTTTATTCTTATTGATATGCACATTCAATCATTTTTGCGCAATGAATTTGACAAACAACTATGTTGTCATAGTCTCATGCTAGCGCAATGGCTATCACTCATCTTTCTCAAAAAGGAGCAGTCTGCTACAGTACAGAGGTTCACGATGTTTTAAATTAGAGCCTGGGCCCTCCTCAGAACTCTCGGCAGTAGCAAGCCGTACATGGCGCTTGCTTCCGCACGCAGTACCTAAAGCATGGCTTCGTGGTTGGGTTGTGTCGTTTCCGCAACGCACTCCTTTCACATCAGCCTTTCATCGCAACACGTCAAACTATTTGCAAGTCTGGTAAAGAGATGTAAAGAGCAAGCCTCTAAGAAATTCGTAACACTACTCTGAACTCTTACTCATTGCAAAGCATTACAAGCTAAACAAATGCTGAAACGTATATGTTTCACCCATCTCTGTCGACAATGAAAAACCATCGTTCACCCTGAAACGTCTTCGACTCACTTCGAGATCGCTCGTCCTGTGGCGATTCGAGCGCTGGGACAGGCTTCGAGAAGCCTGGCGGAGCGAATCCGCGAAGTCTTGCGAAAACGAGTGCATGGTCGAAAAAGGTAAGGGATCACCTCAGCAGTAGAGAATATAATGTTATATATATTTTTTTGGGGAATATGTTCAGAGAATTCCAAACCATGGAAAACAATACCAGCACATGAACAACGACACCTGTTTCAGTGGATACGCATGTGTATCTCGATGAATTGCTTGCTGCTGTTTCTAAGCCATGAAGTATACGTATGGACTGAGACTAGGATGACTAGGTTTGCGCTCTTTGAACATGGCCAAGTAATGTTCCGAATGGCACTTCAAAAAATAATTTGCTGGAGAGAAGCAAAACACGGTACCAAACCGATACCTAAAACGATAGCTTGTAAGAAGCAGGAGGTTGCTGTTGTTCCTACGGGTAATGTGATGTGTGATTTTCCTTGGAAAAGGATACCGGAACATTACAGTAAGTTTCCCTAAACATCTAGAAACCAAGTCATTAGTGCCAGCGCTTGAAGAAGCAGCTATCCTGCGTCCAGTTCGTAGCTTTCTTGTAGGTACTAGCTACCTCGCTACTAGCGGCCTACCCCCCGCGGAAAAAACACAAACACGATACTAATAGCAAACATTGTTACTACTAGTAAGGCACTTGTTACTAGAAGCGATGCACTTGTTCCTAGTAGCGAACCTTGTTACTACTAGTAAGGAAGGCACTTGATACCTTTTAAATCCATTGCTTCACACAGTTTGATCATCGCTCAAGTGGGCTTGTGAATGCAACCACCTCACTTTGCCGGGTGATCAGCTGCTCGGTGTACTCTGTTCGTTCCGGTACATCGTGTTATCTTGTCGTGTTCATCATTCATCATCTTTCATCCTTCCCACAAAGCAGTCGTCTTCAGTTTCACAGCCTGGGCCCTCCTCAGAGCTCTCAACAGTGGAAAGCCGCACATGGCGCTTGCTTTCGCGCATAGTACCTAAAGTGTAACAGGTGCTTCGGTCGAGCACATTGTTTCATCCTTACATCCCAGCGCCGGCAGTCTTACACTTAGCAAAGTTATGGTAGAGTGGATACATGTAACACATGCACAAATTTCACAAGTAATGCCACTCACTCTAAGAATTGTAATTACCGTAAACTACCGTAAATAATGACAAACACATTACAAAGTACTCAGCTGCTGCTTGTGAACTTTGTCTATTTGACCCTCGGAGCTTGTAGTTGAGAATCTCCGTGACTGCTCCCTTCCGATCTCGTTTCTGTGGAATTATATAGTATCTCTTGAAGCGGCCTGGTTCCTGATGAGAACTTTCGACTTGGGCATCCTCAGGTTGGTCGCCTACCAGGGAGTGCAATGCTAGAACGACTATCAACGCAAGCTCAGGTTTAGGAAAATCTAGTGACAATGATGAGAACTGAGTACATGAATATTGCAGTTCCGTTCGACGCCATTTAAGACCAACATAGAACAATGGCTCCACCCAACCATTTCAATTGTAATCTTTGCTCTTCATTTGGCCACGCCATCTCTTGACCTCCCACACCCCTCCATACGTGTCGTCCACATGTTGGAACAACCGTCCACAAATCATGTTCCACATGGCCGATGGGAGGCAGGCAGCCTTTCGAGCTCCCATCTTGCAAGCCTCTTCAGGAAGGTCTGGTGATTGGACACTGACACTGGATGTGGAAGATCGACAGAAATACTCACTCACTGGAAGTGGAAAGTCCCCTGGTTGTTGAGGAAAGTGGCTTCCAAGGAACGATTTGCCACTTCCATGCTAGTCAGTGTTTGTATAAAGGAAGCATGCGACTTGGTCGTTGCTTCATGGAACTCATTGTTGGCTCTGTGATGCCTCCTGGATCTTGCACAGCTTCCGAGCAGCCACCTGCAAAGCATCAAGCGAGAACGCTGCGACGATCAGCGAGGTTCGATTGAAGGAACCCGACCGAATGAGAAAGCTCCGAATTGGACCGAAGCAACACTTGCGAGTCATTGGAAAAATGTGTAAAGCAAACCTGCATCGCAAGGAGACTCATCTGCTGCTTTGTTTGTCTGAACAGCAGCACCTGGACGCCGGGAGAAACGCAAGGTGTACCAAGCATCAAGAGGTACAACTCAAATCAGTCAAGGAAACTTATCAATGATCAATATACATGCATGCGCAGTCATTCAATGGAACCTGAAACAAAGTGTGCAAGCGCCTGCAGAAACATGCAGAATATGGCATCTACGTTCTGGCGTTCATATCAACGAGGAAAACACTTGCAGTGGAAGGTATCTTAAGTTGGTCGCAACTGAAGAAAGTGGATGCACAGCAACATAGACTTCACCTGGCAAAAGAAATAATTTCCTTATATATAGATCCTTATAGCGTGTTTCTTGGATTGCACCCGAAAGCACTTGAACTAACTAACTACCCTGCAACTTGCCGTCTCTTCTGATCATGCAAGTAGTGGGACCCCTGCCATGTGGTTTTCTCCTGGTTTTCATATTATTGGCGCGTGCAATGAAGTATGACAAGTTATTCCGAAAGTAGAACCAAATATTTTTTTACTGTGCAAGAAACTACTAGTAACAAGGGCGTCGCTACTAGCAACAAGGGCATTGCTACTAGTAGCAAGGACGCTAGTAACAAGTAAAAAAATGCCCATTTCAACTGCAGCTGGAACGCAGATTGATCGTGGATGGCATGAGCCTCAAAAAGTTAATTCCGGCATCATGCAAGGGCGTCGCTCTTAGTAGCAAGGACAAAACTAGTAGCTCCTGGCTCTACTACTAGTAAGAAGAAACTACTAGTAACAAGGGCATCGCTCTTAGTAGCTAGAAGAATTGGCAGTCATGGAGTCAAAGAACATCTAGAGCTCCGTAAGTTGGTGACAAGATTCCTCGGACCATGTGCGCCAACAGAGTTGTTGAATGAGCTTGCAAAATTGCAAAGAAGACTCGCTGAGCGATAATATGAAAAGAGTGCCTGCACTTCCCGTCCGAAAAAGTAGCTTTGCTATGTTCCAAAACGTGGAAGTTCAAGGCAGATCTTTGAAAATGTGCACGGCTACAGCGGCATTGACATTTTTCTGAAGACAGTACTCATGTTGATGACCTTTTTTTAGCAGCCGCGGGGACGCTCTATGGGCCATGGGCCACTAGGGAGAGCGTGAGACGGAAGAATTTCTTTAGAACTGGGTCAACATAGCCTCAACATAGCTCCAAGATGGATATGTTGATTGCTGTCAAGTCGTTTTCAAAGCCCGTGGTGCGGGATATGCTGTCCGAGCGGCCTTGCATTATTAGCACTTTGCGCTTCTGCTTGCTAATTTTTCTTCCCCTTCCAAAGAAAGAGACAGAAAACGCCTGCACCTGCCCTGCTCACGTCGCCTGTGCCGTACAAGGGCTGCGCCTGACGCCTGCACCTGCCTGCCTGTGCAGCCTGCTCTTAGACGTGAGCCCTTAAATCCTCTATCTAATCCTCTCTGTGGAGTACCAGAACGCGCCATCAAGCAGCCTGGCTCCGCGACCACTCTCGGCACCTTCGGAAGTCCACCTGCACCTTCCGGGCAAACATCGGTGGTGGTGCCGCAACGGCTGGAGCCCCGCCTGCTTTTGGTGGGCGCGACAATTGCGGCAAGGCAGATGCAGAAGGGCCTAAGCACAATGGAAAAGGACAAGTTTCAACTTTTCCAGTTATTCATGGGCTCAGGTGAAAAGTAATTCCCTTTTATTACTGTAGTTGATCTGTTGCGATCTTTGGTTCTAAGCCTTGGAAGAAGATACTGAATGCTGATCTTTTGGGCTCGTTCGCTGCTGCGAAATCTCAGAGGCGGACCATTCTTTCCTGCAGCGTCCGATTCCAAGAAGACAAAAGCAACTAAATCTTTAAGTGGCTTGTAACTGGGTACAAGTCAAATCAAGTCAGTATCTTTGTAAAAACTACTGTGAGGAACTGCCCCTGCCTTGTGGACCCACTCGTGAATCAGCATTCTCCCCTGCACAGCAGCTGAATGCATGCATCATGGTGCCAAGGTCGGAATCCATTGGTGTCGAGCCCAATTTGGACCGACTTGGTGCATCTTCACAGGTCTTCATCTATCATAACTTGACCGCTTGCAGTTTTCCAATTGCACTAGCCGTCAACCAGTTTCTTCAGTGTTACAACATGTTACAACAAACAAAGACTCAAACTCAGCAATGACCAGCGTCGTAGGTGTTTGGGGGTCCAATTATTGCTTCACTTCTTGGTTGAAAATTGAACCCAATCGACGGGCAACCGTTGCAATGACCTTTCTGATCCACTGGCGCTCTTTGGCTTACACCTTGAGATGACTAACAACTCTTCGCTGGTCATCTTTTTGCAAGAAACTCTGAATCTTGCAGCATTGCACTTCTCATCTTCTCAAAAATCAACACACAACACGTACCCCTCTCACACCCTTCAGCTCGCTTTGAGAATCGGGCTCTTTGGCGCGGGCGGAGGAGGTATTGCCTCGACAAGAGGAACCTTTTTTCATTGAACTGCCCCACCATACCCCACCCCTGCTGTCGACGGAAAACACCTGCATCGTCAGGAAAGCAGGGAGTTCCAGCTCTACTACTCCATCCAAACCAACTCTTTTCCACACGCTCAGACCATGCAGTGCAGCTTGGGATTTCATCGGCCCACCTTGGACAGCAGTGGACGTGCGTTCAGCACATCGTAAGACCGATCGTCACTATCGCCTGTATTTAGAATGTGTTGATGTGTGTTGTTGTATGTGTTACAGGTATCCGCCTGGGATCTACCTTTCTATGAAGCCGAGTGGTGTCGAAATTATACTAGTTCATACACATTCATACGATCTAACAATTGTAACTACATACTTTGTGTGTTGTTATGTCATGTATGCACATTGAAGGAATGAAACATCCACGACATTGTTGTCGGACATAAATGTTGAACATGTTGCGTCTGACGTTGTACACAACACGCTCCACTCATGTGGTTGCAATATGAAGTTGTGTGCGGAGGGAACCACCAGTGTTACTGCTTTGTTCCGTTCCAACAACATTCTCGAAGATAGGCTTCAGTAAGCACAGCCGGAGATCAAAAAAAACACCAAGAGGAATGAACTTGCGTCGAAAAGAAAGCGAGTATGATCGCGCCCACGCTCGCTCGAAATTGCCTAAGCATACCCGTGCACACCCCTGAGGCCCTGAGGCTACCAAATTTCAACGTAGTCAACGGCGTGACAAGTCACTGCAGTCCGTGAATCGATTCTCCTTCACGAAGTCTTTCCTCGGTCTCATGAATCTGTCCAAGGATCTCCTGACATGGCTAGCATTGGATACCGGGTTCACTACCATCAAGTCGCAGCCATTGAAAGTCACTTGGGTAACCTGCCACAAACTCTCTATTTACAACCATGATCAACCATTGACCAACCATGCAACACCAAGCTTCGTGGGCACCACCAATCATCCCGCTCCACAGCGACACGCCGCGTTTACACCAGCATGCTTTCCTTCCCCCAATGGCACGGACTCGCGCAAACGCGCTTTCCACCGAGGCCGAGGGGAGGGATCATTTGCCATGGCTACAGAGCTTGAGACCAAACTCTCACATCACAGCATGCACAACTCACACAGTGGCTGCGACCTCAACAATTGGGAGTACGTGCAAGCACTCATCAAAATGGCGCTGCACTTCAAGTTCGATCATGTTTGAAAAACTGGATTTAGTTGGTGGGAGGGCGCCACGTGGCCCTGCAATAACAATCCAAACGAATGCTCATCTGGTTTTCCACACGAACCAAAAGCCAGCCACGAAAGCCAAAAAGCAAAAGACACCAAAGGCACCAGGAAGAAAAGCCCGAACTTAAACTTATATAAACCAAACATAATACAACCTTCAGTGCAACCCCCTCCAACTAAAACCCCAAAAGAATCACACTTTACCTGTTTTTTGGATACGGTCCAGAGTCCCTACCGTCTTCAGGTCGTAATCTCGGAGTCCAGGCAAGGCCCTACTCTTCCACACAGACACTTCCGAGGAAAGTTCCGCATCAACTGCATCGCCTTTGCACTATTACACAGTTCGGCTCCACGCAATTGCACAAACACATGTTGATCCAAACCTGGTGGCTTCAATTGGTTGCTTCACATTCTGTGCATGGGCTGCGGTTTCTCACTAAATTGACGGATCCATTCTGCAGCAAGAGGGGGTTCCCCCACTTTTGGACATGCAGGTCCTTGGCAATGTGGACGAACATGTCCAACGTTGATTGACGATCGCCTGTGGGTCCAAATAGTCAGCGATTAGGAGGTGGATGGTTCGGTTCGGGGGAATGGAACGAAAAACGAATAGTCATCGTTCGGTGCAATTCACAACCAAGCCCTGAAATGTCAAAGAAAAGTTGACCAAAAACAACCTTCTACAAAGCATACTCAAAGAATAGAACTATTGAAAAAGGACCCAAATCAATGGCAGGATACATGATATGACAATGTACTACAAGAATGGCGCAAGACCTTGCAGTTCTATTTCCGGCAACAGCCCCTTGGTGGTGCTGATTGTCTTGACTGTGCCTCATTCTTGATCCTTCATTTGATGCAACAGCCAACACAGGTGCCCCCAGCATTAACTCTGCCACGTAATTAAGTGACAAACGTCTCTCATACTTTCAAAAACAAGCCTATTCAAATGAAAAGCGCTTGTTCAACCTCTAGCACATATGAACTCTGGCGGAAAACTGCAGAACTGGGTCAACTGCTTACGCTGAGGATGAAGTGCCGAATGCGAAGCCTGAGACAATGTCCAAAACAGATTCGAACAAGTCATTTGTGTCATTTGACTCAGCGGTGTCCGAACTGTTTATTGGTTTGCCAAAAGAGTGTGCATAATTAGGTTGTTGTGATGTGAACACAAGGTACAGCAGTAGCAATGATCACCAAATCATCCTGAACCATCCCCTCTTTGTTCTTGGTGAGTTTCCAACACGGTCTACGACTTTTCTGGATTTGCAGGTGTTTATGTCTGTGTTGCTGAGGTTGTCGCAGGATTTTGATGTTTTTTTTGCGGGAGTTTGGTGGGTAAAGTTGGTAGTTTGTGTGATACATGTTGACTTCCCAAGCACCAGCTAAGTCTTAGGATTGTGGTTTTAGGAGTTTGGGGCTTCTTAGGAGTTTGCGGTAGAAAGCCAGCGTTTTGCCAGATAAACAGGCCAACTACGAAGTCCACGGAAAATTTCCTGGAGAATGAATCTCCAGGGTATAATCTGTTTTACATATTCTCCCTTGTGCAAAGGTTTTGAGTTTCCGTTGGTTGGACAGGCAAACCATCGAGGCATTCTACATTCAATCACCAAACATGAAGTACTTGGCAAGTGTAGTCCTGGCCTGTCTGCCAATTCTTGACCTTCCTTTCGACTCACTTCATCACCCAAATCGTCTTTGCAGCGCGCCATCACCTGCAAAAAGCCAAACACAGCCAGCTGCAGCTGTCGTGGTCTCGCAAGCGAAGAGGGAGCGGTGGACTTGGTTCGGCCGAGAGGCCAAAATGGTCTGCTCTTTGCAAACCTCCCGCAAGATCATGGCCCAACGCTCTGCGACTTCCAAGGAGCTCCTGCATCACACTGTGATCCTACATGTTCACTGGGACAACGTTACTTACGGAAAACATCCACCCAAAGCAGTCTCCTTTCGTCGGATGCATAGGCGAGAATGCAGGCTTTCGCTTGAGAGCAGTGTCTCTCGACCAGCGTATGTGGGTCGTCCAAACCTGTGTTCGTGTGCATGTCGACATATTGTTTCACAGTTTCATCAAGTCCAACCTTGGATGTTCCGGCTTAATGTGTTGTTTTTTCTGTTTGTGAAGCTGGATGAGACGGCTTGATCTCATTCTTTGGAAACCAGGATGAAAACAAACTGGGGGTCATGTGTCGAAGGGTTCACACCCCACCTGCTCCAGCATCTGTCAATCTGTTCCGGTCAGGTGGCACAGGCGATCACAAAAAACCAAACATATCCCTCAAGTCAGGCCAAGCAACCAGGAGTATCCCAAATATGAAATGTCACTTCTTCGCCCGTTTCAACCAGCAGTTTCTTCTCTTTGAAGTTTGTCACCAATGTTTGGTGATACCTCAAGCAACTGCCAAGGCACATTTCATGGGCGAGCAAAAGGTAAGCGTACATATACCCAAATTGAACGAAACTACGAAAAACAATATCCCGGCCCAGGAGTGTGTTTTGCAATCCTTTATTGTGTCTCATGATTTCATGTATCTCAATCTCTCTCCAACAATTATGCCTTTTCCGAGCCGCTCGGAATCAATGGATTCTCCCAGAAAGCATCTCAAGAGGCAGCTCTTCCCACACCCGCTGCTGCCGACCACGGCAACGTTGCATGTTGCCTCAACTTCGAAGTCCTCGAAGGCATCACATCTCTGGGCCAAGCGTCCAAAGGCTGAGTGGTCTACCAATGTGGCGACACTCGCCGGTGGCGGCGCCTACAGGAGCGTGTCTGAAACGCTGTTTGAATCATCTACACCACCAAAAAGGAGTAGAACTCAACTTTCTAGATTTCTCTCAAATCCTCCTACCTTGGACCCTTACTACCGGACACAACAAACAGCTTTGGGTGAAGATTGATCAACATGTATTTCTTGCTGTCCATTCGCCCTTGAGGCCCTTGGTTCTCTGGATTTGTGGGACCTCTTGGAGGCATCTCCAGCATGGGATCAGACTCTGTGAAGACACGACAGAAAGGCTTGGCTAAGTCGCTGTTGGACCATCACAAGACCGAAGAGAGAGTCACAGTCCCAACCACGGTGTGGTCAAGTGCCCCCAACAGTTTACGTTTTGAAGTGTAACTGTTTTGGGTAAAGTAAATCAGACTCTATCATAGTTGCATCAATATTCCAACCATTGATGCGCCTGAAATGCAGAGATTCCCAGCAAGCCTCTAGCAGCTTCCGGATCCTCCTGAGGGATATGTCCCAAAATTTGGGAAGGAAATTGCAGCACCAAATACTACTTGCTGAAAAGTCTCATTGGCTCGGGTTCCACCGAGACTTCTCCACCCACATTTAAACGGTTGGCACAGGCAGTCGAACATTGAACATGTTTTGTTTGAAGGCTCTATGCAGTATGCTGAGTGGGTAAGCAATCTATGAGAAAAGACAGGTCAGTCACTCTGTGAAGTCACATCGGCCTTCCTATCCTGGCCTAAATGTAGCTGTAGCTGATGTAATTAGCCTGATGTTGCGAATAGGTCCATGCTTGTCCATGACAATATGTTACCAACAAGACTGGTTTAGGAAAAATTGATTCTGAACGCCTCTGTCAGCCTCTGTCCTTTACATTCCCAGTTCTCTCCTCGCTGACCCATCCTTTTTCACAACTTCTCTCTTCCTCATCCTCTCCTCTCGGACTCCTCTCCCATTTCCACTTGAGCTCCTCCCTCTTGTCCACTGCTTCTCTCATCTTCCCTTCTCTTCCCTTTCCACTCAGTTTTCCTCTCCGTTTTCTCTTTCGTTATTGCTCTCAGGTGAAGAGGACTCAAACCAAAGTCTCGTCTAGTCTTGCACCCTCTCACGACCCCCTCTGATAGAAGATCTTTCAGGCATGTACATCACCGATCAAATGAGCTCAACATTAGTTGAACTACTGCACGCACTTGGGATTGAGTACGTACGACGGCTGCGAATGCCTAGAAGATGCCTGAGTTTAAAAAACATCCGAGTAAAACCAGGTAATTGTATATATACTATCCAGGAGGGTCCAACCATCATTTCAAAACCCAGGTCTCAAAGTCCCAAAGTCCCCATTCTTCCAAAAATCGAACGAACAAAATGAATGACTGCCGGCTTGAATCATCCTTCAGCCTGAAGGCCTCTACAATTGGAGAATGGCTAAAACATTCACAACTTCCGGTGCGGGTACGCCGAGTTGATCAGACTCGGTATGCCATGATTGTGGTAGCTTCGTTGAGTGCGGTTGTCAAAAGACTACCTCTGAATCCAAGGTGAGTTGCTGCAATCACACACACACAAGGAATCACAAGGACATAATGTTGGGGAAACCTTCCGCCCTGGAATAAAGGCAAAATGACCAACAATTCAGGGCAACCCAATCGTTCAAACCTTCCACACCAATGAAACGAACCCACACCAGTGAAACACACAGGACTCTGGACTGTCCCTCGCTTTACCATCATTGAGGTGCTTCGAGAACCACGCATGGCAGGACAGGAAAGGACAAAAACGTAGTTTGATGAACTAACCGATTGCAATATATTGCAACTCATGTTGACTTCATTGTGTAGTGAGTGTGTAGATTTCATTGACTTGATTGGTTGACTTCTTCGATTGATCTATGTCTACTGGTACGTCTCACAATTATATTTGATGCAGCCAACTCGAACCTGGTATTGTTTCACGGCAACTAGGACAAACTCAGTGTGCAGGGCTCGCCCTGTGAGTTACGCTCTCTTGTATTGAGTTTATACGACAGCTCCTCTGCTATGATAGCCACAGCCCGTGCAAGCTCAGCGACATCATTGTTCGCTGAAGGCATTGACAAAAAAGTTCCAACAATAATAGGAAGAAACGTGCCACAACCAGATTTGCACTTTGCCATAATGTTTTTCTTCGTCAATATCATCACGAATGTACTTGTGCCAAAAAACACACACACAATGACAATCAAGGAGTCCATGCTTGTCAATAATTGAATCAGGAACTGAAACGGGTTGACAAAACTGTTCACCTGATGGTCCACTGATGGTTCCAAGGCTTTCAATCTCAACGTGTTCGGTGAACCAATCAGATTGGAACGGAGCCGAAACCGTCTGCGAAGGCCCAAACCATCAAACATGGATGTTGAACAACCTTTCAAACAATAAGCACGCTAGATCCGTGTATTAAAACTAGATCCTTATCACGAGATCTGTGTCGTGTTAACCGTTGCAACTTGGCACCCAGGCTTCACAGCTGATTGTACTGGCCTCGATTTTGCGAATACTGGTTGGGATGACGACTGGCTGGGATGACGACGGCGGCCTCTTGACTTGATGTCATTTGCCGCCGGTTTCCTGTGATGACACATGATCTTGACTTCATGAAGAAACATAAGAGTCAAGGATATATAAATCAAGATCCCGGTTGAGATTTCATAGGTGACGATGGGGCCCACATTTTGTAGCCACAAATTTTCGGGACACAGGGTGGTCTCTACAAAATGATGGGAAAACAAAGTGTTTTTGTATAGATTGCTGGGCTCTTGACTCGTAATGGATGTCTGAATTTTTGTTTTATACCACGAATTTGGCGTTACGAGGACATTTTAAGTTGGAAAGATAGCTAAGATCCTGGGGATGTAGCCAAGCATTTTGTACTCGAGACGCTGGAGCCCTACCAGCCAAGAAATGACGATGAGTCCCAGCATTTCATACAAACCAGGAGGTTAAGATAACATCAACTTGTTTGGAAAAGTGACGATGGACCCCACGATTTCATAGTGGTTTTAGACTGCGTTGGGCACCAATAATTTGTAATGGATGCATAGGGTATATTAATTTTGTAGAGCCAGGGCACTCTCAACAACGGACTGTCATTTTGTAGAGCCAGGGCACTCTTGGGACTACCGGACTCCAGAACCTCCGGACAACGCAGGCTGCTTCAACCCAAAGAGGGATCCAATAGATTCTATAGACCGGTAGTCCCAAGA